>JAJTWQ010000407.1:0-119906 GCA_029007595.1 Solanum commersonii
ATGGAACCTTGTTGCGTTCTTGAACTAGGGTTCTTGACCTTTTTCTCTTCTCTTGCTTCTAATTTTCTAAGTTTGATTAATGATTTTGACTAAGGTAAGTTCTAGTTATGTTTCTAGGATTAAACCGATTAAAACCTCATGATTTAGGGTTTAAACGACGTATCTTAGGGTTAAATGAAATAGGAAAAGACCAAAAGACCCCTGAATTAACTGACGGAATAGACTGACGGGCCGTCATTCAATCGACGGTCCGTAGATTGGGTCCGTCGATCGAGTTTGCCCGACAGAGCTTCACTAAAACGAGCATAACTTTTTACTCGGAGATTGGATTTTAGCAAACTTGGTAGGGTTGGAAAGATAATTCAATTATCTATCGTATCATAGGTAATGGGACACACAATTCTTTTTGTGATAAAAGTTATGACCATCTGAAGTTGACCCATCAAAATTTTCAGTTAACTGGCTACTGACCCTCATCTACGGTCAGTCCTACGGACTGTGGATCGAATGACGGTCCATGATGGTCGACCGTAGTTCATGTCAGAGGCTGGGTAAAGAAGTTCTTGATCCACGAACACTGACCACAGACTGTGGTCTGATCTACGGACCGTGGGTCTGTCCGTGAGTCGAGACTTAGCCAAATTTTCTGAGCTTGGCTGGGGAGGGGTTGCAGTGGTGAACCACAAACCACCAGCACGGGCCGTGGTCTGACCTACGGTCCGTGGATGGCAACCGTGGGTTGCACCTGCAACTTTTCACAATCTGTATTTTGGTCTGTTTTCGAATACGGGGTGTTACAATTTCTCAGCGCTTTCTATTTAGGTATCTGAGAAGGATTTTTCGAGTTTTCAACGACATGATGATTTATTAAAAGATAAATATTTATCTTTTCTTGATATTATAAAAGTAATAAATGAAAGTAATATATATATATATATATATATATATATATTATGAAAATAGTGGACAAATAAAATTAAATGGAAAGGGTAAATAGTGTTTTCAACAATAAATAAGAAGACACAAAATTTTACTCATAAATCACATTTGCTGAATGTATTTTATGCCTTTCATTCTCAACACTTTCTATTTAAGTATCTGAGAAGGGTTTTTCAAGTTTTCAACGACATGACGATTTATTAAAAGATAAATATTTATCTTTTCTTGATATTATAAAAGTAATAAATGAAAGTAATATATATATATATATATATATATATATATATATATATATATATATATATATATATATATATATATATATATATATATATATATATATATATATTAGTGGACAAATAAAATTAAATGGAAAGAGTAAATAGTGTTTTCAACAATAAATAGGAAGACACAAAATTTTATTCATAAATCACATTCGCTGAATGTATTTTATGCCTTTCATTCTCAACACTTTCTATTTAAGTATCTGAGAAGGGTTTTTCAAGTTTTCAACGACATGACGGTTTTTTAAAAGATGAAATATTTATCTTTTCTTGATATTATAATAGTAATAAACGAAATAAATAAATATATTTGAAAAATAGTGGACAAATAAATTAAACGGAAGGGGTAATATAGTAATTTCAATAATAAATAAGAAGACACAGAATTTTACTCATAAATCGCATTCGGTGAATATGTTTCATGCCTTTCATTATCAGCGCTTTCTATTTAAGTATCTGAGAAGAGTTATTCAAGTTTTCAACGACATGACGGTTTCTTAAATGATAAATATTTATGTTTTCTTGATTTTATAAAAGTAATAAATGAAATAAATAAATATATTATAAAAATAGCGGACAAATAAAATTAAATGGAGGGGTAATATTGTGTTTTCAATGATAAATAAGAAGATACAAAATTTGACTCATAAATCGCATTCGCTGATTGTATTTAATGCATTTCGTTCTCAACGCTTTCTATTTAGGTATCTGAGAAGAGTTTTTAGAGTTTTCAACGACATGACAGTTTTTTAAAAGATGAAATATTTATCTTTTCTTGATATTAGAAAAGTAATAAATGAAATAAATAAATTTATTTAAAAAATAGTGGACAAATAAAATTAAACGGAAGGGGTAATACAATAATTTCAACAATAAATAAGAAGATGCATAATTTTACTCATAAATCGCATTCGATGAATAATTCTTTGAGAAAGTGAATTACACTTTCTTTGCCACCTCAGTATTCGGGGAGCAAATAATTTCACCACGAAATAGTTCAAGAGGGTAAGAGCATCCTCGTGAAGTATAAGTGTGTAGTTGAGAATTGACTAATAGGTTAAAGGGACATTTGACTATTTTCTCTATAGTTGGTTCATTATCTTGGAGATCTCAACATCTTATCAATAGACTTTTCAATAAAATTACACCTTAGAATATTGAGAAATTACTTCTAAAAAAAAACAAATATTTCATAGTCAAAACTAATCAATTACCATCTTCTTTAGCTTGAGCTTTAAATTATTCAATGTTGCATTCAAAAATTTTATACAGAACAGAGAAAGTGTGATCTTGAAAGTAATGAATATTGAGGGATTTAGACTTATGGTTTTAATAGTTCGGCTAAAATTTAAGTGTTGGGCTTCAGAAAATAGTAAAATTAAAGAGTAAATGACATATATATGCTGTGCCATTTATTCAAAATTAAAGACTTAAGTTAATTAAAATTTATCAAAATACTTATATTTTATTTATAAATAATTGTAAATTTTTTATATATAACTTCTCGGTTCGGTTTGGTTGTTTTTGCAGTTAATTTTTAGTAAAACCAAACCAAATCAAATAATATCGGTTTTTCAAAATTTAAAACCAAACCTAATCAAATCAAACCAAAGATTCAGATTGCGGTTCGGTTTGGTTTTATAACCATAACCATGAACAACCCTACTCATCGTTTTCTATTTAGGTATTTGAGAAAGGGGTGTTCAAATTTTCAACGATATGACGGTTTCTTAAAAGGTAAATATTTATCTTTTCTTGATATTATAAAAGTAATAAATGAAATAAATAAATATATTATAAAAATAGTGGACAAATAAAATTAAACGGAAGGGGTAATATTATTTTTTAACAATAAATAAGAAGACACAAAATTTGACTCATAAAGAGAATTTGCTAAATGCGTTTTATGTCTTTCATTCTCAGCCTTTTCTATTTAGGTATCTGAGAAAGGTTTTTCAAGTTTTGAACGACATGACAGTTTTTTGAAAGATGAAATATTTATCTTTTCTTGATATTAGAAAAGTAAATAAATGAAATAAATAAATATATTTGAAAAATAGTGGACAAATAAAATTAAATGGAAGGGTAATATAATTATTTCAATAATAAATACGAAGATGCTGAATTTTACTCATAAATCTCATTCGATGAATACGTTTTATGCCTTTATTCTCAGCGCTTTCTATTTAGGTATCTGAGAAGGCTTTTTTTCAAGTTTTCAACGACATGAGTGTTTTTTAAAAGATAAATATTTATCTTTTCTTGATATTATAAAAGTAATAAATGAAATAAATAAATATATTATAAAAATAGTGGAAAAATAAAATTATACGGAAGGGATAATATAGTATTTTCAATAATAAATAAGAAGACACAGAATTTCACTCATAAATCGCATTCGCTAAATGCATTTTATGCCTTTCAATCTTAGCGCATTCTATTTAGGTATCTGAGAAGAGTTTTTTTAAGTTTTCAACGATATGATGGTTTTGTAAAAGATAAAATATTTGTCTTTTCTTGATATTATAAAAGTAATAGATGAAATAAATAAATATATTATAAAAATAGTGGACAAATAAAATTAAACAGAATGTGTCAAAAAAATATTGTGACATTTCTGTTCTTATGGCCTGCGCAAATCGATTATTCTTTATGTAACGAAATGGTCGATTCCATCGATTATAATCGAAAAGAAGACTCACAAGAGGGTTTTGAAACCAGAAGAGGTCTTGATTTTCATTTTTTTTTATCAAGTAGTGGCAATTTAAAATTTTCTAGATTTCCTGTGTTATTATTATTCAAATAAGGGTAATATAGTAATTTCAACAATAAATATGAAGACACAAACTTTTACTTATAAATCGCATTCTTTGAATGTGTTTTATTCCTTTCATTCTCAGCCTTGTTCTATTTAGGTATCTTAGAAGGGTTTATCAAGTTTTTAACAACATGAACGTTTTTAAAAGATAAATATTTATCTTTGATTGATATTAGAAAAGTAATGACTGAAATAAATAAATATATTTGAAAAATTGTGGACAAATAAAATTAAACGGAAGGGGTAATATAGTAGTTTCAACAATAAATAAGAAGACGCAAAATTTTACTCATAAATCGTATTCGGCTAATGCGTTTTATGCCATTCATTCTCAGTCTCTTTCTATTTATGTATCTGTGAAAGCTTTTCAAGTTTTCAACGGAATGACAGTTTTTTAAAAGATAAATATTTATCTTTTAGTGATACTATAAAAGTAATAGATGAAATAAATAAATATGTTATAAAAATAGTGGACAAATAAAATTAAACGGAAGGGGTAGTATAGTAATTTCAACAATAAATAAGAAAACACAATTTTACTCATAAATCGCATACTCTGAATGCGTTTTATGCCTGTCATTCTCAGCGCTTTCTATTTAGGTATCTGAGAAGAGTTTTTCAAGATTTCAACAAAATGACAGTTTTTTAAAAGATGAAATATTTATCTGTAACGACTCGGAAAACTAGTAGGTGAAATTAGAGTCTAACAAGTTTGTTTTTGAGTTTGATGTGGGGTTTTGAGTTGTAAATTGATGTCCCGAGCTTAGGTTGAGGGGTTTAGGGGTTAAACATCAAGGTACGACCCCCCCCCCCCCCCCCCAAAAAAAAGGACCAACCAAGGGTCCTTGAGAAGGACCCTAAAGTCTAATCCCAAGGTTGCCCCAAATTAGCAAAATCTGCCAAAAACCTATGACCTATAGATGGGACCTATGGGGCGTAGGTATATCCACGCCATGTGGAAGTGGTCCGTAGGTCAAGATCCCAAATGGTGACCCTCAGACCCAAACCACGAACCTGCAGGATGGGGAGTCACCCCACCTACGATCGGTAGGTCTAGGGTGTAGGTCACCACCTGAAGCTGTTCAATTTCGGCTTAGTTAGGGGCAATGTGGTAAATTCCTAATTAATTAGTAAGGGGTTGGGGATAGTTATTATTGATTTATTAGACTTATTTAAGGGGTTTTAAAGTATTAAAACACCCTTTACAATTCATTATTACCAAAATACAAAATAGAAACCTCCTCTCCTCAAAATAAGTCTCTCTCTAGAAACCACCATTGGAGAAGAAGGAGTTAAGGTTTGAAGCTTAAGATTTCATCTTCCTCACTCAATTTTTGTGGAGTTTATTCCATAAAGGTATGGTAGTCTTCATCCTTGATTAAGTTTGATTCAAGGAGCCTTTTCAAAAGATGATTTCAAGTTTCCAAATATCATGCCCCGAGCCTACACCCTGGGTGGGACTGGCACTCGAGAACCATTGCTGGGCCCAAGCGAACCCTTGGCCTAACATACTTACTCAGTGGAAGACTTAGACATAAGAAAGAAAATCCAAATACAAGAAACTCAACATGTCTCAAACTGAACTCATAATGTTTTAAAAATAAACGTTTAACTTAGCCAAAATGGCAACTCAAATCTGAACATAAGCCAATAACAAAATGATGACGAATGAACTAACATCTGACCGACTATCTATGAAGCGTCTAAAACAACTGAGATGGATCTCGGGACAAACCCCACGACATCCTAATGAACTAATGAAATAACTGAAATAATAAAAGGGAGTCCTCTGGAATGCAAGGAGGCTCACCAACTAACTCTGGAGTGCTCACTAGATCAACGATGCGCTGGATGCCGATCCTAGTTACCTGCGTCTGCATCATAATAAGTTGCAGGCCAATTGACATCAGTACATTGAATATATGAGTATGCGAGTTGGAATGCTAAACATAACTTAAGCTTGAAAAGGATCTAAAAGAAACACTTACCTTGGCTGTACTCAACTCCTGAATAACTTAACTCAATTTACTAAAATCATTTTAATATAAAGTAGTTTAAAAACAAGTGCAACAAAAAGAAAAGTTGTTTAAAACATGATGTCAACTCTGTGTATTTAGAAATACAATAATAACTCTATATGTATGCAAATATACAATATGAACTCTGTTTATATGTAAAAATACAATTAAACTGCTGTATATAAAAATACAAACTACTGTTGTGGGAGTTTCTCTAACCGACAACCATCACTTAAGAGCTATAGTGATGATACAACATTTCTTGGCCTCACGCTGCTAGGGCCATCCTATACTTTGCCGGGGGTATAGGACTTGAACTACTAAGTGGATCCACTAGTCTATGCTAAAAAGTATTAAATGATTCATCTAAAAAATATGACCCTTTTCTACCCATTATGGCTACATAGTTTATGGGGGCTGTGGGTTCTCTGAACGCTCCCCATATCGCTGCTCAATACTACTCCCAAAATATGAAACTAGCTCTTTATGTTTAAAAACATATTTCTTTCTGTGATTTGAGATAATTGCTCAAAAAATTAGCTCAAAGGCTATCTTGGAAATCAAAGTTTCCTCTCTTGCTTCATTTAGAAAGTGATTACTCTTTTCTGAAAACTAGCCCGAAGGCTCTTTGGAAATTGAGGTTTCATTTCTTGTTTAAATGTGAAAACATTTTAAACCCTTTGGGAATACATAGTCTCCTAATACTTTTGAAGAAATAAACTTCAATCTTTACTCTTTACTCTTTACTCAACTTGAACTTTAAGTGTTAAAACAAAGTTAAAAGCATTTGCGAAAGACTTCTTGAAAAGACTCTAAGAACTTCCTAGACTTAGATCTTGACTTTCCTTGAATTTAAATTTGTGGATGCAAGGTTATGATTCATGTTTCTGGATGATTTCTAGATGTTTCGAAGTCATTTAGAGTAGTTAGAATCAATGGAAAGTGTTAGTACACTTTAGAAGGACTTAAATAGGCTAAACAAAAAAAACTGGTGAAAAATGATGATTTGGGCGCATCCCGGGAGCACCGCGCCAGCCCCCTACTTACTGGGGCTCATTTCTGGCGTACTGCATGCGCATCGCGCGACCTGTTTCTCGGGCAAATTTCTGACAAACTTTTGATCTCGTTTTCTGATCCTAAATTTTTTTAATCCGATTCTTTTTCCCAAATTCACTTTAGATTCATGTATCCAAATCATATACACAAAATCTAACCCAAACAACTCAAGGAAACAACACTTAATCATCAAGAAACTCCTTAATCCCAACACATATTCAAGAACAAAATCAATTCAAGAACAACTATCAAGAACATCAATTTCTCAATCTTTTTAGGATGAAAATACGCTGAATTAAACATGTTTTGCGCGTGGGTGAACTAACCCAATGCTATGTGATCTTACATACCTTGTAGGGATCACCCCGACGAAATCCACGATCTAAGCTTGAAAAACTTAACGATTCCCTTGCTTTCCCCTTCTCTAAAACTCTAACTCTTTTCCAAAAGCATAAAACTGAAAAAGTTCAGTTTAGACCCTTAATTAATTTACTAAAATGAATTTAATTAATTGGATAAGGAAAGGACTGAAATACCCTTCAAAAATCTAGATTGGACATTTCCTTATTTCAACGACCCAATTTCCTAAGGGGATAACTCACTCACACAAACTCGGAATCGTGCAAACTCGACGGCGTTGGAAAGATCATTCTAAGAACTTTCCTACCATATCTGGAAGTGCTCCTAACTCATCTTGAGCTAGAGTTTATGGCCATTAAAGTTGACCAAAAACTCACTTTTCCTAAAACAAATTTCCAAATTTTCATTCTTTCTAAAAATGACTATTTCAAATTCTTAGATTCTTCCTAGCTATTTCAAATTGCGAGATGTTACAATATCTCTCCCTTGTGAACATTCGTCCTCGAATAAGATACTCTTAATAGGCTAAGGGTGTAACATGCAACATTCAGTTCAAACACCCACAAGAAAATGTAAAACAATATGCCAACTTGTAAATAAATACTAAGAAAGGATTACTACCTTGATCTGGAATTTCTCTGGGTTCAAAGAGATGTGGATAACTCTTCTTCATACTATTCCACCAATAGAGTCACGGTATATCTTGGTGGACCCCGGATGAAAGGAATATCTGGAGCTATGAGCTTCCTCCATGATCCTCTCTTGGGTTCCATCCTCCATTGGTTCACACAACTTACCTTGATGTCTCAACACACCATCTGCCCCTTGTTCAAAAGCTAATACTTTTTGCTTATGAACATTTGTCTTTAATTCAAGCAAGATAGGGTCTTGGTCTTGCTCGCCTTTTACTTCTGACACTATTGATGATTCAACCCCTTTCATCACCACTATTCCTCCTTTTGTGGAATCCATTAATCGAACTCCTTATCGTGCAAGTTTATGCACATCTTTTTGCTAACTCCTTCTTAACTTCTTCAAAATGGGCGGTACTACCCATAGATAACCTGCTCAAGGCATCATCAACAACATTAGCCTTACCTGGGTTATAAAGAATACTCATGTCGAAATATTTGAGTAATTCTAACCACCTCCTCTGTCTGAGACTAAGCTCTTTCTGACTAAACACATACAAAGGACTCTTGTGATCCGTGAACACATCCACATGAACACCATAAAGATGATGGCACCATATTTTCAAAGCAAATACTACATCAACCAACTCTAATTCATGGGTTGGGTAATTCTTCTTATGAACTTTCGTCTGTCTGGAGGCAGAAGTTATAACCTTGCCATTCTGCATTAACACACAACCCAAACAAACTCTAGACGTATCACAGTACACCACAAAACCTTGAGTACCTTCTGGTAAGGTCAAAACTGGGTAGTAGTCAACCTCTTTTTCAATTCCTGAAAGCTTTTCTCTCAAGCTTCAGACCATTGAAACTTCACTGTCTTCTGAGTCAATTTGGTCAAAGGGGCTGAAATAGACGAGAACCCTCTACAAACCTTCTATAATATCCAACCAATCCCAAGAAACTCCTAATATCAGTTGGAGATGTGGGTTTAGGCCAATTCTGCACTGCCTTTATTTTCTGAGTATCAACTTTAATTTCCTCTCCAGATACAATATGGCCTAAGAACGCCACTGATTCAAGCCAAAACTCACACTTAGAGAACTTGACATATAACTCTTTATCTTTCAATGTCTGAAGAACTATTCTGAGATGTTTAGCATGCTCTTCTTCATTCCTTGAATATATTAGTATGTCATCAATGAAGACGATAACAAATATATCTATATAAGGTTTGAAGACTCTATTCATAAGGTCCCTGAATGCTGCAAGCGCATTGGTCAAACCAAAGTACATGACCAAAAACTCATAATGACCATAACGGGTCCTGAATGCTGTCTTTGGAATGTCACATTCCCTTAATCTTAACTGATGGTAGCCAGATCTGAGATCTATCTTAGAAAAAAAATAGGTGGCACCCTGACGTTGGTCGAATAAATCATCAATCCTTGGAAGAGGATACTTGTTCATGATGGTAACATTATTCAATTAGAGATAATCTATACACATCCTAAGGGAACCATCCTTTTTTCTCACAAATAAGATTGGAGCACCCCAAGGTGAGATACTTAGTCGAACTAAACCATTCTCTAAAAGATCTTTCAACTGCTCTTTAAGCTCTTTTACCCTATTGGTGCCATTCTATATGGCAGAATAGATATAGAATGACTATCTGGAAGAAGGTATATACCGAAGTCTATCTCTCTCTTAGGAGGGACTCTAGGAAGATCATTTGGAAAGACTTTTGGAAACTCCTTTACTATTTAAACTGACTGAATGGGATGTATCTAAACACTAAAGTCATTAAATCGAATTAAGTGATAGATACAACCCTTAGAAACTAACTTTCTTTCCTTAAGGTATGAAATGAAACGACCCTTAGGCACTGTTGAACGACATTTCCACTCTAAGACTGGCTCATTTGGAAACTGAAACTTGACAACTCCAGTTCTATAATCTATTGATGCATAACAGGCATGAAGCCAGTCCATACCTAGAATGACATCAAAATCTACCATGTCAAACTCAATTAAATCAGTCATGGTACTCTTGTGATTGACGAAAATGAGACAATCACGATAGACTTTCTCTGCTAGAAACACTGAAGGGTTCATAAAGTTGCTCAAGAATAACATCAAAATTCAAAGCAACCTAAGGAGTTACAAAAGATAAACTCACACCTGGGTCTAGCAAAGTATAACGGTAAAGTCAAAGAGTTGGATCATACCAGTGACAACATATGGAGAGTTATTTTCTCTTGTTGATTAGTGATCGCATAAAGGCGGTTTACTCCTTTGCCAGCACCGAAAGTAGCTCCTCTAGGTGTAGTCCTGTCTGGTGGAGCAACTGATGAAGATTGGGCTCTATTGCCCCTATTACCATTACCTTGCCTATTCTTTGGACACTCTTTCATGAAGTGACCTTTTTGTCCACACTTGAAACAACCTGTCTGGCCATCACGACACTTACCTAGGTGGGTTCTACCATACCTAGCACATGCAGGAGCCCAGTTACCTCCTTGTGCCACACTACCCTAAGACTGTGCAGGTTTAGCTCTGAAGTTCTGCAAATTCTGGCCATTATACTCGCCTTTGTTTCTGGGTGCAAGTGTACTAGCAGATGATGGGGCAGGTCCTTTCTGTTTCTGTTGGAAGGAAGATCGGTTCACACTTCTCTTTTGCTTCATGAACTCGTTCCTTGATGTCTTAGCCTTCTTATTCTTAAACTCTTCTATATCTTTCAGCTTATCTTCCTTAACTTGTTGCACATGGATCATTAGTCTTGCTATGTCCATATCCCCTATCAGCATCGCTACCTTGCCTTCCTTGCTTGACTGACGAGACAACCTAGCAACAAATAAACTAATCCTACTCCTCATGTTAGCAACCATCTCTGGAGCATAGCGAGAAAGTTGTGTGAACTTCAGACTGTACTCATGAACGCTCATAAACTCCAAATTAAGGGTGAGAAACTCTCTTATCTTTGCCTCTCGCAACTCACGGGGAAAGAAATATCCCATGAGAGCACTCTCAAACACAACCCAACTCACTATTGGCGCATCCTCAGCCTTGTTCTTTTTCCATTGGTTGAACCAGACTCTAGCGACACCCTTCATTTGGTATGCAACTAGTTCCACCTTTTCAGCATCTACAACATGCATAATCTTGAAAATTTTCTGAAGCTCTTCAACAAAGTTCTCTGGATCCTCTGTGACACTTAAACCTGTGTTAGTGGGTTCATCCTTAAAAACTCACGGATCCTTGAAGTATCAGCTACTTCCTGTCGATTATCTCTCTGTCCATCTTGATGGGTCACAACTTGACTTATCATTCGGATAGCTTCACAGAATTCAGGATTGGAGACCTTTCCTTGGGGTTGCACTTCTAGTGCATTAAGTACCCTTGTTCCTCGACATTTATCCTAGCAGGTCGACCTCTAAATGCTCTTCGTGGAGGCATGATTATCTGAAAACACACGCACACACAAATTAGAAGGAAACTTTTTAGAGATCAACTCTAACGCACAAAATGAGTGTGAAAGAAGTGAGAATTTTTTCCTAAATGTTGCAGCCTCCGAATTATAGATGTGGCATGCCTCACACCGATAATTAGGAATCTATCGACACGGCTTCATAGACTTCCTAGGGCTCTTGAACTCTGTGCTTTGATAACAAGTTTGTCACTCCCTGAGCCTACACCCTAGGCGGGACTGACACTCGAGGACCATTCCTTACCCCAAGCGAACCCTTGGCATGACTTACTTACTCAACGGAAGACATAAGAAAGAGAATCCAAATACAAGATAAATCAACATGTCTCAAACTGAACTCATAATGTTTTAAAAATAAATATTTAACTTAGCCAAAATGGCAACTCAAATCTGAACATATGTCAATAACAAAATGATGACGAATGAACTAATATTTGACCGACTATCTATGAAGCCTCTAAAATAACTGAGATGGATCTCGGGACAAACCCCACGGCATCGTATGGAAATAATTGAAAGAAAAAAAAATAGTCCTCCGGAATGCAAGAAGGCTCACTAACTAACTCTGGAGTGCTCACTGGATGCGTTGGATGCCGATCCTAGTTATGTGCATTTTCATCATAAGATGCAGGTTAATTGGCATCAGTATATTGAATGTACAAGAATTTGAGTTGGAATGCTAAACATAACTTAAGCTTGAAAAATATCTGAAAGAAACACTTACCTTGACTTTACTCAACTCCTGAATAACTTAACTCAACTTACTGAACTCATTTCAATATAAAGTAGTTTAAAAACAAGTGCAACATAAAGAAAAACTGTTTAAAACATGATGTTAACTCTGTGTATTTATAAATACAATGATAAATCTGTATGCATGCACATATATAGTATGAACTCTGTTTGTATGTAAAAATATAGTTAAACTGATGTATATAAAAATACAAAATACTAATGTTGGATTTTCTCTAACCGACAATCATCACTTAAGAGCTATATTGATGATACAACGTTTCTTAGCCCCACGCTGTCAGGCCTTTCTTATACCTTACCGAGGGTATAGGACCTGAACTACTAAGTGGATCCACTAGTCTATGCTAAAAAGCATTAAATGATTCATCTAAAAGTATGACCCTTTTCTACCCATGATGGCTACATGGTTTGTGGGGGTTGTGGGTTCTCTGAACACTCCCCCATATAGGTGTTCAATACTACTTCCAAAGTATAAACCTAGCTCTTTATGTTTAAAACATATTTATTTCTGTGATTTGAGAGAATTGCTCAAAAAATTAGCTCAAAGGCTATCTTGGAAATCAAAGTTTCCTTTCTTGCTTCATTTAGAAAGTGATTACTCTTTTCTAAAAACTAGCCCGAAGGCTCTTTGGAAATCGAGGTTTCCTTTCTTGTTTAAATGTGAAAACATTTTAAACCCTTTGGGAATACATAGTCTCTTAATACTTTTGAAGAAATGAACTTCAATCTTTACTCTTTACTCAACTTGAACTTTAAGTGTTAAAACAAAGCTAAAAGCATTTGCAAAAGACTTCTTGAAAAGACTCTAAGAACTCCCTAGACTTGGCTCTTGACTTTCCTTGAATTTGAATATATTGATTCAAGGTTATGAGTCATGTTTCTGGATGATTTCTAGATGTTTAAAAGTCATTTAGAGTAGTTAGAATCAATGGAAAGTGTTAGTAAACTTTAGAAGGACTTAAATAGGCTAAATGACGAAAACAGGTAAAAAATGTTGATTTGGGCGTATCCCGGGCGTGCCGCGCCAGCCCCCAACTTATTGGTGCTCATTTCTGGTGCACTGCAGGCGCGTCATGCCATGCCTCCTGGTGCTATAGGGGAGCGTCGTGCGACCTACTCCTCAGGCAAATTTCTGACGAACTTTTGATCTCGTTTTCTAATCCTAAATCATTTTAATCTGATTCTTTTTCCCAAATTCACTTTAGATTCATGTACCCAAATCATATACAAAAAAGCTAACCCTACTCAAGGAAACAACACTTAATCATCAATAAACTCTTTAATCCCAACTCATATTCAAGAATGAAATCAATTCAAGAACAACTATCAAGAACATTTCCTTATTCCAATAGCCCAACTTCCTAAGGGCATAATTCACTCATACAAACTCAGAATTGTGCAAACTCGTCGGCGTTGGAAAGATCATTCTAAGAAATTTCCTACTATATCTGGAAGTGCTCCTAACTCATCCTTAGCTAGAAGTTATGACCGTTTGAAGTTGACCAAAAACTCACTTTTCCTAACTTAAACAAATTTCCAGATTTTCATTCATTCCAAAAATGACTATTTCAAATTTTTAGCTTCTTCCTAGCTATTTCAAATTACGAGATGTTACACCAAAATCCCCCAAAAACCTAGGGTTTTCGTTCCAAGAATGGGTTCAATTCCAAAACGTTTTCAAAAGTTTATATGTGATGAATCATGAATGAATTTTTGAATTAATGATGAATTATAGTGAATTTCTCCAATGAACCCATGTGATCCCCAAAGTACGAAATTGTGAATTGTGATTTGGATTGAATGATTAAGGATGTATGTTGAATTGTTTTTGTCTATATGGAATTAGCTATTGAAGCATGATATTCCCCTTATCTAATGTTGTATTCTAGATGTTTGGGTTGAGATTGATTCATAGCCATGGAGGGAAATTTCATGAAGGATTTATGTATGATCATGATGTGAAGTATATGTGTGTGATCCTAATGAAAGTGTTATGATCATGTTTAGAATGCAAATGTGTTTTGATTGAAGCTTATCCTCAATTACCACATATGAATGATGATGATAAAATGTGAAGGGTTTCTTCAATGTAATGTTGTATTTTGATAAATGAAGTATTCTAATGATGTAACTTGGATCGGTAGGCTAATGGCACCCTTCAATGCATGTTAATAATGAACCTTGGGATCGATAGGCTTATGGCACCCTTCCATAAATGATATTAATGAACTTTGGGATCGGTAGGCTTATGACACACTTCCATGAATGTTAATGATGAACTTTGAATCGGTAGGCTTATGGCACCCTTTCATGAGGATTCAATGAGCTTTCCTAATAATGTACCTTGAATCGGTAGGCTTATGGTGCCCTTTCATGTGTCATCTAATGTACCTTGAATTAGGGGTGTGCAAAAACCGAATCGACCAATAAACCGAACCGATAAAATGTTATTGGGTTATTGGGTTTTTAATGGGTTTATTAAAAAAAATATTGGGTTATTAGTTCGGTTTCGATTTTTCCTATTGAGTTATTGGGTAAACCGATAACCTAATAAGACGATAGTTATTTACTATTTTATCCTTCCTAAATATTAAATATAAATAATTTAATACATAAGTAGATTCTATATTAGGTAGTAGTTAGTACTTACCGCTTGGTGCTTAGTCTTTACATTTTAGTTTTTACTCTAAACCTAGAGAGTAAAATTAGGGTTAGGAACGAGCCAACGGCGGCGCCGCGGCAGCAACAACCAACAAGTTTCCAAGGAGGGTTTGCAACAACGACGATAGTAAGGGCTAGACGACGGTGAGGGTTTTCTACCCTTTTCTAATTTCTCTTTTTCTCTAATATCTATCCTTGTATAATTTTCTTCTTCTGTATTTATGCTTTTCTTATTTCTCGATACTCAATTCCTCAAAAAAAGATCTCGCTCTTAAATAATGTACCTGACTAGAATCAAACACCCTAATTTAGGTTAAATTTGGTAAGGATTTGATTATTTTTCTTCAGAATTCTTTTTCCTTTTCAGTAATGTTGAAGACCTCATTTAAGATATCTCTTTAGTTTTCTTTAGTTTACCTTGAAATTATTTCATTATTGCTACCTGATTAGTGATTATTGTCTAAATCATATTTTACAGAGACATACATATGACTGAAAATATTTCAACTGATGAGGTGGTGGTCCTGGGTGATGAAAGTATTAATTCAAATTTTATGCATCAAACACATTTTGTTCAGCCAAAGGTTACAAAAGAAAGAAAGAAAAGATCTCGAGCATGGAATCATTTTGGATCATTTGTTGATGAAGAAGGAAATAAGAAATCAAAGTGTAAGCATTGCGGTCAAGATTATTTTCTTGATTCGATTAAAAATGGTACAAAGGCAATGCTTACTCATATGTTAACATGTACAAAGATGCCTAAAAGTGTTGATAAAAGTCAAACTCAAATAGGCTTTCAATCTGTTCAAGGAGGGATGAACAGAGGGAGTACGAGTGATGTGGTTTTCTGTTTCCTGGAAATTTGAGCAAGAGCAATGTAGGAGAGCTTTATGCCGCATGGTAATTGTGGATGAACTACCTTTCAAGTTTGTCGAGAAGGAAGGTTTTAGAAACCTTATGAAAGTAGCGCAACCTCATTTTAAAATTCTTTCTCGTACCACTGTGACACGTGATTGTTTTAAACTTTTTGATGAAGAGAAGCAAAAGTTGAAAAGATTTTTCAGAGAAGCACGACAAAGAGTATGACTGACAACTGATACTTGGACCTCTTTGCAACGGATTAATTATATGTGTATCACTGCACATTGGATCGATAATGAATGGATTATGCATAAGAGGATAATCAACTTCTGTCCAATTTCTAGCCTTAAAGGTGAAGATATGGCTAATGAGATTATTAAGTGTTTGCGTGATTGGGGCTTAGATAAAATATCTACCATCACAGTCGATAATGCTAGTTCGAATGACGTGACTGTGAAAGAGTTGTCTAAGATATTCACTAAACGGGGGATCAATTTCATGAATGGAGAACACCTCCATGTCAGGTGTATGATGCACATTCTAAATCTTGTTGTTCAAGATGGTTTGAAGGTGTCTGGTGTGTCTATTGAACGGGTTAGAAAAGCAGTTAAATACATAAGGTTGTCTCCTGTGAGGTGTAAGAGGTTCCAAGAATGTTGTGAAGATGTTGACATTAATTGTAAAAAATCTTTATGTTTGGATGTTTGTACGAGATGGAACTCCACATACTTGATGTTAAATAGGGCTATTGAGTTTGAAAATGCGTTTTCCAGTTATGTTGCTCGTGATATTGGCTTGTTACATTACCTTCAGTTTGTTGAGGATGAAGATGGAAAGGATGAAGATGGAAGCGTTGCTGGTGCCCTTTTGAGTGATGACTGGGACAATGTAAGAAAAATTGCTAATTTTCTTTAAATTTTTTATGATCTTACCAGAGAAGTATCTGGATCACACTACGTCACAGCAAACTCACATTTTCTTAAAATTTGTGAGGTTTCTTGTTATTTGAAACAATTGATATCAAGTGAAGATGATAATGATGATCTTTTGGGTAAAATTGCTTCGAATATGAGAGAAAAATTTGATAAGTATTGGGGTACTCCAAAGAAGATGAGCACGATGATTTTTATTTCTTGCGTTTTGGATCCTCTTCACAAGTTTGTTTCAGTTGGCTTTGCACTTCAAATGATGTTTGGGAAAGAAGGTCCAATTTTAGAGGAAGGAGTTAGAGACTACATGGATTTGTTGTTTAGTGAATATGTAAAGTCCCTTTCTAAAGATAAAGGTAGTCAACACTCTTCATCTTTATCAAGTTCTTCATTTGAAAATTCTAGTTCACTGCTTTCAAGTTCAGGTAGTAGTGTCCAATTGATAGGATCTTTAGGGACATTTATGGGCGCTCTAATGAAACATAAAGCTTAAAATACAACAGCTATCAAAACAGAATTGCAAAAGTATCTTGCTGAAGAAAATGAAGTTGAAAGAAAGAACTTCAACATCTTGTCTGGGTGGAAAATAAACTCACCTAGATTTCCCTTTCTTGCTGAGATAGCTCGGGATGTATTAGCTATACCTATTTCAAGTGTGGCATCCGAGTGTGCGTTTAGTACTGGTGGACGTATCTTGGATTCATTTAGGAGTTCATTAACTCCTAAATTGGTGCAAACTCTAGTGTGCCTTCAAGATTGGATTAGAAATGAATCACGACCTACAAGTGTTGAGGAAGATATAGTCCTCGAACAGCTCGAACAAGGTAAGGTTATTTTAATTATAATAGTTTTAATTGTTATTGTAAGTATTCATTAACATTGTTTTGGTTGATTAACATAAATTCTCTGTAGATTTGGCTAATACTAGCATTCTGGATGATTAATGTGGAGTTGAAACTCTTCCTTTTTTGCACTTGGATCTGGACATTTGGTAAGCCATTCTAGCTACAAGTTGCTCTAAGTCATGTATTTGCTTGGTTTTCAATGTATAAGCCTTCTGTCAAGGAAATAAATTAGGATATGAGGCCAAATATTGCATATTGTTAAGCTTAACTTGCTCAACACTTGATACATATTTAAGCATTTTGTATTAAATGTAAAAATGCTACTGTAATAGTGTATTAAACTGGTGGTTGTCTTTTTCTTTTTCAAGCTTTGTGATTGTCTTGGTTAGGAACTTGGTGAGAATTTTGCTGATTATCTGGTGGATCAAGCAACTGTTCAAGATTGTCTAGTTGAACTATTTTATTTTAGTATTAGTTTTAGTTCGTAATTGTAAGCGATAGCTTTTGCAAGTTTGTGAATGTTAGTAATTTGATTAACATCCGAAGTTTCGTATTATGTTTTGACGGTAACATGTAATTATAGCCTACGTACTATTATATATTATTTTATGAACATTTTCTTATTGGGTTAACCGAAAATTGAATTGTTAACGATCAAAAACTGATAAACCGAAAACCGATAAAAAATTTCTTATTAGTTTGTTATTGGGTTAGCATATTTTAAAACCAAAAACCGATAAACCAAACAGATAATACGTAAAACCGAACCGAACCGACCGATGCACACCCTTACCTTGAATCGGTAGGCTTATGTCGCCCTTTCATGTGTTAATCAATGTACTTTGGGTCGGTAGGCCAATGGCACCCTCTCATGTGTGATAATGTTAAAGTAATGAAATACTCTATGGGAATGGAAGCTAAAAACCGAGTGGATTTGATAAGATGGAAGCTTTCCACACGTTTAGGCCGAGTTTCAATGAACATCTTTCTTATCCATAATTATGTGCGCATATAGGATATTAGCTAGTGGATCCACCAAAGCTAAAATGTTACCGGTCCTACCTTAGGCAAGTAGACCAACTCTTACGATATGGGATAGTACATCAGATTCCATGTCTAGCTTTCATGGTCTATGTCGGTTAATGCTTATTCCCATCATGTGAGATACGTGCTATGGTTACTTGAGAAGTTCTATGAAGTGTGGGTGGTAGTATGAGATGTCATCCATGCATTGTACGCGTAGGCTTTGAGAGGGCCATGATGTGATTCTCCAATGTCTTAAGGTTTAATGAATGAATGTGCTCTTAATGAAGCTAATGAGAAAGTTGACCTTAAATGCTTAATGTAATGATGCATGCTTTACTTGGAATGTATTATGAGTTACTTTCCTTGTCATGACTTATGAAATGTATGTGTTCCTTATGCATTTGTATTGACTAAAGATAAGTATGAGTAATGGTAAGTTCATATATGATGGCCTCAAAGTGGTACTTAGTAGGGATATTATTATGGGATGCTTTTCTCACATTGCACAAGTATAGCTTAGGGTTGCTTGAGGTGAAAGTTCTAATGTGATGAAATGACTTGTATGATGATTATGCTTGTATATTATGCCTCTTATACTTATGTTCATGACATTTCTCAAAATTGGCATTTAGCGTGATTTTCAAATAAAATGTCCTTTTTAAGCATGGTTTTTGCATGACTATCATACTTGGTACATTAAATTTGCTAACCCATATTCTTCTATTTTTCTACAAAGTGTAGGTTCCGGCAAGTGAGTTGATTCCTTCTAGTTGAAGCTTGGATTGAGTTCTTCCAAGGCTTGTGGTATGTCCTCATGGATTCGAGGACAAGTACTTTTATTGATGTTTCATGTCTTTCATTGTACTAGTTACTTTTAGACTTTCTATTGTAAAGGGCCATGACCCTTATTTGAGACCTCGATTGTATTAGATGGTCATGTGAGACTATGTCTAGACTTTCGCTGTTTTAAATAAATTTTCTAGATTGTTTGGAATTAAAGTTTTAAATTCCGCACTATTTTCTATGTTCTTATCTTATGATGTACTATGAGGCTTGAATGAGACTTTTCGGAGTCTTGTACGCCGTGTCACGTCCGGGGTGTAGGTTCGGATCGTGACATTATCTTTTCTTGCTATTAGAAAAGTAATAAATGAAATAAACAAATATATTTGAAAAATAGTGGACAAATAAAATTAAACGGAAGGGTAATATAGTAATTTCAATAATAAATACGAAGGCGCAAAATTTTACTCATCAATCGCATTCGGTGAATACGTTTTATGCCTTTCATTCTTAGCGCTTTCTATTTAGGTATCTGAGAAGAGGCTTTTCAAATTTTCAACGACATGCCGGTTTCTTAAAAGATAAATATTTATCTTTTCTTGATATCATAAAAGTAATAAATGAAATAAATTAATATATTATAAAAATAGTGGACAAATAAAATTAAATGGAAGGGGTAATATTGTGTTTTCAACAATAAATAAGAAGACACAAAATTTTACTCATAAATCGCATTCTTGAATGCGTTTTATGCCTTTCATTCTCATCGATTTCTATTTAGGTATCTGAGAAGGGTTTTTCAAGTTTATAAAAGATGAAATATTTATCTTTTCTTGATATTAAAAAAGTAATAAATGAAATAAATAAATATATTTGAAAAATAATGGATGAATAATATTAAACGGAAGGGGTAATAAAGTAATTTCAACAATAAATAAGAAGGCGTAGAATTTTACTCATAAATCGTATTTGGTGAATGCGTTTTAGGCCTTTCATTCTCAGCCTCTTTCTATTTAGGCATCTGAGAAGCGTTTTTCAAGTTTTCAACGATATGACGAATTTTTAAAAGTAAATATTTATCTTTTATTAATATTATAAAAGTAATAATGAAATAAATAAATATGTTATAAAAATAGTGGATAAATAAAATTAAACGGAATGGGTAGTATAGTAATTTCAATAATAAATAAGAAGACACATAATTTTACCCGTCAATCACATTCTCTAAATGCGTTTTATGCCTTTCATTCTCAACACTTTCTATTTAGGTATCTAAGAAGGGTTTATCATGTTTTCAATGACATGACGGTTTCTTAAAAGATAAATATTTATCTTTTCTTGATATTACAAAAGTAATAAATGAAATAAATTAATATATTATAAAATGGTGGATAAATAAAATTAAATAGAAAGGGTAATATAGTAATTTCATTAATAAATAAGAAAACACAAAATTTTACTTGTAAAGATGAAATTGTTCAATTTTAAAAAAATAGAGAAACGACAGGTTTTAAAAGTCGCCACTTAATTTTTAAAGAAAAATCGAGAAAACTATTTTTTCCAAAGATTAAAATAGAAATCTAATGAAAATATTAAGGGGGTTCGGGGTTCATATTATCATTTCGAGAAGGGTTTAAAGGCACCCGAAATACCCTCTAACATGTGGTTATCCGGTAATTAACTATTTGGCTAAACGATTTTAAGAAAATACACATACTTGAAAAAATAAAGAAAGTAAACAACTTTGGAACTCATATTTCTTAGGGGAAAGGAAATAAGGATGCTATTTAATTAGAAAATACTAGATTTTTACAGTTATGGTTGTTTTATCTTTTGGGGAATTGAATTAAGGAAAAACCTTAGAATCAACTACCAAATAAGCAAATAATAACAATTAAATAAACATGAAAACATAGGCAATAATGGGAAAGAGATATGGGACCCAAATTTGGTTTTATGTCCATCTGGGCCCGTACTTGGGCCTAATTGAATTTTTAGGCCTTTGGCCCACTTTCTTTGTCCTAATCTGATCATAGAAAGCTGACTTTTTCCATTGGACTTTAGGCCTAAATCTTCACTTGTCCTAGACTAACAAGTAATAATAATAAGACAAAGGGGCTTAGGCCCAAAATAATAAAATACAAAAAAACTTAATTTAGAGGCCTTTGGGCCCATTTCTCGATTTTCATATACAATAGGTGTATACAATCCCAGATCAGCTCTAATTCCTATTCGTCGAATTCATGAAATTTATTCTTCACTTTCGAAGGCTGGCTGACTCGATAAAAGAATTTTGGGGCCTTCGTGGCCCCCTTTTGAAATGCAAAAATAGAGTCCGTGGGGACTTTGGCAAATTTCACCTGCATAAACAAAAGACAAAAGAGTTAATATGTTGTCCAACTTGATATAAATAAAGGAAAACTAACTCATTATAAAATATCTACTGACTCAAAAGGTATAAATTAACATATAATGCTACTAAAGGGAATCATACTAAAACATATTGGAAATCAACGATTTTAAAGCAATGATTAAAAGGGTCTAATGGTCACTCAAACTAATGAA
Source organism: Solanum commersonii (assembly GCA_029007595.1). NCBI lineage: Eukaryota > Viridiplantae > Streptophyta > Magnoliopsida > Solanales > Solanaceae > Solanum > Solanum commersonii. The sequence continues at coordinate 22,020 of JAJTWQ010000407.1, forward strand.
TTAAATTATTAACTAACAATATGCATATGAAAAGGCAGAATGGAGAAATTCATTATCATGCATCCAATTAATTAGAAGATGAGGAGATAACATGCAACTATACTGACTCATGTCACAAAACAGAAGTTGGACAAAAAATCGATTATTAAGATTCTACGGATTATTGAATTAAGCATGTAAGCTAAATACAAAGCATTAAACAATTAATGACAAAGAAGAATCTTAAAACAACTATGAAAAAAAAAAAGATAGTTAGGGCAGTCTAATTTTGAAGTAACAATCATACCATTTAAGTGAAAGCCTCACCCATATTTAGAAAAATCCCACCGATAGGTACATACAACAAATACACATATCAAAACTAAAAAATAAGGGTAAACTCTGAAGACTTAAAAGAGAAAAAAAATGTGAGCAAGCCAACATGATGAGAATATCAGAAAATAGAAATAAGCATTGACTTTGAAAGCAAAGCAAGGATTGAATCGAATTACAGTCTGGACTATAACAAGACTTCTCATCTTATGAGTTTTTAACTACGAATGCTAAACATTTTCGACTAACTATTTTTAAGCAGATAGAAATATGAACTCGAGTGTAACATATATTTATAATAGTAAAACAATCACGGGACTAAAATAATGAAGAAAACAGGCTAACATATCAACTAGCCATGGATGAAACAATATACACGTTTTATATTAACTAGTTTAAAGATCTACTCCTATTTTGAAACAAAAATGACATTAACAGATCAAAAGTTGGGTTAAAATAACAACCACAAAAGTTATTTCAGTCATCCTAGCCAACATCAAGACAAACGAGTAACCAAGCCATAAACACAAAGTAAATAAATGCGAAAATCAAAATAAACTAGAATTCTCGATTCAAAGAGTTCTTAAGCTTAGATTTACACGAAAGATGCGCTCTATATCTCAAACTAAAAACATATCAACATCAAACAAGACGACTAAACCTTAAACATCAATACTAGATCAAACGAAAGAACAAATGCATTGTAGAAAAGGGAAGAAGGAAATCAAGAGAAAGAAACTCTCATTTTCAAACAAAAGCAGACTAAAACGAGTTGGAATCAAAAGGAATTTTACCTTTTCTGGGGCAGCAAATGGGGAAGCATGAGCTAAAGATGCCGAGCTTCTACCACCACAAGCGTAAACCTCAAAAATTCTGATAAAACAAGTAAACGGATGAAAACAAAAGAGGTCAAAAATGGTCTTCTTTGCTATTTCGATTATATCTTATATATTTATATTCATCTATATCTATTTCTCTCTGTATCCTTATCACTAGAAAAATCCCACCACTAACAATGAGGAAAAATGGGGGATTTATAGAAGAATTCTAGGGTTCAGAATTGGGGAGAAGAGGGCTGGAAATTTTGAATTCAAAATCCAAATTCTATCCAAAAAATAGAATATTCCCAATGATTCTCACAAATTCAAACGAATTGGAGTGAGGTGGAGGGCTAGGATCGATCGACTGTCCTTGGTGTGATTCGTGGCATGATCTTACGCTGCAAGGATGATTCCACGGCTGGAAAAGGCTGGAACAGTACTAGGTGTACTGTTTGTTGAAGGAAAGGAAGAAGCCGACGAAAATAAAGTTGTGTACTGCCTATACGCGTAGGGTGTACTGTTGACGCCGTGAATCGCTTTCTGTCTGCTTGTGAACGTTAGAGGAAATACTGTTATTGCTTCCGTTTGCTGGCTGTGAAGTTGTCGTGTATTTTGATGTCGCGCTGCTTGGGCTTGCTGGATTCGGGTCACGTTCTGGCTGGGTTTCGCGAGTTGGGTCGCATTTGGACTAGTGGGCTGCTGCTCATGATTGGGTTTATGGGTTTCGATTTCACTAAGGTCGCGAAACTGTTGCCGTGAAGAAGAAGACCATAGCGTATAGGGGTGGTTAATAGGTATTGCTGCTGTGATGTTAAGCTGGGTCTTTTGGTATTGAGGTATTGGGCCGGTCTTGTGAAAAGGAAGTGGGAGTGGGCTGGTTTTGGGTCACTTTGGTGCTGCTGATTGAAAAAATGAGGCAACAAATGGGTTAGATTTGTAATAGGAAAATGGCCACTTGAATTGCAATTATGGCCAATGGGAATTAAAAAGTTAGCCAAATTGAGTTTGATTTAGAGAATTTGACTAAAAATTTTATACAAGACGAATTAATATTAATTAATTAACGAGCTTCTTAATCTTAACGAAATAAAATAATTAACTTAATTATAAACTAATTATTTCAAAAAATATAAACTACTACATAACTAAACTAATTAACCAAATATTTTAGTAAAACTAAAATCTTTTGAGAAAATTTTTGAATATTCATAAAATGTACTAATTATATACATAATTATATTAAACATATATATTATTTAAAAAATAAAAATGACAAACTATTTAAAACAACTTGCAAACTATTTTGAATTTTATAAAGTAAATTATTTCAAATTGTTTTGAAATTTAATAAGCGCAATGGTTAATTTATATTGTGGAGGTCCAAAATTGGGTGTCAACAACTGTCCCTCGTTTGACTTGGATTGATGAAAGAAATTCTAGGAAAATGAAATTGACGAATTCAATTATGACCGACCACATTTTTATCCTATAGAGAAGGGATTTTGGTACGGACTTTAGGAATTATGATCAAACCCCGGGAATGAATTTCCTACATATCTCAAGCTATATGAGAATTCAGGTCACTTGTAGTTTGACACGCTTGATTTGATGCACGATTTTGAAAGAACTCAAAGGTCATCCCGATATCGAATTATGAAGAGACTGAAACACTTGGTAATAAGACTTAAGAGTGAATGTTGGAATATAATCGAGTTTTCAACACTGATCCCACCTACATATCCCTCAACTTAGGGAATCAGACTGCTTGTAGTTTGACTCGATAGGTTGAAAGGAAAACTTAGTATGCTAGGATATCCTTTGGTTTTGGAGGAGTGACAAAGGTCGAGTATGAAAAAGAGGCTTGCAACCTCTTAGCCATGAATGCAGAGCTCTTCACATCCATAAGGAAGAACTTACACAGACATAGTTTCCAAAGATCTTGGTGTATTGTCACTTAGATTAGAAGGTTACTCCCGGTGAAAAATAAAAATTTTCCCAATGTGAAACTGAAACCAATAAATGTTGACACCCAATTTTGACCCTCCACAATATAAATTAATCATCGAGCTTTTTCGATTTCGAACGATTTAAAGTAATTAGTTTTATAAAATTTTCAAAAAAAATAAAATAAATAAATATAGTTTGCAAGTCATTTTAAATAGTTTCGTCACCTTGTAAATGATATATATGTTTTATATAATTATGTGTATAATTAAGGTATTTTATGAACATTCAAAAATCATCTCAAAAAGATATTTTATTTTAGATATTTTATTAGTGATGGTTGTAATTTTGAATTAATGAATCTTATGAAATTCAAAATACTTGCAAGTTATTTATAAAAGTAACTTTGTCTTCTTGTAATTATTTTAAATAATGAATACGTATATTTCTACAATCACGCTATTTTATAAATATTTGAAAATCATCAAAAAGATTTTACATTTAGTTAAATATTTTATTAATTTACTTTAAGTTATATTCATAATTTCAAATTATTAGTTTATAATTGAGGTATTTATTTTATTTCGTTAAGATTAAGGAGCTCGTAAATTAACTATATTAATTCATCTTATTTAAACTTTAGCCGAATTTGCAAATCAACTCAATTTGATTAACTTCTTAAATTTAAGTAGGCTAAGTTTACAATCCTTTGGCCTTTTTATTAAGTACAGATCCAACCCATTCCTTACCATTTAATTTTAATCTTTCAAGCCAACTTTGGGTCTTTTTTTTTTCCAGCATCTGCCGGCCCAACACTCCCTATTTTTGGCCCATTTCTTTTTCCACCAATAACCCAGCCCAAGAAACTCAATTCTATCAACATACATCAGCAGCAATACAACATACATACCCACATTCACAAAAGCAAACATACCCGACCCAACCCCTTTTCCCTTTCAATTTCAACGCACACAGCAGCAATACAACGACACAAACTGACCCCTGTACATCGTTCTCCTTCTCCCTCACGCGTCAATATCCAACAACTCCTACAACTTTCTCTGCAACAGCCGCCCTCTTTGACCTCTTCATCCGGATATCCTGGGATTTTGGGGGAAATCTCACACAAGCAACAACTTTCCCATTCTTGGAGGAAAAAAATTTCAAATCGAGGGAGAATTCCATTTTTGACCCTTGTTTCTATCCATTTTTCACCCTAATTCCCCCTATAAATACATCTCTTCTCTTCCATTGTAAAAGAAAAGGAAAAAGATTAAGAGTTAGCTAAGTGTTGAAAGGAAGATATATATCTAAACCAAAAATCTTTAAAACTGTTCGGATCAGTCTGGGCTCTCGCTTGTTTTTGTCTTGTTCGTTCGAGTTTCTCGGAGTCGTATTTCGGTGAAAGAATCACTGCCCTCCTCAGCTCGTTCATTTTAGGTCGCTGCTCCAAAAGAGGTGATATTCTGTTTCTTTTGTTTTGTTCTTTGTCTAATATGATGCTTTGATTCATATCTGGTATTTGCTCATTTAATATTATAGTTTGTTCAGTTTGTTTTATTCATCTTAAATTGAATCAGTTTGCACTGTATTTTTGTAATTACTAGCTGACTTTGAATCATGTAATCATCGTTGTCAATTTAAATTTGCCTAATCAAGAGGCTCTAATTTTTGGCTCTATGTTTGTCTCACTATTCTTGAAAAGGAAGTATTGAATGTTAGCCTAATCTCATGTAATACATATATTTATATATATATATAATTTTTTCTTTCGACTTTAATCTACGATATTGTCCTTCTGAATTTGTAGCCTCCCATTAAATTCATCTACTCATCACATATCCAATTTAATTCCTTATTTTGCTGAATGAATAAGTTTAATACCAATTTTTTTATTTTTTTATTTTGCGGTTTGATTTAGCATGAGTCCCGCAAAGAATTAAACTTGCATAAAGTGTCCATGTCCTTTCTGTTTTGTTTCTAATGTTGTCCTCTTGTTCAAACGGGTAAACTATATGTTCTTCATAATGCTCATGCTATTGTCTTAGAAATCGTGGGTTTATTTTTCTATTATTATTATTAAGCCAGAAGCTCTGATTTTTGAATTCGAATAATACATTTCAACATATATCTTGATAGCGTGAGCACAACCACAATTATATTTTCTCTTCTTCCTTGATAGTATAGGGTCTACGATGCATTGTCTCCTTGTGATATATAAATTGTGACCTATAAATTTCGTTATGTGTCTTCGAATGGTTGTTTCTGGTCATTTAAGAGGACGGCATATTTTCCATGTTACTTGGGAAAGAGATGCCAACCTTTATTTTTTCTCCATATGTTTAATATGTGGCTTTCTATAGTTTGCCGTTTTAGTTTTTGAGTAGATATAGTTTTATCATCTTCATGTTTAATGCTTTGTTCTCTACTTAAGTTCTCAGGTAGACATATATGCGATAAAATGGAGTGTTTATTGAATTAGCTCGACCTCTCTATTTTAGTGTGATGTCGTTTAAAGGTCTCAAATTGTAAACTTATTATTTCCTTGTTTCATTCACTATGATTTGAGTATAAGTTTGGTCCCTACTCATTTTAGTTGTTGCTTGTTAGTTCTTTATGATCATCAAGCTCGTAACGTTGTTGGAATTTGTAAATTAGGACGTTTTCTATCCAACCTATAATAATGTGTGCTATAGATTGCTCGTTATTTTCACGAACACACAAGATTCTGATGCATCTGTTCTGGTTGATGTCATCCTTACATTTAGTTAGCGATGTTTACTGATTTGTTTGATGCCAGATAATTGATCTTGTCCCTTACTTGAGTTTTGTTGCCTTCATTTAAAGTATTTCAGAGTCTGAATTTGTATTAAGTTTCAGACAATTTGATAAGATTTGGTAATGAATAACTTCTCACTCCTTTCCTTTCCCATTTATAATGTGAATATTGACATTTTAATTTAAAGGTAGTATAGTTACTGCATCTGCGATTTTTTTTTTTTCTTACTTTCAATGCAATAACCGTAGCTACTATCATCTAATTAACTCTTATCTTTCATACAAAAAAGTGAGAAGTTTATATGTGATAATGTTTTCTTCTTCTATGTCTCACTTTATGCCCTTTCTTTTAGAAATCGATGTCCATTAGTTGAATATTCCTTTCAGATTAGTATACAATTTGTTGAAAGTGTTAATTTAATTTTAATCATGTCAGGATAGGTGGTATTAAAATGATTTTTAAGAGTCTAATGCCTTTTATTCCTCTTTCATTGTTTTTTTAAAAATAAATAAATCTTCTTACCTCTCGTTGTGGAGATTCCAAATATGGACTTGCATATATTTATTAGCTTAGGTGCTTTATCATGATTTGGATTAATTCTTATATGTGTGTTTTATGATGCATGTGAAAATCGATAGGTCCAATATAGACTCCATTCCTGCATATCTTCGAGTTGGTTCATTTCTGAGTCAACCCCATCATGATTCAAGTGAAGTGGAAGCAAATATACGGGTCTTGAGGTTCAAGGAGCCTCAAAAATGCATAAACAACGTCCCACTTTTGGACAACAGTGAATTTAGGCCAAAAAGGGCCTAAATTCAATCTCTCCCTTTACTTTTTAATTATTTAATTGTGATTACTTATTGTTTGTTATTTAACTCTAACTTTATAATTTTTAATTAACTTAATTAGATTCCCCAAAAGATGAGTTATTTTCTTTGTGTCGGTTTAATTTTAATACATTTCACGATTTTGTGTTTATTTATTTTATTAATCAAGTATATTGGTCAAAATTTTATATCTTCAATTAAGTTAAACCTTTGGTTCTTAAAAAGAGATGTTCTTTAATGCTTTTCACTTAATCACATTTTATTCATTTTAAAATTGTTTTTAAGTCAGTATTTTTTGTCAAATAAACTTTAAAAAATGTTAGTCAAAACCTTTTCAATTAATTAAAAATAAATAAATATATATATATATATATATATATATATATATATATATATATATATATATATATACATACTTACTTAAGTCATTTTCTCAAAAAGGTTAGTCGATTAATTTAAAATAATTTTCATGCTTTAATTTATTAAATTGGTTTAAATTATTATTTCAAAATGAATTAAATAAATTCTATTTAATCTATGTTTTTATTAACATTCTAATCACTTGCAATTTAATTCAAATGTTTCATTTTTGGATTCCTTTCTCTAAAAAATAAAAAAAATGAAATAAAATGTATCATTTATTTAACTATTTTTCTCAAAGTTAACAATTTTTTATTCTTATGTTAAAGCACTTTTTTTTCTTTTTCTAAAAATAGTCAAAAAAATATATATTTTAGTCAAGTCGCAGGTCAATCGCATGTTAGCGGACACTTCGAATGCTTAAATCCTTCCCGAAGTGTAAAAATTGAACCCCGAACCTTCTTTGGTATTTTCAAATGATTTTTTCTGTTTAAATCTTTGAAAATAATAAGTTTTCTTAATTTCTTTAAAAAATTAAGTGGCGACTCTTTTCTAGTATTTTTCTCAAATTGTTTTATACTTAGAACATTTCAAAAAATTGATTTTTCTATAGATATGAAAATTGCGATACAACAATAAACCTAAAGGAAAACTCACACGCCTTCTGATAGGAGTGTGGTTTGATTGTGGTGGAAGTCGCTCCTTTACTCGTGTCTTAAGAATTTGGGACTCCTCTTTGGACTATGTCCCAGTTCGCTACTAAGAAAAAGTTGCACATTGTGTTGCATCCTAGTTGATGTCATCCACACTTGTGGTTTGATTTGAGAATTCATCCTCTTGGATGCTCTCGACAAAGAATGAGATAAAACTCATTAGCATAAGAATGTAATTCAAATAGAGAGATAGCGTCTTTTACCACGTTGGCACTTAGTCGCTCTGCTTGAACATTTAACGTCAGTTTCTTCAGCTTGACATTAGGCCAATAAAACTTGTATTTCATATTTGCTATATAATTCTTCAAATGTACTCTTCCTTCGATATCAAAGTAATAGTATATAGACTGAAGTAATATGTTGATGGCTCTCTTGATGACGTTCTTACAAATGAAAATAATGATGATGATTCTTCATTGGTAAGATGACGATAATCCATTGGTTGGATGATGTGGATCCATTGGTAGGATAATGTTGCTACATGATAGGATGATGATGATCCTCCATTGATATGATGATGATGTTGATGCTTCATTGGTAGGATAATGATTCTTCATTGATAGAATGACGATAATGATAGGATGATGATGTTGATGCTCCATTGATAGGATAATAATTCTTCATTGATAGGATCACGATAATGATAGGATGATGATGTTGCTTCATCGATATGATAATGATGATTCTCCATTGATAGGATGATGATATTGATGCTCTATTAGTAGGATAATGATGCTTCATTGATAGGATGACGATAATCCATTGGTAGAGTGATGTTGATCCATCGATAGGATAATGTTACTTCATCGATAGGATGATAATGCTCCATCGACAAAATGATGATTGACAATGATCCATTTATAGGATAATACTGATGAAGATCCATTGGTAGAATGATGATAATAAAGATCCATCGGTAGGATGCTGATGATGGTGATGATGAAGATCCGTCGATAAGATAATATTGATCCATTGGTAGGATAATGTTGATGATGCCCCATCGATAGGATGATGATGATGATGATGAAGAAAAATATCCATCGGTAGGGTAATGATATTCCATTGATAAAATAACGATGATGTCCCTCTGGGTGATGGTTTTATCCCATTTGATAATACTCTAGGAATGTCCATCCAGGTGGTAGAGACGATGTCCCTCTGGGTAGTTCACATTACCGCGTCTGATATCAACAGAATTCGTGAATATTCTTCAAACGTTCTTAATGCTGAAAAATATAATCTCGTGTCATCGAAGATGCTTGTATATGTTGAGAGTAATGTTTTCACTTGTTCCCATTTTGAAAACTTTGTTTTCATTGTGACTTATGATTTGCTAGAAATTTAAACGAGGTATTGTTGCTCGTATTCCAAACTCTTTCTTTTTCTTCTGAAAAACTTTAATGACTTTCCTGCATCCACAGAAAAGTTGTCAATTTGGGGAGCTCCTCGCCCTTTTGACTTCTCCATATTCGTTGAATGGAGAAATATAATGAACTTGAGGCAATCTTATAGACCTGCATCCACAAAAAAATTGTTAGTTTTTAAAACAAACTGATCTGTGTTGACTTCTTCAATCTCTTGCTCCTTATCTTGCTATTTTCAGTTGATCGCTCTGATCTCTTGCTTCTTGATAGACAAGACAAAACATTTTATGCAAAAATATTTGAAACATATAGACAAAATCTTTTAGAAAAAGGTTTTCAAAAAGCTGTAATTGAAAAAAGGTTATTGCCAAGTGTCATGTCACGTCAAGCTTGAATAAACGTCCTTGGTTCGAAACTTTAGTGTGTCTGATAACTTGTTCTGGAGAATTCAAAAATACTCAAGGCTTGGGAAATTTCTGACGTGGTTCTCCCGAAATCTACTATAATTGGAAAGTTTTCTAGTTGACTTTGAAATCCAACGGTGCGGGAGATTGTTGAAGTTGACTATGAACTTTAACGATGCCAGAGATCATTTGAAGTTAGTTTTAAACTTCTAATCATGCTTGAAATATTCAAAATTGACTACAAACTTCTAGTGACGCTTGAAGAAATTTTTGAGGCCATCCTAAAAATTTCTATCCAGTTAGATGTCTTGGAGTATCTCTAACCATTGATATATAACTTGTAGAATTTTTTAGACTCTCTCAAAAAATTTGTCCCAGTTGCAACTCTCAATGTATCTTCAGTCTCGACTTATTGGAGAGATCCCCTTCTCGAGAATTTTTGAGTCCCTCCCAAAAATTCTATCCCAATTTCTATTGTAAAGAAAAGGAGAAATGTTACGGGGAGATATGACCGAGCCGTTGTGGCGCCCACGTATCCCACTGAGGCAGGAATCAAGTCAAACGTATTTTACCTCTAGAGGATCAACAGAAATAGGAAAATTTAACCAAGGAAATATCCGAGGCTGACATAGGCCACCTACATATCTCGTTCTTGAAAATTTAGGTCGAACGTAGTTCAGATAAAAAAAGAAAACACATTAAAAGGGATAAAAGGGTGACCGAGGTCAACATAGGCCGCCTACATATCTCATTCTTGAGAATTCAGGTCAGACGTAGTCATTACAAAGGGATAAATTCTAAGCATAAACGATTACAAACAAATAAAGGTAGCTACAAGGAAAAGATAGAAATAGAGTCTTAAAACATGTTATGTTTTGACAGTATTTAAGTAGATCGATAACTTGTGAGACCCAATGTTCATGCTCAATCATGTGATGTCATCAAACAAATGTACTGATATGTTCTCCAAGCAAACTGATGAGTTCTCTTTCTTGCGTTTTTGTCAGATAGGCACCAATTTTGATTTCTTTGATGCGTTCATCATTTTCCTGATTCACTATTCTGATCTTTTCTGAATTTGGATTATCGTGACTTTCAAACTGTCTGAACTCCTCAACCAGGTGTTTGGGTACAATGATCTTATCATTGTAGTCCTCAAATTCCTCCGCATCTATCCCATTTTGTTCATTCAGCTTGTAACATAACATGATATTGACAGATTTAAAAATATTTTCATTGACATCATAGACAGATACTGTTAGATAAATATAAAGCAAGTAAAGAAAAAATTTGCAATAAGGGTGGTATTCGTTTGAAATAAGAAAATAAGAACTCTTGCCATGACAAGAAATCATTTTGCCTTTTTCAAAATATTAGGAGGGAGATTAAAACATAGTGAGGCAAAAATAGAGTAAAGGATGGGTCTCGAGCCTCATTTGAAACACCACCAATTTTTAGAAATAATATATAAAACTATCTATGTCTACCAAGATGAGTGGATGCCCAATTAGGCATTTGCTCCTTTGGCTCACTGTCTAGTATGATTGGTGTCTCAATCATCTCTTCAATCACAACATAACCTTCTTTGATCAAATTTTTGATTCCTGCCTCTATACCAATTTGCATTGGAAAAGACTGATATAAGTGAGACAATGATTTTGGAAAAGCTTGATCGATCTTCTGCTTGTTATGATCCTCTTTCGGCACTAAATAAAAAGCTGGATAAGGTGTCATGATCACAAATATGGATTTCTCTCTTTTGGTTAGAGAGACTACAACTTTCTCAAGCTTTTCAAGATTGTCTGAGATTATAACTTTCTCCACATTCAAATTTTCTTCAACTTCAACCATATTAATAGTCACCCCTCTATGATTTGACATGGGGTTACTATTGACATTAGGAGTGGCAGTCTGAAGAGTGTCGCCCTTTAGATCTATCAAGTCTTGAATTTTATGCTTCAAGTTGATACAATCCTCAGTAATATGCCCAGCACCTCCTAAATGGTAAGCACAGTGAAGATCGAGTTTATAAAGCTTGGAGTTAACATTGATATTTTTTGGATCAATTGTCTGTATCAGGCCAGCTGATTTCAATCTCTCAAAAAGTTGTGTTCGGCTGTCAACCAAAGGAGTAATGACTCTAGAAGGTTTCTTCTCAAGATTTGGGCGAGGAGGATAGTAATTATTTCCTGGATGTGAAGGTACTTGACAGTAGTTTAGAGGATTTGGTGAGTTGGTGCTTGCATTTGGAAATTTGGGTATTATGGAGCTCGGTAGCTAGAATGGGTGTTTTGGTAGTGCGGAGGTGGAGTTTGGTAACTTGATTGGATATTTTAAAAATTAACTAATGGAGCTTGGTAATATGGATAGGTATTCTGGTTGTGTGGAGATGGAGTTTGGTAAACAAGAGGTGGAATTTGGTAACTCGGTGGTGGAGTTTGGTAATTAGGACGTAGAATTTGGTAACTTGGTAGGGGAGTTTTATAACCTGATTGGGTATAACAAGCTAGATATGAATTTTGTGGAGCTCGAGGATAACCTTTGTAAGGTGAGGATTTTCTGAAGTGTCCTTTTCCATAAGATGCGCAGGAAATAGAAGACCCATCCTCTCTCTTCTATTTCAGCAATCCTGAAGATTCGGTTGGGGCGGCAACATGAGAAATCTTTCCAGTTTTAATCCCATCTTCGATAGCCTCAAATTTTGCTCCAATGAGCAACATTATCTTGTCATAATACTCTGGCTCTTGAATACATATGAACACTTCAACGATCTCCTTCTCAGTCATAGGAGGTTGAACCCGGGCGACCTCTTTCCACCACTTATACGCATATTCACGATAGCTTTCAATGGATTTCTGCTTAATTCTCTCCAAAGAATAGCGATCAGGAATGATCTCCACATTATAGGTGAACCGTTCAACAAAATCCTTACCTAGTGCATTCTAGCTAGACCATTGCTTTATCTCATGAGAGGTAAACCATTCCAGCGCTTCTCCACTTAAACTTCAGCTAAAGAGTTGCATTAACAAGGCTTCATTCCTGCCAACTCCTACGAGTTGATCATAATAAGCTCTCAGATGAGCTAACGAATTTTCGGTTCCTCCAAAAGTGTCGAACTTCGGCACTTTAAAACCTTTCGGGATGTCTAGATTCGGATGGATGCACATATCCTCATAACTCAACACATCGACTTCAGGAATACACTACAGCTCCTTTATGGCTTTCATGATCTTTTCTTTCATATTCAGCTTGGCTGCCTCTTCCTTTAACCTCCACTCTCTCTCATGTTCCTTATAGTGATCAAGCTTGGAATAGTTGGCATCGGGCTCATTTGGGATTGGGATTTGGCAGGTGGTTTTTTGAGGTAGAGGTGGAGCAATGGAGGGACTTTGGGCATTTTGAGGGGCTTGGTAGTTTTGAGGGAAAGTCTGGGGGCTGGTATGCTGATTTTGGTGATGGAGGGAGGTTTGCGAGTTATTAACGTTTTGGTTGAGAGGGGGCGGACAAGTTTGACGATTGTCATTTTGAGGAGGAAGTGGTCCTTGGGGGCTGGTACATTGAGGAGGAGGTGGTGTCTGGTAAGAGACGGAGGCATAATAGGGATTTTGGGTGGTTAGGTCGATGGTTGAGGGATTCTGAGTAGGCGTGAAGGGTGGGTTTTAAGCTTGTTCCACGTTTGAAGGAGGAAAGTAGAGTGTAGGCCTTCCATCCGCTGGAGCATTGAAAGCAAAAATCGAATTAGGTGAATCTTGCCTTCTTTGCATCTTGACCCTCATTTCGGCAATCTGTTGCATTAATTGCATAATTAATTCATTTTGATCGGTAGTGTCTGGCTGAGCCACGACAACATCAGTCAGGCCAATCTCGTCATTGTTATCACCCATTACTACCTTTTTTTGCGAACTTTGATCGGGGGAGAAAAATTTGGCGGCCTTAATCTTGTGAAATAAGGATGACCAGCCAGCTTATCAACACAAATCAGTAGATTAGTTTTAAGTTCCTGACAAAGAAAAATAACTCAAAAGATAAACATGTTAGTTTATGTAGATGATAAATAATATAAAATATCACACATAAGACCGCAAACACATAAGAGTTGTTCCACTTGAAGATAAACTAGCCCACATATTTAGAGAAATGACTAAATAGACAGGAATTTGTCTATTTGATTTTGAGCTTAGTGAATCAGAAATGTCAACTTGAGTCAAGACAAAGTTGATTGTATCTTTCATTGTCATATTTCTGATTTTCGATTTATATTAAACTCTATTCTCCTTGCAAGAGTTGAAAAAGATAAAATTTCTCAAAATAGGGACCGAGCCTTGAAAGGCTTCCTATGTATCTCACGAGGGAGAATTCAAGTCCTATGTAGTTCGACCCACTTAAATCTCTTTTGATTTAAGATGATGAATTTATTTCTGATCTGAGAGAGTAAGATTTAAAAAATGAAGTTCGAATTTTGTTGTGAAACTAAAGACTCGAAGAGTATTTGGACGCACTTTTGATAGTGACTTGATATTTGTGCTTAGGAGTTTCTAGAAAGTTTCCAAAAAGAGTAGGCTTGAACATTTTCGAATAAAGCAACATAATCACACAAGCAGTTATAACACATAAACAGTTATTGCACGTTTTAAATAAATATGTGACCCTTTTGTGCCAAGGGTAGGTCTAACGATTTGAGGGATATATACGTCATTTGAAACATTTCATTGCCCCGAAACCCATATTTATACAAGTTTTACAAATAAACTGAATGGGGATACATAATAGGGGAAATGGGATACAAAATAATTAGTCCCGTACAGGGGTACGATCCTAAACTATGCCTCCATGAAAGGTCCTTCTCCAAATGCCAACGCCTTTAAATGCAATGATGATTCATAAAGATCTTCATGTAACTAAAGTAAGCTAATTAAAATAAACTCTCAACCGTGAGGGACAATGGTTTGGCCAATGACGTATACATACTTCAAATTCTAACGCATGATATCATCGTCTGTATAGGTCGTGGGCCGTTTTGGACTCAAGGTGGTCTCTCTAATGGGACCAACACGCCTTGGGTGTTAGGTTATCTTAGTTCAATATGCTAAAAGGGATTTGGTTTCGCTCTACGGTAGTTGACTAAGAGTTGGTTTTGAGACAAGACCTGGTACCCGAGTTGGACAAACTACAGGGCGAAGTATAATAAATGACGTTGGATGACCACAAGCCAACTATTTGTTTATCATTTCAAAAAAATTCAAAGGTGCTTTTCTGAAGGGCAGTCGTGGAAAGCCACGTAACCGCCTTTTTTCCTAATGCAAATTATTTGCCATTTGGTGAAATTTATGTCATGAAATGCCACAATTTATAATATACAAGAAAAACAATTAAGCAATTTAAACAAATAGCCAAATAAGTTAATTTTAAGGTTAGAACCCATTCAGTTACCCAACAGAGTCGTCATTCTGTTTTATTTATAAAAAAAAAAAAAGAAACAACGGGCTTAAATAGTCACCACTTAATTTTTATTTTAAATCAAGAAAACTATTTTTTCAAAAGATTAAAACAGAAATATAATGAAAATACTAAAGGGGGTTCAAGGTTCATATTAGCATTTCGAGAGGGTTTAAAGGAACCCCAAATACCCGCTAACATGAAGTTATTCGATAATTAACTATTTGGCTAAATGATTTTAAGAAAATACACATACTTGAATAAATAAAGAAAGTAAAAAACTTTGAAACTCATTTTTCGTAGGGGAAAGGAAATAAGGATGCTATTTAATTAGAAAATACTAGATTTTAACAGTTATGGTTGATTCATCTTTTGGGGAATTGATTAAGGAAAAACCTTAGAATCAACTAGCAAATAAGCAAATAATAACAGTTGAATAAACATGAAAACATAGGCAATAAAGGGAAAGATATATGGGCATAAGTCTAGTTTTATGTCCGTCTGGGCCAGTACATGGGCCTAATTTTATTTTTAGGCCTTTGGCCCACTTTCCTTGTCCTAATCTGATCATAGAAAGCTCACTTTTTCCATTGGGCTTAAGTCCCAAATCTTCACCTGTCTTAGACTAACAAGTAATAATAATAAGACAAAGGGGATTAGGCCCAAAATAATAAAATACAAAATAACTTAATTTGGAGGCCTTTGGGCCTATTTCTCGATTTTTGTATGAACTAGGTGTATACAATCCCGGATCAGCTCCAATTCCTGTTTGTCGAATTCATGAAATGTATTCCTCACTTTTGAAGGCTGACATACTCGATAAAAGAATTTTGGGGCCTTCGTGGCCCTCTTTTGAAATGCAAAAATAGAGTCGGTGAGGACTTGGGGAGATTTCACATGCATAAACAAAAGGCAAAAGAGTTAATATGCTGTCCAACTTGAGATAAATAAAAAAAAACTGACTCGTTATAAAATATCTACTGACTCAAAAGGTATAAATTAACATATAATGCTACTAAAGGGAATCATACCGAAACATATTGGAAATCAACTATTTTAAAGCAATGATTAAGAGGGTTTGATGGTCACTCAAACTAATGAATTAAAATATTAACTAATAATATGCTTATGAAAAGGCAGAATGGAGATATTCATTATCATGCATCCAGGTAATTAGAAGATGGGGAGATAACATGCAACTATATTGACTCATGTCTCAAAACAGTAGTTGGACAAAAAACTGATTATTAAGTTTCGATAGATTATTGCATTAAGCATGTAAACTAAATACAAAGCATTAAACAATTAATGACAAAGAAGAATCTCAAAACAACTATGAAAAAAAAGATAGTTAAGGCAGTCTAATTTTGAAGTAACAACGACAGTACCATTTAAGTGAAAGCCTCACCCTTATTTAGCAAAATCCCACCGATAGGAATGCATACTACAAATACACATATCAAAACTTTTAAACAAGGGTAAACTTCGAAGACTTAAAAGAGAAAAAAAATGTGAGCAAGCCAACGTGATGAGATGATCAGAAAAGAGAAATAAGCATTGACTTTGAAAGCAAAGCAAGGATTGAATCGAATTATGGTCTAGACAGTAACAAGACTTCGCATTTTATGAGTTTAACTAGGAATGGTGAACATTTTTTACTAAACATTTAAGTAGATAGAAACATGAACTCGATAGTAACATATATTTCTAACAGTAGAACAATCATGGGACTAAAAAAATGAAGAAAACAGGCTAACAGATCAACAAGCCATGGATGAAACAACATACAAAATTCATATTAACTAGTTTAAAGATCTATTCCTATTTTGAAACGAAAACGACATTAACAGACCAAAAGTTGGGTTGAAATAATAACCACGAAAATTATTTTAGTCATCCTAGCCAACATCAAGCCAAACGAGCAACCAAACCATAGAGACAAAGAAAATAAATGTGAAAATCAAAAGAAACCAGAATTCTCGATTCAAAGAGTTCTTAAGCTTAGATTTACACGAAAGATACGCTCTATATCTCAAACTAAAAACATATCAACATCAAACAAGATGACTAAACTTTAAACATCAATACTAGACCAAACGAAAGAACAGATGCATTCTAGAAAACGAAAGAAGGGAATCAACAAAATGAAACTCTCATTTTACAAACAGAAGCAAACTAAAGCGAGTTGGAATCAAAAGGTTGTTTACCTTTTATGGGGCAGCAAATGGGGAAGCACGAGCTAATGATGCCAAGCTTACACCACGACAAATGTAAATCTCAAAAATTCAGAAAAAACAAGCAAGCGGATGAAAACAAAAGAGGTTGAAAATGGTCTTCTTTGCTATTTCGATTATATCTCTTATATATCTATATTCTTATATATCTATTTCTCTCTGCATCCTTATCAGTAGAAAAATCCCACCACTAACAATGACGAAAAATGGGGAATTTATAAAAGAATTCTAGGGTTCAGAATTAAAGGGAAGAGGACTGAAAATTTTGGATTCAAGGCTCGATCGACTATCCTTGGCATGCTTCGTGGCATGATCTTACGTTGCAAGGATGATTTCGCGGCTGGAAAAGGCTGGAATAATACTAGGCATACTGTTTGTCGAGGGAAAGAAAGAAGACGACGAGAATAAAGTTGTGTACTGCCTGTACGCGTAAGGTGTACTGTTTACGCCGTGAATCGCTTTCCGTCTACTTGTGAACGTTGGAGGAAATATTTTTTATGCTTCCATCTGCTAGCTGTGAAGACACTATTTATTTTGACGTCGCGCTGCTTCGGCTCGCTGGATTCGGGTCACGTTTAAGCTGGGTTTCGCGAATTGGGTCGCATTTGCACTGGTGGGCTGCTGCTCGCGATTAGGTTTTTGGTTTTTGATTTCACTGGTTCGCGAAGCTGTTGGTGTGAAGAAGAAGACCAGAACATATAGGGGTCGTTATTGGGTATGGTTGTTGTGATGTTGAGCTGGGTCTTTTGGTATTGAGGTATTGGGCCGGTCTTGTGCAAAGGAAATGGGAGTGGGCTGGTTCTGGGTCACTTTGGTGCTGCTGATTGAAAAAATGAGGCAACAAATGGGTTAGATTTGTAATAGCAAAAAGACCACTTGAATTGCAATTATGGCCAATGGGAATTAAAAAGTTAGCCAAATTGAGTTTGATTTAGAGAATTTGACTAAAAAATTTATATAAGACAAATTAATATTAATTAATTAACGAGCTTCTTAATCTTAATGAAACAAAATAATTAACTTAATTATAAACTAATTATTTCAAAAAATATAAGCCATTACATAACTAAACTAATTAACCAAATATTTTAGTAAAACTAAAATCTTTTGAGACAATTTTCAAATATTCATAAAATGTACTAATTATATACATAATTATATAAAACATATATATTATTTAAAAACTATAAAAATGACAAACTATTTAAAATAACTTGCAAATTATTTTGAATTTTATTAAGTCAATTATTTCAAATCCTTTTGAAATTTAAGAAGCTCAATGGTTAATTTATATTGTGGAGGTCCAAAATTGGGTGTCAACATAAATATTTATATTTTCTTAATATTATAAAACTAATAAATGAAATAAATAAATAAATATATTTGAAAAATAGTGGACCAATAAAATTAAACGGAAGGGTAATATAGTAATTTCAATAATAAATACGAAGACGCAAAATTTTACTCATAAATCGCATTTGGTGTATGCTTTTTATGCCTTTCATCTCAGCGCTTTTTATTTAGGTATCTGAGAAAGGTTTTTCAAGTTTTTAACGACATGATGGTTTTTAAAAGATATATTTATCTGTTATTGATATTATAAAAGTAATAAATAAAATAAATAAATATATTATAAAAATAGTGGATAAATACAATTAAATAGAAGGGTAATATAGTAATTTCAACAATAAATAAGCAGACACAAAATTTTACTGAAAAATCACATTCGTTAAATGATTTTATGTCTTTCATTCTCAATGCTTTCTATTTAGGTATCTGAGAAGAGTTTTTTCAAGTTTTCAACGACATGATGGTTTTCTAAAAGATGAAATATTTATCTTTTCTTGATATTAGAGAAGCAATAAACGAAATAAATAAATATATTTGAAACATAGTAGACAAATAAAATTAAATGGAAGGGTAATATAGTAATTTCAAAAATAAATACGAAGACACATAATATTACTCATAAATCGCATTCGGTGAATGCATTTTATGCCTTTTATTCTCAACGCTTTCTATTTAGATGTAACATTCCGGAAATTTGTAGACTTAACTAGAGCCTAATGTAAGGGTTCTAGAGCTTTACGTGGGGGTTAGAGTTATAGAATTGGCTTCTCGTATTTAGAATAAAGCGTTTAGGGCTAGCACATGAAGGTACGACCCCCCCAAGGACCAACCTCCCTGAGGAGGACCCTAGAACTTCCCAAAACCAGCACCACCCATGAGACCACACACGCCACGTCGATAGACCCACGCCCTGTAGGTGAGTAGCATGGGTGACGCCTCATTGGAATCTGCCTAAGGCAGCAGCCACAGGCAGGACCACGCCTCGTGGATGGTCCCATCCACGGTCCGTGGGTCGTGGAGTCGTGGGTCAAGGGCTGGAAAACAGTTTTTTTATTCGGTTTGGGGGTTAAGTCTAGGGGTGTTAACTATTATTAAGTGGTGTCGTTTTAACTTAGTTTAGACCACCTATAAAAGGTTTTAATACCCCTAAACTAAATCATCCCTCTCATTATTTCCAAACAATCAATTCTCAAACTCAACCTCCCCAAATATTTCTCTCTCTAGAAAGTGAATAAGAAGAAGAAGACAAGAAAGTTAGGTCAAATTCCTCCATTGATACAAGCTTTGTGAGGGTTTTATAATCAAGGTATGATAGCTTATTCATCCATGGATTCTTCCATCCATGGAGCCCCCTAGATTTCCCCTAATTGTGAAGAAAAACCCCTAATTCTAGCTAGGGTTTCTTCCTATATTGTGGGTAGTGTTGAGTATGATTCCAACTGAGTGGATAGTAATTGTTTATGATTGATTTAGCATTGAATTATGAATATATTATATGTTTTCTATCGCTAACCCTAGTTTAATTGATGAAATTATAGTAATGTGGGTTATGCCATGAAAGGTGAAATTGAGGATTCATAGATGATCTTCTAGAATTGATGACTTGTATAGTAATTGTTCATGAATGAAAGTTTGTAAACATGAATTGAATTAGATTATAGCACATATGATGGATCATGACTAGTAACGTTTGAAGTTGAACCTTTATGATAAATTATGACTAGAATCACTTAATAATGAAGCATGTGGTTAGAATGCCTTGAAATCTAGGTATGTATGATGATTGTAAGAAGTAAAGCTTTGAGAGTAAGGATTGTAGTCTTGAATGTTGATTTCTAGGGTTTGAAGGTAAAGCTAATATGATGGATTATGTATGTTAAGGCCCTAAGAGGGAAGTTGACTTGATGATGACAGATTATTAGATAGAATCGTTATGGAAGGACTTTACCCACCTAATCTACCTTATGAAAGTTTGAATGCATAAAGTGATAGAATCACATGAGTTAGGATAATATCTATGTATAGTGCATGAACCCTATGTGTGAAGATTGAAAGTAAGTCTTGAACCTCAAGGAGGTGAATTATGAGATTATGCTTATAGTAATTGAACTATTTGAATCATGTTATCATTCATGTCTAATGTAGTCATTCTAGATGTGTTGAATAGCTATGATTATGAATATATCCATGTCTAATGTAGTCATTCTAGATGTGTTGATTTAATATGAGCTTTGACCCTTAAAAGGGCAAGATATGATATTATGCATGTTTTATGAAGTTTAGTACATACTTTAGAAACACTTTGAGAGTAAAGTGAATATGTTCATAATCTAGTTGTTGTGTTGTTGAAAGGTTGTCCTTATATACACACTTATGCATGAATATGATATGATGTGAAAGGTTGTCACATGTAGTGATTGTAAGGTTGGAAGACTAGTCTCACCTATCGAATCTATGAGCTACAGTATGAGTTATGTTGGATTGAGTGTCAAGACATTCTTCCACAATTATGAATTAAGTCAAGACTTAATATGAACTCAATGGGACTTAATGCCTAGCACCGAGTGGGTATGAATATGAGACGGAAGCTTTTACCTTAGTTGAGTCCGGCTTTCCAAATGGGTTCCTTCTACCATAGTTGAGTGTGAGTTCCCAAAGTATGTATCTCATGAGATGGAAACCTTCTACCCTAGTTGAGTCTGTGTTTCTAGTAGCAATCTCATTATCCCATAAACTACGTGCCCCCCGTAGGTTACTTAGCTATTGGATCCATCTAAGCTAAGAGTATGGTTCTACCATCGACAAGTAGAACAACCCCTTTTCGGTGTGGGGTAGACATCAGATTCCATGTTAAGCTCACATAGTCTATGTCGGTTAAGTCTTATGTCTCCAATATTGTAGTAATATGAATAAGAATATGAATTATGGTTACGTAAGAAGCTTTACTTAGTATGAGTAGGATTATGGGATCTTATTCATACATTGCACAAGTATGCTTTGAGGGTATTCATGGTATGTTCCTTTTATGTATGATGATCTATATGTTGAATATGTTTATGGCTTATGCTTATGAAGTATGTTTAGTAGGATTGTGTTATAGTTGCCCTCCTTGTTATGATTGACTAAAGGTGAGAGATTCCCTTATCTATGAGAATTAAGCTAAGGATGAGACCAACAAATGGTAAATATGATTATGATGACCAAAGAGAATACTTAGTATGAATGAGATTATGAGGTCTTACTCATGCATTGCACAAGTATTCTTTGAGGTTACACGAGAAGTGGTTCTCTTATGATATGAAGGACTCAGGGATGAATAATGCGTATATGATGCTTATGTTGGAGAATTTACTTATGATTATGATATTGTCTTTTATGCTTATAGTTTATTTTTTGGGAAGTATTTCTTATGCTTTTGGATTATGTCTTATGTTGGCTAACCCCTTGTGTTATGTTGTTATGATGTTATGCTGTTATGATGTTATGCTAGCTATCATATTTAGTACATAATTGTACTAATGCATACTTTTTCCATGTTCTTATCAAATGTAGGTTTTGGTGATATTGATTTTCATCTTCGTGGCTAGGTGCATAGTAGAACAAGAAGAGAAGATTTGGTGAGTCCTCATAGCTTCAAGGACAAAGCCACTACTTCCTTTATGTCTTTCATTTTATGCTTAGAGATATTGTATGGGCTATGTCCCAAGAGTTATTCAAAAGTTGTTTTTAGATGGTTTGGGACAAATTGTAGTAAGACTTCCGCTTGTTTTTAAAAATACTTTGATTGTATGGATAAAAGTTTAAAAATTTCCATACTTTTCTATTATCCTATGTTATGATATGCTAAAAGGCTTGTATGATACCCCTTCGGGGTCAAGTACGTCATGTTACATCTAGGTTGTACCCCTGGGTCGTGACATTAGGTATCTGAGAAGGGTTTTTCAAGTTTTCAACGACATGACAGTTTTTAAAAAGATAAATATTTGTCTTTTATTGATATTATAAAAGTAATAAATCAAATAAATAAATTTATTATAAAAATAGTGGATAAATAAAATTAAACAGAAGGGGTAATATAGTAATTTCAACAATAAATAAGAAGACACAAAATTTTACTTATAAATCGCATTCGCTGAATGTGTTTTATGTCTTTCAATCTCAGCGCTTTCTATTTAGGTATCTGAGAAGGGTTTTTTCAAGTTAACGACATGACAGTTTCTTAAAAGATAAAATAGTTGTCTTTTCTTGATAATATAAAAGTAATAGATTAAATAAATAAATAAACATATTATAAAAATAGTGGACAAATAAAATTAAACGGAAGGGGTAATATAGTAATTTCAATAATAAATAAGAAGACACATAATTTTACTCATAAATTGCATTTGCTGAATTCGTTTTATGCCTTTCATTCTTAGCGCTTTCTATTTAGGTATCTGAGAAGGGTTTTTCAAGTTTTCAACAGCATGACTTTTTTATAAAAGATGAAATATTTATCTTTTCTTGATATTATAAAAGTAATAAATGAAATAAATAAATATATTATAAAAATAGCGGACAAATAAAATTAAACGAAAGAGGTAATATAGTAATTTCAACAATAAATAAGAAGACAAATTTACTCATAAATCGCATTCGCTGAATGCGTTTTATGCCTTTCATTGTCAATGCTTTCTATTTATGTAACGACCCGAACTGTCGTTATTTAGGAGAAATAAAACTTGGGAAAATGTTGGGGACACTGTCCCGCCAGGGCAGGACAGATACCGCTAGGGCAGCGGCGCCACAGCAGGGTAAATAGTCGCCAGAGCGGGATAGGCGAGGCAGAATTTAAATAGCCTGAAATCCTATTTTCTCCTTCTTCCAAACGCACCTAATTTAGACATAAATCACCCTAGAACCCCTCCAAAGGCTGCTCTAAGCTTGTGAAATATGGAGGAAGAGAATTATAGCGTAAGGAGATCGATGACTTGTGGATTCTTGGCCAACTTCACCTTTTTGTCGCCCGAAAACCCGAATTGGAGCTATAATTCCGTGCAGTAGCTTGGCGCCCAGGTAGTCTAGGTTTATTTAAATTGAATAGTATCAAATTCATTATTCACTGCGTAGTATGTTGAAATTGACGATAGAATTCATGCTTAGGCTTGTTGTGCACGAAAAAGGATTGATTACATGCATATTCCTAATTAATGAGTTAGGGTTTGGATATAGTGGTGATTCCTATTGTTATGGGGTGTTTTTTACTAGTGGCTAGATAATATGGGTGCGTATAGGTAAAGTGCAACGGTAGTAGCAAACCTACCGAATTGATCATAAAACAATGCATGTTAGGGACTTGGGTATTCGACTATAGGTTGTGAGTAGTGTAAGTGATGGTTGTGATTTCTTGTTGTGTGATATATGTTTGTTCTTGATTCATTATGATACTTGTATGTATGCGAATGTTGCATTATTAATCACACTAATCTTAAATGAGGATAGATGAATAATCAAATGTGATGAATCATGACTTGATTGTATGATTATGAGAATATATTTGTGATTGTGATTGTGAATTGATGAATGGATCGGGTGTTACGTTCTGACACACTAACTTAGATCGGTTGCCACGTTCCGACATAAACATGGATCAGTTGCCACGTACCGACATAAATATTGGAATGAGTGTCACGATCCGACACGCTAACTTGGAACGAGTACCACGTACCGGTACACTAACAATTTGGGCTTGGGTTCCATGAGAGAGCTATTGACTTGTATTATATGTGTAATTGCTTGCATTATTGATGATGTGGAATTGGGCGTGTTTCCTGAAATGATTGGTGTATTGTACACTATGTACTTATAGGTGGGGGTTGCAATGTTGTAAGTTAATTGGAGATACCTGGTTGTGTAATAAACTGTGGATGGTAGAGTTTCAATTCTGTTGTAATATGGTAAGGGGGAACTAAGGGACCCTGGTGCTATCCTTGTTAATTAGAATGTGGGCATGGGCATTATTGTTGAGGCTCAGGGTGGTGGTTAGTGATAGTATTGTCAGGTGAGTTTTCCCACTAAGGGAGTGGTAATATAAACAGATAGTAAGTCTCGATAGGTGTAAGGTAAGGGTCGTAAGTTGAGTAGAGATGAGGAAAACAGAAAGGTGTATCGTGAGTGGTTGGCCGGGTTGGTAGCAATGTATCGAAAAACTTCTTTAGGGGATTGATTGGGTGTAATTGCGACGAAGTGAGTAAGAGGTTAGAGCAAGTGAACTAGCCTGCTATTAATATCCAGAATGGTAAGAGTGGGCAAATTATAAAGGTGGAAGAGTGATTGGTCTTATTGTATGTTTCTCCAGTTAATTTCTTGTAATATGCGGTGGGTATTCGGGATGACCGATGATGCCTACCAGTACGTGTAGTTGTACTGATACTACTCTTGCTATGCCTTTTTGGCATAGTCTGGTTGCAGGATCAGTGATATTTCATAGGTAAAGGCGAAGGAAATCTCCGGCAACTTCTATCTTTCCTTTCGTATGGTGGGAGCTGTGTCTTTTCGTTATCATGTTTTACGTTGTACTCTTAGTAGCTCTTGTACCTGTTTAGACTAGATCCTTGGGGAGTTAATTACTTTACAAGAACTTTGAGTCGTTTTAAACTCTTGTTTTATATTATATGAATTTCTTTTATTCGTCAATTATTCCTAATTTTTCTGCATTTTTAAAACATTGGGATTGAGATTTCTCCCACTGTCACGACCTAAAAATGGACGTGATGGCACTCGTCTTATCCCACTAAGACAAGTCAGCCTAAAACTCAACCATTACAATAAAGTGCAGAAATTTTTATAATCAACTCAAAAATACCCTAAAATCTGGTTGTCGCATGTGCAATCCTCTAAAGTATTTCAATTGATTCAAAAGAAAAACACTAGTCTTGAATGACATTGTTTCTAGAATAAAACAAGATCATAAATAGGAGTAAGAAGGTCCACTAAAATGACAAGCATCTACCTCACAAACATCCATAAGAAGCCTCAAACAAGGAGAAGAGAAAATATCACAAAGGTCCGGGCTAGTAACCTACAAAAATGTAGAAGCAAGGGGTGAGTACCAAACCACACGGTACTCAGCAAGTAAACCTCTAAACACGAGCTAAGGGGATACAATACGGGTACTCCTTACACCCCAACCGAACCTCTACAACTACAAGCTGCATAAAACCAGCTCAACCTAATAGTTCACAGTTAACATAGCACCCAGCTAAACAACAATCACTTTAACAAATTACATATCCTCAACAACAAACTCAATATTCCATCAATCACAAATATCAGCAACACACAAGATCAAGTTCATCAAATAGAGGTAATCAAATATCAAGTACTTTCCAACCACCAATAAAACACATAATCATCAATAATGAAGGATGTCATGGGATGCAATGCAATATGACACCATGAAATGATATGCCTCAGAATACCAAGTACTCTCTCAACCGTATATACATGATACTCCTTGGAAATAAATCGAGAGTTCATGACCCATGGGGGACTCGCCAGGTCCATATACCGACACAGATAATCTCCACATGTCTGTGCGAACGATCTCAACGCAATATCATAAATCAAACAAATTTCACACGGACGATCTCCACGTGCCCAAATTATAATCTTAACATCTCACCATCCCCAGCACGGACGATCACCACGTGCCCATCTTATACTCAATTTCATGTCAATGCATGTGCACAATATGATTTCAATAAAAGAGATTATGCATCTCAATTAATTATCAATATGATATGTAATCACCTCAGCTATCACCAGTATACGGGTTCAATAAAGAACCCAATCACACATAATAAATCAAGGCAATATATAATATTAGCTAATGCTCATATGCTTTGACATTCTCGAATTACAATCTGCATTCTATAGTAATAAGCTTTCCCTTTATACACCGGTACTCGTACCAATGCCCGTCACAAACAATTCTCAACATATCACACACAAACAATTAATCACATTGCCTTTTATTATCCCTTTTTCATCATTAGAATTAATCAATATGGACAAGTCAACCCATCACCAAGTCTCATTACCCCCAAACATAGATTACAAGGAAATACACAAATTCCATACACTTATTAAGGGTTTAGAAATCCACTTGCCTCAAACAATCAAACAATCACTCCGGGACTTGAGTCTTCCCTTTTCGCTGAGCTTCCAAATCAATACAATCTATTCAAGTAAATAATCACAGTAAGGTTTTGAAACTAACAACACTCAGTATCACTATATGTCTAACATAGACCCAAAAATCATAGTGCATGAATCTATGATCAAGTTCTTAACTTTTGGTGCCAACTCTTTCAACTTTTTTTCCAAATTTTCAAGCCTAGGATTAAGTTCCTAATCCTTCAAATATCATAAATCTAATGATATTCATATATATAATATAATACACATAATATTTAATTACTTATCTCAATTTATCAAAAAGTTATTTTGTAATCTGATAATAAAACAAGAACAGTAACTACGGTAGTCTAACTGTTTACGAAATCCATGGCGAGACCATATGAGGCAAAAATCACGAAATTCCTAAAACTTATCAATTCAGAGCAATGATTACATTATGCCATTAGCATAAACACCTCAATCTTATCCATCATTAGCCAATAATGGCCTAACTCTTGTCCACTAAAATTGTCAAAAGAACGTACTCTCAAATTCTAAATTCCAATTTCAACTTTGCCAAATTTCCCTTCCTAATTCAATTAAATTGTATTTTAATAATTTGCATTCTATATTCTAACAATATGGTTACAATTAATATGAAAGTTTGAGATTTCCTTACCAACACTGTATTAGCTAAGTCGGTTCCACGCCTCCAGGTGAGTTTCTATTCTGCTCTTCTTTTCTTAATACTTAAAGTATTAAAAACTGACAAGCCCTACTACTTATTCTAATATATATATATATATATATATATACTAGATACAATGGAGCCCGTGCAAGCACGGGCTCAATAATTGTTATTTTATTTGTCTATTTATATGCGTGATTCATAATATTCTTAACAAAAATTTTAAAATAATATATGTTACTTTTTAACTCAATTTATGTAGTACATGTGAAATTTCGAAAGTTAATCACATTTTTCTAAATTATCAGTGTTAATTTAAATTTGAGATTGTTTGAGTTTTAAATTAAAAAATTTAGGGAAAGTGAAGCGAAAGGCGTACAGAAAAGTAATTTTAGATACTTGCAAAGAGAAGTGAAAATTTTGTTAGGAAAAAGGCACTACACACACTTCAAATTTGATAAAGTAGTATATGAAGGTTAAATTTCAGATTAGTTTCCGTCTTTATAAATTTCTAAACTTGACCCTAAGTACCTAAAGCAAGTTCCTCTCATTGTAAATTTTGAAGTTTGATCCCAAGCTGCTCTAATTCATATTCATAGAGGAAGTTGAAGAAGAATGGCAAATCGGTCAATTGACCGACTGACCCTAAGCTCCTAAACATTCGCACTTTTAAATGCAAGCACGGGCACAATATCTGTTAAATTGTTAATTATTATGATTTATAATATTTTTTACATCATTTTCAAATAATATATGTTATCTATTTTTAAATACTTGAAGTTGTGATTAAGAATATTCTTAACGTAATTTCAAATAATATATGTTACTCCATTTGTCCCAATTTATGTGATACATGTGCAATTTTGAGAGTTAATATGTTTTTCAAATACTGTAAGTTGTTAACTATTGTGGTTTATGGTAATCTTAATGTAATTTTTCAAATAATATATGTTATTCCCTTCGTCCTAATTGTACAGTTCACGTAAAATTTCGAGAGTTAACTGGATTTGTAATATTTTAAGTTTATTTTTTAGTACTATTTAAAAAGGAAAAAATTAAAATATAATGAAAGAGGATTGTATAAAAGTAGGTGGGTCAGCTTTGTGATAGACCAATGAAGTGTGCTCTCAATAAAAGAAACTTAGTTCCTCTATTTGTAAATAGACAAGCTTGACCCCAAGCTCCTCTCTATTCCCACTTATTATATATAGTAAAATACTATAAGTTGTGATTAATAATATTCTTAACGTAATTTCAAATAATATATGTTACTCCATTTGTCCCAATTTATGTGACACATGAAATTTTGAGAGTTAATATGTTTTTCAAATATTGTAAGTTGTTAACTATTGTGGTTTATGGTATTCTTAATGTAATTTTTCAAATAATATATGTTATTCCCTTCGTCCTAATTGTATAGTTCACATAAAATTTAGAGAGTTAATTGGATTTGGAATATTTTAAGTTTATTTTTTAGTACTATTTAAAAAGGAAAAAATTAAAATATAATGAAAGAGGATTGTATAAAAGTAGGTGGGTCAGCTTTGTGATAGGCCAATGAAGTGTGTTCTCAATAAAAGAAATTTAGTTCCTCTATTTGTAAATAGAGAAACTTGACCCCAAACTCCTCTCTATTCCCACTTATTATATATAGTAATATAGTCCAAGAGACATCAGCTATTAAATAAATAATGGATTTAGCTCATTAGCTATCAATTAAAATTAATTATTTAAAATTACCCGTCAACTAAACAATCGAAATTAACAAATAACTGATAAATTTCCAAACCAACTTCACCGACTAATTCTAAATGACTTGGGACAACTATTGCGAGGGGTAAAACGGTAATTTTATGAAATTTTTCAAAAATGACCTTATGGGTCGTTACACCTACTTAGGTGTTAGAGTGGGTGCCCACACGGCCCAGTGGGTTGGGTTGTGACAATTTAGGTATCTGAGAAGGGCTTTTCAAGTTTTCAACGACATGATAATTTTTTAAAAGATGAAATATTTATCCTTTCTTGATATTGGAAAAGTAATAACTGAAATAAATAAATAAATTTGAAAAATAGTGGACAAATAAAATTAAACGGAAGGGTAATATAGTAATTTCAATAATAAAGACGAAGACGCAGAACTTTACTCATAAATAGCATTCGGTGAATGTGTTTTATGCCTTTCATTCTCAGTGCTTTCTATCTAGATATCTAAGAAGGGTTTTTCAAGTTTTTTCAACGACATGACGGTTTTTTAAAAGATAAATATTTAACTTTTATTGATATTATAAAAGTAGTAAATGAATAAATAAATATATTACAAAAGAGTGGAAAATAAAATTAAACAGAATGGGTAATATAGTAATTTCAACAATAAATAAGAAGACACATAATTTTACTCATAAATCTCATTCGCTGAATGCGTTTTATGCCTTTCATTCTCAGCGCTTTCTATTTAGGTATCTGAGAAAGGTTTTTCAAGTTTTCAACGACCTGACGGTTTTTTAAAAGATAAAATATTTGTCTTTTCTTGATATTATAAAAGTAATAGATGAAATAAATAAATATATTATAAAAATAGTGGACAAATAAAATTAAATGGAAGGGGTAATATAGTAATTTCAACAATAAAGAAGAAGACACAGAATTTTACTCATAAATCGCATTCCGTGAATGCGTTTTACGCCTTTCATTCTCAGCGCTTTCTATTTAGGTATCTGAGAAGGATTTTTCAAGTTTTCAACGGCATGACGATTTCTTAAAAGATAAAAAATTTATCTTTTCTTGACATTATAAAAGTAATAAATGAAATAAATAACTAAATAAATAAATACATTATGGAAATAGTGGACAAATAATATTAAACAGAAGAAGTAATATTGTAATTTCAACAATAAATAAGTAGACACAGAATTTTACTCATAAATCGCATTCGCTGAATAAGTTTTATGCCTTTCATGCTCAGTGGTTTCTATATAGGTACATGGAAAGGGTTTTTCATGTTTTCAACGACATGACAGTTTTTTAAAAGATGAAATATTTATCTTTTCTTGATATTAGAAAAGTAATAAATGAAATAAATAAATATATTTGAAAAATAGTGGACAAATAAAATAAAACGGAGGGTTAATATAGTAATTTCAATAATAAATAAGAGGACGCCAAATTTTACTCATAAATCGTATTCGGTGAATGCGCTTTATGTCTTTCATTCTCAGCGCTTTCTATTTAGATATCTGAGAAGGGTCTTTTCATGTTTTCAACGACATGATAGTTTTTTAAAAGATAAATATTTATCTTTTATTGATATTATAAAAGTAATAAATATATTATAAAAATAATGGACAAATAAAATTAAACGAAAGGGGTAATATAGTAATTTCAATAAGAAATAAGAAAACACATAATTTTACTCATAAATCGCATTCGCTAAATACGTTTTATACCATTCAATTTTAGCGTTCTCTATTTAGGTATCTCAGAAGGATTTTTTCAAGTTTTCAATGACATAAAGGTTTTTAAAAGATAAAATATTTGTCTTTTCTTGATATTATAAAAGTAATAGATGAAATAAATAAATATATTATAAAAATAGTGGAAAAATAAAATTAAACGAAAGGGGTAATATAGTAATTTCAACAATAAATAAGAAGATGCAGAATTTAATTCATAATCGCATTCGGTGAATGCGTTTTATACCTTTCATTCTCAACCTCTTTCTATTTAGGTATATGAGAAGGATTTTTCAAGTTTTCAACGACATGATGATTTTTAAAAGATAAATATTTATCTTTTATTGTTATTATAAAAGTAATAAATTAAATAAATAAATATATTATAAAAATAGTGGACAAATAAAATTAAATTGAAGGGGTAATATAGTTATTTCAACAATAAATAAGAAGATGCAGAATTTTACTCATAAATCGCATTTATTGAATGCGTTTTATGCCTTTCATTCTCATCGCTTTCTATTTAGGTATCTGAGAGGGGTTTTTTCAAGTTTTCAATGACTTGAAGATTTTTTTAAAAGATAAAATAGTTGTCTTTTCTTGATAATATAAAAGTGATAGATGAAATAAATAAATATATTATAAAAATAGTGGACAAATAAAATTAAATCGAAGGGGTAATAAAGTAACTTCAACAATAAATAAGAAGACGCTTAATTTTACTCATAAATTGCATGTCACGCCCCAAACTCAAGGGGCGCAACTGGCTCCTAATGCCAAAACTCAGGCCCGATCCGACCCCGTTGAACCATTTGCTACTAGCATATGGTAGCCACACCCAATCAAGAAAACAAACAAGTATATCTCGGCATAAAACTAAGCCCTCGGTCGGCAAGTCCCCGGTCAACAGATCTACAAAAGAAACAGCTACTCCCAAGAGTTCATATAAAGAAATTGCCAACTAGCACAGAAGTCTTGATTAGGCCGTCAAGGCCACCATGATCTCTATACCAAAACTGAAAGCAAGAATATAACAAGACAATGCATGACACAACTAACAAGCTTCAGCAAACCAACAAACTAGGCCAGCATGGCCATAACGTAGCTATAAAAGTCAATCTTGCTGCTGGAGAGGTCTACTTGGTCATCTGTCGGGATCTCTATGCATGAATGCAGCGGCCCCAGGCAATAGGGAGTCAGTACAAAATAATGTACAGAGTATGAAAGGCAATAGACTATGAGCAGGTATCCTAATATACTGGAATAATCTAATAAATAAATCAAGGATAAGATAAGTGTATTGACCTGCTCCTAAATCTAAACTTATCAAAAAAAATAAAACAACAACCTAACCAAGCCCTCATAAGCTCGGCAGGTACAAACAGCAGACAAGACCACCTACTCAGGCAACCATAAGCCCGAAAAGTGTCAATCAGTCTATATACCCCTATCGGTAGTCCCCTTGCCCCGTAGGCAGTCACATAGCCCTCTTAGGCATTAATATAGCCTCGTAGGCAGCACATAGCTCCCTTAGGCATCAACATAGCTTATAGACAACTCATAACCCTCTTAGGCAACAACATAGCCATGTAGGAAGCACATAGCCTTCTTAAGCGTCAATATAGCCATATAGGCAATTCGTAGCCCTTCTAGGCATCAATATAGCCCCGTAGGCAACTCATAGCCCTTTTAGGCATCCATATAGCCCTGTAGGTAGAACATAGCCCTTTTAGGCATAGATCACATTCCTCCAGCTAACCATAATAACCCTAAGGCAACAATAAAAATCCAATCGCTAAAAGCGAGCAATTTAGTTATAAGCAACCTATACAAAGAGCCTCTAAATCATGTCCAACATAGGGACGCTACTAACTAAATAAGAATCCCGACAATGGAGGATTATATCAACTCGAGTGGCCAACAATCAACAATAACGGCTACAAGTATATCAAGGATAACAACCCAATTACATTGCTCCTAAGCTTTAAGGAAACATGTTGTAAGTAGAGAATAGCCTTAACATACCTTTTTTCGATGAATTCATGTGGCCTAACGACTTTAACTCATAACCCCCTCGATACTACAACAAGGCAGGACCATAATCAACACACAAAAATAGAAGATACCACGACAATCTGATAAAAGATATGTATTTCCATTGCAAATTGCTATTTGTTGCTTATAAAACCTAGAGTCGATGAAAGGAGGGTCTTACCTCGATCTTAAGTTAGAAATACGCCTCAAAACCTTCAAATATGTCCAAACACTTGTTGTCCCAATACTAAAGTGTGATATGCTACGAAATCGATAAAACAAATTATACCACAATGACGAGCCTAACGCGTATAACAACTTTCGTCAAGGACTTAAGTCGAGAAAATTTATACTTTAGTTGATCCTAGAAATGGGTTTCTCTAATTTTTCTGGGTCTTAGCTAAAAACGAAGAAAAGGTCGAAGAAGAAGATGTATATAAAGTTCCACTGAACTAGGGCCCCACCTAACTTGCCTGCTTGCGCAGTCCCATGAAAACATGAATATCTCTCTATTCCAAAGTCGTATGAATAAACAGTTTGATGCGTTGGAAACTAGACTCGTAGACCTTCGATTTCATAGGTCATAGGCCCCATAAATCTTTATATATTGGGAGAAAACCTCCGATACATTTGATCCAAATTTCAGAGAAATCTTTAAAAATGAACTTACGATAACTTTCGCCAACTTTCATTTTGCCACTTACCTAACTTCAAAACTTGAAATACAACCCTTGAACACTTAAAATATGACATACCACATCATTCTTAATTTATTACCCACCCTCTTGGACTTTCCGTGAAGATACGAGTAATTTTATACGTTTCGAAAATGCGGAGTGTTACATCCTTCCCCCCTTAGAAACATTCGTCCTCGAATGAAAAATCTGAGTCACGCGGTTAAGTCCTTAGGAGTTGCCAAAATTTAGGCAGAGTATCCTTGGTAAATGTCAATATCCAGGATCCTGGAATGCAAAATTTCTAACCTAAGCGTCTCACACGATGACATAAATGTCAGGACCCAAAATGAGTCGTGAGTGGCACCCACACTTAACCTCCTAAGTGGGCAGACCAAGGAATCTAAACCCCAACATATACCAATAATTCAACTACGAATAACAACAATAACGCGGAAGCTCCAAAACTTATTAAAGTAACCAATCAAATAAACCTCTAAAGTCTATTACATATTATCCCCAAAATCTAAAAGTCATCACATCAAGGACATATAATCTCTAAATACTAAGTCTAAGAGTATCAAAGACACCGAAATAAATGAAATAACGTAATTGGTGTCCGAAAACTATAGACATCAAGTCATGACCGAGAGAATCCAACACAAGCTCGAATAAATAGCTCACCCTTAAACCTGATATGCTGAGACTGGCTAGAATTGAGGGCGAGTCAAATTCGCTGGTACACTCGCTGCACTCCATAAAAGGAAAACAAAGAAAAATACAAGTAGGGCTCAATACGGGGCAACATGTACTGAGTAGGTATCATCGGCCAACCCAAAATAGAAGCTAATATACAATGAATAATAGTATAAAGTCAACTATAGCACTTAGCAGGTGATAAGAAACAACAACATGAACAAGTGACAGTTGAAGCAAGTACGCAATCAATCACAATATCAAGCACACACACAAGGACTCATGCCTCCACATCACACTCGTTTGGGAAATGCGTTCATTGAGATTGAGTACATTAAGTTAATTCAATATCTTTTTACTTTAATGTTACAGTGTCGGAACGTGACACTCCGATCCAATTATACCGTGTTGGAACGTACACTCTGATCCAATAATACCGTGTCAGAACGTGACACTCCGATCTAAAAATACCGTGTCGGAACGTGACACTCCGATCCAATAATATTATTAACTTATCATTTATTATCACCACTTTTTAATTCATTAATAATATTACATCAAGCCTTTTTTATTTAAGGCATCACTTTGATAGAGAGGTTTTCAGATTATAAATCCCACGATCTCAGAATTTTAGACCAATCACAAAACCACACAACCAAGCCACACAATCACACAATCAAGTACATAGAGAATTTCACAGTATCATTCAATGCATATCAACCGCTATTAAGAGTTTATCTATCAAATAGAATAAACCATAACCTACCTCCACCGAAGAATCAAAGTCGAGCAAACTACTTCTCCAACGATTTTCCTTTCCTCAATGCCTCGAAACGTTTCCAATCTATCAAGTATACAATGTTCGTAAACAAACACGCTCAATTCTATAATCAAGTTCCTAAACTTGATGCCAATAAACATGTCAAGATCATTCGTATTCGCTAAATTTCAAGTCTAGGGTTAAATCTCAATTCCTACATTACATACCTAATATCTTAATATTTAATTATATATCTCAATATATCAAAACTTGAATCATACTATGATAACAAAACGAACAGTTGCAAACACAAATTCACGTTAATCAAACAACCAATAATCATCAGTCCTTAAAATATTTAGTTATCATTAAGTCATTACTACCCGACAAAATATTATCCCTTAAATCCGTAAAGGACCACGTTGCACTGCAGTTATCAAAATTTCACAAGTTAATCCAAGTAACCATTTTCCTTCAACCCACAGTACTATGTTAGCCATTTTCCTTACCATGTGCCAATCTAACCCAATAAATTGATAATAATAATAATAATCCAAACATCATTTCTGTCCAACTCAATATATAATAATATGCTATTGTATAGCCTAGAACTAAAACATCAACTGACTTAGTTTCATATATTTAGTTATATATAAAAAAGTAGTATCAACACTTGATTTCTTAAAGCAACTATAACAATCAAAATACGAAACCCCAAAATTGTCATCAAGTTACATATAGTAACTTGAATTAAAAAAAAAAAAAACCCATCCATTCATACCCCTTAACATTATCCTACCAATATGAACCTTAATTAGTTTACAATCATTACGAAAGATCACTACTTAACAATTTAATACACCCAATTCAATAAACCGTTGTTGCACAGAAACCAATTTTCCAATTTCAAATCTCCTTTCCACTAAATAATAATAATGATATATTCATGCAACCATCAACATTGGCAAGGAATAGATTTCAATAGAAATTTGTTTACCTGCGATAGTCTTGTCGTTCTCTCCTTTAAGGGTTTGTGCCGCACATAATTTGTTTTGGAATAGAAATAATAATAACCTCCCTTTAATCTAATTTAACTTTTATTACCCTAATTGTATACCTAACTAATTATAAAAATAATAAAAGTGACCCACTATTAATTTTAATGTTATTTTCTTTAACCTCCAACTAAATAAATTATTAAAACTACCCCATTAATTCTATAATTGTAGTTACGAATAGTCCAAAATACACATTTAGAATCTATCAAAAAGTATTTTATGAATTAAAAGGCTCTAGTACTCAAAACGACCAAATGGGTCGTTACATTAGATACCAATTTATCCATCGTTCGTTCTCGAATGATCTAAAGAAGGCGAGGATAAGAAAAGGTACATGTCTCAACAATTCCTTCAAAATATTAGTACTCAAGGCCTCATCTCAAAAGCATCAAACCAAATAATTTGAGATCTACACATCCACTCATACAATACCTCAAATGGGGTCATCTCAATACTCGAATGATAACTATTGTTATATGTATTCCCAACTAACAACAAAGCTATTCTCAATAACCACCAAAGTTAATCGTACGAAAGTCTGCAGTGTGTTCTCAACGACTTTGACACAATTATCAGGACAAATCTTTTCTCACAGTATCGTGATAAAATCCTAAATCAATACTGGCTACAATCAGAAGTGAACCTGAACTAGCCACCACACACTCATAATGCACAAACCATCATAGATCTTATTAAGATTTTCTTCGCATAACATAAACTTTCACGAGCTGAAGTTATAAAAATTTGATCTTTAGACATCAGGTACTCAGTAATATAGAATCAAACTTGTTTAACCCAAAGAAGAAAATGATCAAGTAACCACCCATCGAGCGATACACCTAAACATACATAACCTCTAACAACATCATTGAAATGCTATATCAGTAGCTATTATAGACAAATCTTAAGAATAACAAAACTAGACCCCATGGTCCCCACATTCAATCACACATAGCCAAAACATGATACGATGATGAGATAATTCTTAAGTCTATCGAACAACTGTAAATTTTCATGGTAGCTCTCTTATAACTTCTCATAAGCAAGGGTGTGCGTGTAGAATAACTAATATACTTCCATTATCCCAAACAACACCAAATCTTCCATAACTGGAATGAACAAGTCTAACCAAGAATGCCACCCTACTAGGAGGACAATCACAAAATCGGTACACCCGATCCATTACTAGGGACTCACCCATAGAAGTGAAAACATGCATGAGAATAGGTAGTGAATCATACTCCAAATCATATCCAGGACTAAATAGGTGGTCACATAAGAATGTTCAAAATAAAGGTCGAATAACTCAAGGTACTCCTTACATAGTGCTCACATCAGAAAATTATATTCATTTGACTCTATCTCCTTGATTTTTAGCCACCAACAATCAACCAATCTAGTCATCATACACATATTCAATTTATCAAAACCCTACATACTTCTCACAGTACTCCATTGAAGCCAACACTCTTAATACTAACAAACATCATAACTACACTGTCCATTTACCTTACTCCCAAACTGTCACTCGTATAAAAGTCTTCTTAGCAAGCACATTGTCGCCTCTAAAAATTTCAAACTATGGCTCCCTCTATTTCCATTTAAATATCCCATGATAGATACGTGTCTCACCCAAGGCTGATAGAACTACTTCCAAATCTAATAGTACTCTCCCATCGAGATAGAGCTATTGAATCACACACAATGCCGACTCTACACAATCTTTCATAAACCTAGTTTCAACTACCATTCAAACCATTATATACCTCATACCAACACTTAATAAATTCTTGGTCACCATAATAAGCTTCTATACTATGAGCACATAACCTCTATATCAAAATATAACGTAAAGCCCCCCTTAGGTCCTTTAACAATCAAAAGTAACCAAATTTTCTACTCAAATTATGCATAAGTCCTTCCAAATACTCCATACTCAATGCGATCAATCATTTCCTACCTTACCAATTCATACCTTGATAAAACATAACACTACTAATGTAGCCTTACAATGAAAAACTTGAATTGTAAATCTAATTGTGTAACCCAATCCCCTTATCTATTAACATAGCTTATACGTCGAAGATTTTTATGAATTCACGTATCTTAACTTATCATCGATCGCCTCTTCATCTATCTTATCATATCCTTCTCTAAAAATCCAACTGTAATCATTTAATAAACTCAAAACCGTAAGTGAACTTATCATCATACTCGAGCTAAACGTATACACACTCCTTTCTTAAGTCTTATTCTATAATTTTTAACCAATCTGATAAACCCCTGACACTATCGCCATAGCCATAGTAAAATATATGACACCACACGTCTCTGAGCCCAATTCTCAACCTCCTGAAGATACCTTTTTAGCCCTTGCAATTAGAAAAATATTCCTGTTCTCACCTCTTTCTAAAGGCTACACTACATCCCACATTCTTTTTTTTTAAAATGACTCCAGCTCCTTTAAACTCTATTTGAAAGGTATCCCAGCATCTCCTAAAACTTTCCACATAACCACACTACTCATCAAATAGTAGAAAATCACAACCTTATATACTCGCAAGTTGGTATTACCATACAAAATTCATTTAGCCCACAATTCTTATCATATAGTTGCATCCCAATCACTATCCATTACGAACTCTTATTATCATTATGCTTTATAAGCCCTTGTTATCACCACGAAGTCAACCTTTTCATTGACCTGACACATCAACCTAGTTATATCAATCAAATCCAAAGGACTAACCCAAATTTTATGCACACTTTCTTACTAAAATATTCAATTGCCTTCACCCAAGTATGCTCACTGGAACTTTCCTTTCCCATAAACTTGTCATTCTGATATCAATCCACTATTTTAGAGTTTACGATAAAATCACCAATCCTCCTTTAGAATCCTCAAGATACACTT
Source organism: Solanum commersonii (assembly GCA_029007595.1). Classification (NCBI taxonomy): domain Eukaryota; kingdom Viridiplantae; phylum Streptophyta; class Magnoliopsida; order Solanales; family Solanaceae; genus Solanum; species Solanum commersonii. The sequence goes on from JAJTWQ010000407.1 coordinate 61,000, forward strand.
CCTCAAGATACACTTCACAACCTAAATGCATTAATACGTACCAAAGATCCACCACTATAATCTTTCTTAAAAATACAACTTAATCCAAGCATCCGTAGTAGCAAACTAGTTGGTTTCTCAAATGTGAATGCAACACTGAATCTCATTATCTGAACATGTCATACAACTGATAACTCCTTTAGTAGTTAATATTTCCAATTGACAATCAACATATTCATTTCCATATAACACTAGAACCACATTGTGAAAGTCTGTTATATCCATCACACATCCTACCTATCGAGAAGATCTTACCCGAATAGCTCGCACAATTCTACCCATTGAATAACTATAAAACATTATCAAATTTGTTCTCGCTCTAGCCCAAGCAATTTGCTTTACTTCTTAGATCAAGTCAATAACAAAAGTAATACGCTTCATAACTCTAATCAAGTAAGCATCAGTACTATTCTAATAGTCGTATCATGATCCTCTTTGATATACCCTCAATCTATGAAGTCATAGTAGAGATTCTGACCTAAATTGGTGCAACATAATTTAATCATTCGTCAAGCAACCCATCATATTATGAAAAATTTACTAACTGTATTTTCCAAAGTAATGACGTTTATTATCTTGTCATCCTTTACGAAACTCCTTGAATGTTGTCACATATCTAGATAAAGTACAAAATTTGGCCTCATAGGCTGCAACACATATCTCTGTTTCTCTATATTCAAGAAATTATCGCTCATCCTATTGCTCAAAGTTTGGGGCATCTAATTAGATGAAGAAGCTAGAAAATGTTGCCTTAAGTCATAGGTAGTGTCTTTACTAATCAACACTCAACATGAGACTACCACCACATTTTGAGTCTCCCCGAAACTAGTATGTTACAAACTCAACACTAAGCCTCTCCACTATATTCATTTTATGACGTAGGTCAAAACAATCAACAATGAAAGCATAATCATCTTCATAATCAATTCCCATGAAGAATGAGGGTTTCAACTTTATAAACTTAATAAAAAAAAATCATGTTGATCACTAGTCATTACAGGCCCTGTAGTCCATCTAGAAAATATACCTATTTCCAAGGACACATTTCTTTTCCTTTCTGGTGTTGCTATTTCAACTTCTAATACTCCAACCATATTTGAAATAGAGTGAATAAGTTCAGATACCAATTTGTATCACATAGATACCAATTTGATTCAAGTAGTAGCACGAAAGAAAGAAGGAATGAAGTTTTCCTAAAGTCCTATAGCCTCTCGAAGAAAAGTAAAGGCGTCCTATACCGTTCCGCAAGACTCTACTAGACTTGTTCTTGTGTGATGAGATCACCGAACCTAATGCTCTGATATCAAGTTTGTCACCACCCAAAATGAGTCGTGAGTGGCACCCACACTTAACCTCCTAAGTGGGCAGACCAAGAAATCTAAACCCCAACATATACTAATAATTCAACTACGAATAACAACAATAACACAGAAGCTCCAAAACTTATTAAAGTAACCAATCAAATAAACCTCTAAAGTCTATTAAATATTATCCCCAAAATCTGAAAGTCATCACACCAAGGACATATAATCTCTAAATAATAAGTCTAAGAGTATCAAAGACACAGAAATAAATGAAATAAAGTAATTGGTGTTCGAAAACTATAAACACCAAGTCATGACCGAGAGAATCCAACACAAGCTCGAATAAATAGCTCACCCTTAAACCTGATATGCTGAGACTGGCTAGAGCTAAGGGTGAGTCAAATTTGCTGGTACACTCGCTGCACTCCATAAAAGGAAAACAAAGAAAAATACAAGTAGGGCTCAATACGAGGGAACATGTACTGAGTAGGTATCATCGGCCAATCCAAAATAAAAGCTAATATACAATGAATAATAGTATAAAGTCAACTATAGCACTTAGCAGCTGATAAGAAATAACAACATGAACAAGTGACAGTTGAAGCAAGTACGCAATCAATCACAATATCAAGCACACACACGAGGACTTATGCCTCCACATCACACTCGTTTGGGAAATACGTTCATTGAGATTGAGTACATTAAGTTAATTCAATGTCTTTTTCCTTTAATATTACCGTGTCGAAACGTGACACTCTGATCCAATTATACCGTGTCAGAATGTGACACTCCGATCCAATAATACCGTGTCGAAATGTGACACTCCGATCCAAAATACCGTGTCGGAACGTGACACTCAATCCAAAAATATTGATTGAGCATCTGCTTTTATCACAAATTTCTGATTGTAAAGATCATCCTGAAATTTTAAAACACATTTAACGATAGTTAACATTTCATAAGCTACCGTTGTATATTTTTTCTGAGCATTGCTCCATTTTCCTGAATGAAACCGAATAAGGTATTTATTTTTATCATGCGAGTTAATTTGTTTTAATATTCCACCATAACCCATATTGGACGCATCTGTCTCAACGATCTTTGGCCAAGCAGAATTAGAAAGGGTTAAACAAGGCAAAGATTTAACTTTTTCTTTAATAGTCTTTACAAGATTTGTGAAACTATTAGTCCAAGGCTTCTTATGATCTTTTTTTAGTCTGTCGTATAACGGAGCTAAATCTCGAGACAAATTTTTGTAGAAGAGGGAAATGTAATTTAAACTTCCCAGAAACCGCTGCAATTGCGTCCTATATGTAATAATATCAGGGAATTTTGATGCGAATTCAATATATCGCTGAATAGGAGTCATTTTTTCTTGACAAATCAAATGACCCAAAAGTCTAACTTCTGGTTGAAAAAGACTCATTTTAGGTTTAGATATGACCAAACCATTTTGAATAACTATTTTCTTAAAAATGTCTAGATGCTTAATATGCATTTCAAGAGTCTTTGAGTATACCAAAATATCATCAATATAAACTATAATGAAATCCAAATAAGGATTAAAAATATCATTCATAATCTTTTGAAATTCCGAGGGAGCATTTTTTAAACCAAAGGGCATTACATTCCATTCGTATTGTCCAAACGGGACATTAAATGCCGTTCTATAAGAATGGTCTTTAAATATTTGGATTTGCCAATATCCAGATTTTAAATCAAATTTTGAGAAGATATTAGCATCATATAATCTTGATAATAAATCCCTTTTGTTTGGAATAGGATACCTAATCCATTTTAAAAATTTATTTAAAGGTTTATAATTTATAACTAACCTGGGAACACCTCGTTCTTTTTCTGCTGCGTTATTAACATAAAAAGCAGTACACGACCATGGTGATTTGGAAGGTTTTATCAAACCTTTTTGTAATAAATTATCAATTTCCTTTTTGCAGAATTAAACCAATTTGGTATTCATATGACAAGGACGTGATTTGGTAGGGATATTTTCCTCAGAGAAATCATCTTCATATGGAAGAGTTACAATATGCTTTTTCCGATTCCAAAAGGCACTAGGATGATCAGCACAAATATCAATGGTCATTCTTTCAGAAATGAGTTTAATCTTTTCCTGTACTTTAGCAGATTTTAAAGTATCGAATATATTCATACTAAATATCTCAAGTTGTAAATAATCAACATGCTTTTGTTTCATTTCAATTAGAGCATTAATATCTCTAGAAATAGGCTCGGTGATAAAAGTATAACTAATATCTTGATTTTTATAAGTAGAAGAAAATCCTTTAGCATTTATATTAGTAAAAGGATAAATTGCATTTATAAAAGGAGTTCCTAAAATAATAGGAGGGTATAAGCGATTTTTACTAAGAAAAAGAAGTGAGGAATACAAACTTTATTCTGGAAAATACGAGTATTAGATAATTTATACTTTATATCTAAAGCATGACCAGATGCAGATTTAACCATATGAATTGTTTTTTCAAAATATTTAGTAGGTACTAGACCATCTTAAATGCAACTCACATCAGCGCCACTATCAATCATAGCAATGTTAGTTATAGAAAAAATATTATCAATTAATATAGTACATTTAACATACCATTTATGAGCTGTAACAATTTGCATCATTCCTAAAAACATATTTTGTTTCGGATTAATATTCAAAGTGTTGGCAAGAGTATTTTCTTCGACGTAGTAGAATCATCAACCTTATTTTTTCCTTTGCTATTAGCGAGACTCAATACGAGTAAGACGGTGATCATAAATAATATGATTTTGTTTAAGAAATTTAATTTCTTCCTTCAAATGTTCAATTTCTCCTTTTAAATCATCAAAAGAGGTATCGCGAATAATCATGGTTTGTTTAGAAGAGAGTCTATTATGAACTTCAGACAAGGAGTAAGGAGAAAAATAATTAAACTCATCTTTAACCTTTTTATCATTAGGAATATTAGATGAAGAGCTAGTTTTACTGATAACTCAAGTTGCTCATCCTCTGTTGCATAACTTGCTTCAGAATCATCATAATCTGATTCGGAACCAGAAGTATATAGAAAACTATAAATCTTCTCTTGAATATCATCATCAAGTTCTAGAGTCTTAAGCTTTTCTAGCTTACCATTTGGAGCTATAGGTATATATATAATTGATGTGAAGAAATATCATTTCTTTCCTTTATTATTGTTATTGTTATTGTTATTGTTATTGTTATTGCTATTGCTATTGCTATTGCTATTGCTATTGCTATTGCTATTGCTATTGCTATTGCTATTGCTATTGCTATTGCTATTGCTATTGTTATTGTTATTGTTATTATTATTATTATTATTATTATTATTATTATTATTATTATTATTATTATTATGAAGAAATCAAAAAAAGAAAAAATATAATACCTTGTATAGATGGCCGACTGCAAGGCCTATGAGCTAACTATACGAGATTTATTATTATTATTATTATTATTATTATTATTATTATTATTATTATTATTATTATTATTATTATTACTATTACTATTACTATTACTATTACTATTATTATTATTATTATTATTATTATTATTATTATTATGAAGAAATCAAAAAAGAAAAAATATAATACCTTGTATAGATGGCCGACTACAAGGCCTATGAGCTAACTATACAAGATTTATTAACTTCTGGCCAGTATCCGATGAACTGAAAACTTTACAGGTTGAGAGATTTACAATTGGAGAGAGAAAGTAAAGAGAGGGGTTCCTCGACCTCTGTCTAACAAATTGAAAAACAAACTAATATATAGAAAGAAAAAAAATTGAATCTTTGCACAGCAATATTGGGTCCCATATGTTCCCTAAATAGTGCATTTACTGTTGATCAATAGTGTATCTACTGTTGATGATGGCTCTTACTGTAGAGATGACTTCACAATTTGTCATTTTCTTTTAATTTTTGGAGGAAATTTTCCGCTTTTCTCATAGTATCTTCTGACGTAGTTTTTTCTGACTCAATAGGTTGAGCTTCTTGAATATCATCATCGCTTGTCTCACTTCTCATAGAAGTGTACAATTTTTCATATTGAGTGATATTGAGAAGCAGACTCCTCTTAACTTCCTCCAAATAGCTATTGATCATTTCTTCTTTATCTCCATCTTGAATCAATAATTTTCTGGCAATATGCCTGACCGAGCTATTAGCAATTATTCCCTTTGGAGGAGTAATACAATATTCTTGAATATTTTTGCAGTAAGATCCAGCAGTTCTTGTCCATATAACATTTTTGTTTTGGGATTTTTCTTCATCAATTTGTCCCAAAAATTATTATAAAAAGTTTTGTATAAACAAGGAATTTGTTCCTTGGTGAATCCCACTTTCGGGGTCCATTTGTGAATCCAAGGAATAGAGAATTCAATGAAAAAATAAATTTTGGTCTATTTTCTCTATATAACAGATATGATTTGTATGGTATAATTCATTAAGATCTGGTGAGACTTTAACCCATTTTTTTTATATAATTTAAGAAATGGATCAGGCAAAATTTTTATAGTTGGGTCGTGGTATGACCACCAATTTAAAAATCAATTAGAAAATATCTTTGCACATATTTTTATAAACCATGTATGCTTATGTCTATCATTATTGTAATAGAGGACTTTATCAAAAGCCTAAATATAGTCCCAGTAAGTGAAACTCATAGAGATTTTGTTTAGGCAGATTTGCCTTTCTTTCGTAGTGGATATATCCCAATCTTCAACAGATATAATTTGTTTGATTATCATTTTAGAGAAGTTATAAAAATTCCCACTAGTATTGTATCCTGAAAAATGTTGAAATTCAACACTATCCGTGCTTATCAGAATGGTCTCATAATAAGATCGGGTTTTGTATGACTCACCCAGGAAATATAAATCATTGATTAGGTATCGCTGGAATATCTTCCAGGTTTCTTCTTTTCTCTGAATTTCAAAGTTTTCTAAAATAAACATCATTTCTTTTTTGGATAACTTCTCATAAGATTTAATATCATCATTATCTTCTTTAGGTATTAATGCAAAAGTATACTTTGCTTTTGAGCCAAATATTCATGTAGTTGTGCGTATAACAAACTGTTTTCTGAAATATCTTCTAGATGTATTGAAGGTGAAGCCCCATTTTGAGAGACCTTTGAGTTTATCAAACTCATTCTTCCCATTTGTATAACTGGGGAGTTGGAAGAGGATCCGTAGGACGATCCTGGGTATGATCTTCCCCTTGTATTATTATTCCTGCCTCTGCCCTAGGTAATCCAAGGAGGGTCCATTCTGCAAACATAACACTTTGCTTTATTCGGATATATCATAATAGTCACTGTAATAATTATCGTCAACGATACCAACACTTTCTTCATAATCATGTATAGAGGAATCTACTCTAATAATATCATTGATAATTTCACATATTATTAATTCCTACAAATCTTTATTAAGAGGAATTATTTTTAAAATAGTAACTAAAGTTTTTTCATCAATAAAAGTTGTATAAAAATTCATTATGAATTTAAATATTCTCGAGACAGAAAATTCGGAAGAGAGTTGTCACTTTCCTTTTTATATTGAATCTCGAAATTAAAAGGAGCTAACTAGGCCTGCCACCTAGCAAATATTAATTTTGAAGCATCATGTTTAAAATCTTTGTTAAACATGTATTTAACAGATTGAGCATCAGTTTTTATAAAAAACTTTTGATTATATAAATCATCCTGAAATTTTAATACACATTTAACAATGGTCAACATTTCATGAGCCACCGTAGCATATTTTTTCTGGGCCTCACGCCATTTCCCATAATGAAATCTGATTAATATTCATTTTTGTCGTTGGGATTTATTTGTTTTAATATCCCACCATAACCAATATTAGATGCATATGTCTCAATAATTTTTTGCCAGACTCGATTAGCAAGAGTTAAGCATGGTAAAGGTTGAACTCCAAGTTAATATCTTTTACCAAAGTGGTATGACTATCACTTCAAGGTGATTTATAATCTTTTTTCCGCCAGTCATATAAAGGGGCCAAATCACGATATAAATTTTTATAAAAAGGGGATATGTAATTTAAACTCCCTAAAAACCTTTGCAATTGAGTCCTATCAATGATAACATCAGGAAATTTTGATGTACAATCGATTGATCTTTGAATCGGGGTAACATTCTCTTCCAAATATGATATCCTAGAAATCGAACCTCAGTTTGAAATAAGCTCATTTTTGGTTTAGAAATGACCAAACCATCTGTATAACAATTTTCTTAAAAATATCAAGATGCCTAATATGCATTTCAAACGTTTTTTAGAATACTAAAATATCATCAATATAAACAATGATAAAATTCAAATATGGATTAAAAATATCATTCATGATTTTCTGAAATTCAGATGGAGCATTTTTCAAATCGAATGGCATAATATTCCATTCATATTATCCAAATAAGACATTAAAAGTTGTTCTATAAGCATGCTCTTTAAATATTTGGATTTGCCAATATCCTGATTTTAAATCAAATTTTGAAAATATATGTGGATCATATAATCTAGACAATAAATCTCTTTCGTTGGGAATAGAATACCTAATCCATTTTAAATATTTATTTAAAGGTTTATAATTGATAACCAATCTAGGGACACCTCATTTTCTTTCAGTAGCATTAATAAAATAAAAGGTTATGCAAGACCAAGGCGATTTTGAAGGTTTTATTAAACCCTTTTGTAACAAATTATCAATTTCTTTTTTGCAGAATTCTACCAATTCGGTGTTTATTTGACAAGGACAGAATTTAGTAGGAATATCATTCTCAGAAAATAAATCTTCATATGGAAGAGTAACAATATGCTTTTCTCGATTTCAAAAAGCACTATGATGATCAGCACAAATATCAATTGTAATTTGTTCAGAGATCATTTTCATTTTTTCCTGTACTTTGGTAGATTTCAAAGTATCAAATATATTTATACTAAATAATTCTAGTTGCAAAGAATCAACATGCCTTTGTTTCATATTAATCAAAATATTTATATCACGAGAAATAGGACTAGTGATAAAAGTATAATTTATATTTCTATTTTCATAAGTAGCAGTAAATTATTTAGCAGTTATGCTAGTAAATGGATAAATAGCATTTATAAAGGGGGTTTCAAGTATGATTGGAGGGTATAACTGATTTTTAACCAAGAAAAAGAAATGCGAAATGCAGACTTTATTTTGGCAAATACGAGTATTAGGTAATTTATACTTTATATCTAAAGCATGTCCAAAAGCAGATTTAACCATATGAGTTGTTTTTTCAAAATATTTAGTAGGTACAAGACCTTCTTGAATACAGCTAACATCGGCTCCACTATCAATCATAGCAATATCAGTTATTGAAAAACTATTATCAATCAAGATGGTGCATTTAATATACCATTTATGAGCAGTAACTATTTGCATCATTCCTTAAAACATACATTGTCTAAGATCAAGATTAATAGGTTTTGCAAGAGCATCTTCTTCAACAATATTTTTTCCTTTGTTTATAAATAGTTTCCATCTGAGTAAGTCTATGATCACAAATCATTTGATTTTGTTTAAGAGATTTAATCTCATTTTTTTAAATTTTCAATTTCATCTTTCAAATCATCAAAGGAAGAATCTCTAGTATGAGTAGTCTGTTTATTAAGTCTGATATTAATTTCAGACAATGAATAAGGTGCAACATATTCAAATTCAAAATCATTCTTTTGTTTTTCTAAATTTTTTGAGAAACTTGAACTAACATTATTATTTGCAGCTAAATGAATATTTTTTCTCGAAGATCATTATCAGTGACTTCTTTCAAAAGTTCTATCACTTTATCAGATGTAATAGTATTTACATTTAAATCTTGAAATTGAGATTGCATTTTATAAAATTCATCATTTTCACAAGAACATATATCACCATGACAGGTATTGCAAGCATTCGTTTTATCATGTTGATTACTATTGTATATAACAAACTATAAATCTTATCATGAACTCCTTCATCAAGTTCTAAGGATTTCAACTTTTCAAGCTTATAATTTGGTGTTATGCGACCGAAATTTCCATATCTATAGCACTTGATTTTAGCGAAATCACGCTTAGACCTATTTTTGATAAATCTATTAGACTTACGAAAAGCTTTTCTAGCGTCGCGCTATTCCTTAGATCTATATCTAGACCTCTTTTTCCTATAAGGTTTATCAGGGTTAGAATTTCTATATGTCTTCTTCTTGCTATCAGCAAAAGTATCAGGTAAATCGAACTGGGCACAAAAGTCTCCTAACTGAGATATTTCTTTAAGCTCATCCATCTTAAGCTGTCTAGACAATTTTAATTCATTGCCCAAATTTATTCCCTCTTGAGTGCAAACTCCTATCAGCTTACCATCAGTATAATTCTTATATGGAATTTCACCATGATTAGTTCTCAGAGCTTTTCTAACTCTTTCGGCAAATAAAGGGGGAAAGTCATCTATAAACTTAGCTTTCTAATGCTCATAACTATTTTCGGGTAATTTCATCACCCTACTCATGTAAGTGTCTTTATACCATCTATATTTACCTAAGGTTCTACAGCGTAGACCATTTAATAAGGTACGAACAGTCTTATACTGATTGGTAAATCTACCATTAAAATGTTTTAAAATGGTTAAGACTAAAGTATAAACGTCTTCTCCATTTTTTACTAGAGTTATGCCTAAGTTATCAAAAACTTCATTATCAACAATAACATTTATCACTGCTGCTTTTTGCTCAATACTCATATAATTATCCCACCAACCTCTGAGTTGGCCAGTAAAACCTGCAATAATCATTTTCCAAATATTTCTATTTGTGGTTTTAACACTTTTACAAATAATTGCATACATAAGCATTCTATTAACAAGAATAGTTAATTGTCTATCAGTCAAACCATCAAGATTTCATTCGTAAATTTCAGACCCACTATAAGAGGTATTAGTCTGATTCTAGTCTCATTCCTTTATAAACACATCTTGAGGAGTTGATCTGGAATAATAATAGGTATGCATGATTGGTTTATGGGCATACTTAGTATTACTATTCTTTTTGCGATAACCACGAAGTTTATTAAATTCTAAAGAAACGTGAATTTTAAAATCAAAAGCATTTTCATTTCATCCGCAAAATTGTCTGACAAATCAATAGGCTTTGTGCTTAAACCTGACAATTTTTTATAAAGAAGTTCTTCTAAATCATTTAATGATTTAAATTTAAAATCTCGAATCTCAGGGGGCCTTTGCACATGAGTAGAAATAATTTGAGCTTCTGAATTACCTTTAGAAGTAGAAGTCGTATCAGAAGTCTTAATATCATTTTTTATTTGAATTACTACGCAGTTAATTCATTTAATTTTTTTTTATCAAGAGAACTAATATGTTAACCCAAAACTTTAACATAAAGACCCAAATAATTATTTTGGAAAATTAAATTATTTATTTCATTAATGTTGACTGCCGCAACATCTTCTTCAACAAATTTTTGAAAGGCAGTAAAGGTGATACCTGTATTATTTGGTAAAATAAAAGATGGGCGAGGTGGATAGACAGCCTTAATAATATTACCAGAACCATTTTTATAAGATCGTTCAAGAACGTTGATGTATAAAGGTAAATAAGTAGTTATAAACCAGGGTACAAAATACATAATTTGATTATGTAGAGCACAAGTTTCATAAAATTCTTGAGAAATATTATTCAAATCATTAACACTATAAGTGTCAAAAAATCATGTTTTAAACTGGTTCCATTTATTATTCGAAAATTCTTTCTGAATGTATTTTCTTACCAGTGAACCTGGACTAAAATCTATTTGGTGTGTATTAAAATATGATCCATCATGATATAAACAATAATTTATCTCCGTAGTAATACTATAAAATACCATTTTGTTGTGTTATCATTTCATTTTAGATTAGATCTCACCAGATAAATCCAGCCACATATCCTCTCAATTATTGCTTTCTTTTTTAAATTGATTCATTTAATTAATTTAATGACTATGGGACGTCTTTTTCAGTTAAATAAGACTATTTGAATTTGTTAATTAATCCTTCATCAATTATGATTAGATCATTATATAATTCTAGATCATACATAGTACTCAAGTTTTCAATTGAATCTTTTTGTTGAGAATAAGACATGGAAATCTAGATCCAATCAAGCGGGATTTGTCCCTTGAGAAGTAGTCAATATTCAGACGTCTTATATTAGTTGTCATGTTTCGCTTCTCGAGAGTTAAATTTGATTATTTTTTGAAGTTAAGTATTACAAGATCAACTCAATATTGTACAATTAAATATAGATATTCAAAAATTATCCGAAAAACACTACTCTACAAGTTATAACTTTTCTTATGTCAATTTGATGAAAAATATATTTTAAAATATTGATCAAAATTATATAATTTAAATCTAAAAAAGGAAACATAACAATTAATATCGGACGGAGTATATTATTGTCATGAGGAAAAAAGAAAGCAAGAAAAGTAGTAGATCATATTTTTGGTAACGAGGTGCTTAGTAAATTGTACCAATACAAATTAGATGTATGTTGTTATCTACATATTATGTTAAACATTTAACTACTTAATTAATTTAAGCTAATAATATATGCAAGAACTATTACTTATGTTCATCAATAATCGTTTGGCTAAGCAATTCCTTACAGTGTTAAATTTTCTTTTTCTTATTTCACTTTTTTTTTTTTTTTTTTTTGCTTAAAGATGATTTATTGAAAGCATAATTAGATAGTTCAATTGATCAAACAAAATAAATCACTCTATATATTTACTTATATGACCCATTTCATTTTGTTTAGCATTAGTTCAAGATATTTGAACATGTCTAATATTATATAATCTTCCAAATACACAAAGATATATATGTATCGTATTTATATTGAGCACAAATGAGTAAGAATGACAATAAAACGGCACGAGGATAAATCAAATTAACATGTAAATAAGGTTTGTTTATATTTGATTTGCCATTACCATCTCAAACAAATTAACTTGTAAATAAGGTTCATTTGAACTTGATTTGCCATTACCATCTCATCTAAAGACTTAAGTTGTTAGAGAGAACACACTTTTATTGATTGATTATATTCTCAACACGCCCCCCTCACATGTGGGCCTGATTCTTTTTCATGGCCAAGTACGTGGAAATTCGTTATTAATTTTGGGTGGCGGTGAGATTCAATCTCAGGACCTCTGCATGCTCTGTTACCATATTGAAGTATGTGATCATCTCATCTAAAAGCTTCAGCTGTTAGAGAGAGCACACTTTTATTGTTTGATTATATTCTCAATATAGTGATTTAAAATTATGTTGATTTGAATTTGAAAAATTATTTTGTATATATAATTTGAATTTCTTAAAATATATTTTGTCGTAAACATAAAAGCGTTATAATTTATAAAAAAAAATAAAAACAAATTCTCAATTATTATACAAACTTATTAAAATAAGCAAATCATAATTCATAATTAAGATATCAAAATATTCTAAAACATTATTATATCTCTATCTTTCTTTTATAAATAAATAAAATATATTGAAATTAAATGTTGTTACAAACTTTCAAATAACACATATATTTAAACAAAATTCACAAGTCAACATTAGTACTAACTAGCTATTTTTAATAGTCTTTTCACAGATATGAAATTTCATCTGCAAAATTTAAAAATGATAATTTTTATAAACTTATGAATCAATTTTGGGAAAAAAAACAAATATACCTCCGAACTATCGTAAATAGTATACATATACCCTCGTCATACTTTTGAGACATTGATGCCCCTGCCGTCAAAAAACTAGAGCATATATACCCTTCACTCTAACGGAAGACTAAATAGGGACACATAGTGAAATCTTATCCGTCGGGTCAATGGATAGAAATATGACACGTGTATGACCGTTAGTATAAAGGGTATATATGCTCTAGTTTTTGGACGGCAGGGGTCCAAATGTCCCAAAAGTATAACGGTGGGTATTTGCATACCATTTACGATATTTCGGGGTATATTTGTTCGTTTTCCCATCAATTTTTTACATTTTTTAAAAAATTAAAATTCTTTTTTTTTTCTTTATTGTTCAAAGAATAAGAGATTTGAAATCACATTTTGAAATTGAAAATTTATAAACCAAGCTAATTTTAAATCAAAACTTAAAATTAGACTATGATCAAAGATTGCTAAGAAAATGTGGATGTTTGAAAAAAATATGAAAAATATTTCAAGCATAACAAAAAGAAAGAAAAAAAAAGAGCTTCAACCCTTGTGCTATTCCAACATGAATACTTTAATCCTTAATAAATTGAGAAATTGAAGTCGATAAAGTGCCCATCAAACCCCACCTAAGCTCTTTCTCCTCAATCCTCACTCAATTTTCCTTCTCTCAGCTTGGAGAGCCAAAGAATCCATAGCAAGCAAAATGGGGTTCTTGTCATTTCTTGGAAGGGTCCTCTTTGCTTCTGTTTTCATTCTCTCTGCTTGGCAAATGTATAGTTTGCTTCCTCTATCTCTTTATATTTAGATCTGTTCTTTACATGTTTGACTTTTTGTTTACTTTCTTGGTTTTCTGTGTATTTGCTTGCTGTGTAGTAAAAAATATGTGGGTGTTGATAGATCCAGCCAAATAGGTTGCTGGGTTATGTGGGTTTTGAAAGAAATGTGTAGTATGAGTATATGGTTGAAGCAAGAAGGGGTTTTGGTGATCTGTTGAAGCTAAAAGGGGAAAAAGATTTGAGCTTTGTGAATCTTTATTGTTATTCTGAAGTTGGGTGTTAACTATTTGGTATGTTTGGTTTTGACTCGACTGTTTTGTGCTAGATGCATTTAGTTGTATGTTGAATCTCTTTTCTCCTAGCTCCAGCTGGGTGGAAAATAGGGTATTGGAAGTTAAAAAGTGGGTGTTCATTATGTTTAGTCTCTACTGCTCTGTCAAGGCAAAGTATTAGGGTAGTTTCCAATCTTGATGAAGTTCATGTTGGGTAATGGTTCAGGGAGTAAGTCTTAACTTTATTGTTTTAGTTTCTCTTGGAGCCAAGTTACTTTTAGTTCTGGCCAAAGTTTTATTAAGTTGAATCTAACAGATGGGTAGGAGGATGTTTTGCCAACAGCACTTACCTTTGAGGGCTACCATCATTCCCCCTTATCTTACCCACTTCCGTTTTTCTTCTACGTCTTTATGGTAGAAGTTAGAACCATATTTTATTTTTTGAACCATGGGAGTGAGTGGTTATTTTTTCAAATCTGCTTTGATATGCTCTACTTGAGCCAAGGGTCTTATTGATAAACAATCTCTTTACCCCACAAAGGAAGGGGTAAGGTCTACGTACACGCCACCCTTCCTAGACTCTGCTTGTGGGATTACTCTGGCTATGTTGTTGTTGGAATGAGTGGTTATTATGTAATGTGCCTCGGAAGATTAGATAATGGTTTCATTTCTTTGAGGGTGGTTCCTAATGCGGTGTTCGTGTATACCTATTTGTGCTAATTGGTTATTGGAAGTATGTATACCTATTATGCTCTTTGAGTATGGAATTACTGTTACCCGAGTTGTCTATTACTGGAGGAAGAACCTTGATCTTTTGGTGTTGCTTTATTCTGTGTTTGAGTTAGATAGTCGATTCGATTTTTGATCCATCATAGATTAGTAAGGGGCCATCAGATGCAGTTGACTTGGCTGTCACTGAGCGAAATGTAACTTTGAGCTGTTTGGAAAGACATATATAGGGTGGAATAGCCGAGTGATCAGTCTGAGAGAGCCAGAAGTGTTCAAGTATAAAAGATAACATGGAATCCATTAACAGTAGGTTAAGATGAAAACGTCATTGCACAAAGAAATATTTAAGCTCTGTAGTTTTGTTTAGTTTGCATTCAAGGGCGAATTAATAGGCAAATATTGGGGCACGCGAATTGTGGTCTCTTCATAAAACTAGGCATTTTATGCATATATTTTCTAAAATTAGTTTAATATTATATGGTGGCACTTATGCTACCAAAAGACTAAATGCACTTGGCTGAAGGTTGAGTTATTTACCTAGGGATCAATTCTCATTAAATACATTTTTTCCTGTTTTTAGTGGTGCACCTATGTTCTAGAAATCCTATATTCGCCACTATTTGCATTGCTAGGCACTAACATCAGATGCCATACTTTGAGCTATTATCCTCCTCCTCTCAAGGTAGCCAAGTTGCTACATGGTTGGCAGTAACATCAGATGCCATACTTTGAGCTTTTATCCTCCTCTCAAGGTAGCTAAGTTGCTACATGGTTGGCAGAAAAAAATTATGTGATGTGTTGGTGAAGTAAGGTGATATTTTTCTTGATATTCTTTAGATATGCCTTCTGTCGTGGAAAATCTGTTTGCTGCTGTTGTGGGCAAAATAGATCAGCTCTGGCTAAAACCTTTCCTTTCTGTTCTTGAAAGGATTTTAGATAGCTAATGCTATATTTGCTAGTTTTATGTTCTTGTTGTTGGTTGGTAATTTCTTTCCAAGTTCCTACCCCTTTAGGACTCCACAGGAAAAGTGACCTTTATGTTGTAGAACTCGCCTTACCCCTCTAGTTGTAACAAGCCAGAGTAAATATCCTCAGATTAAACTTTTAAATAGGCAAACAACTTTCATCTTTATCCTCAGCTGTAATTTCATGCTATCAGCAGGTTCATTAAATTATTGTATTTTCTTGAGTAATGCTAATGTTGCAAAATGATCCAAAAACTGCAAGTACTTTGCTGGCTATTATTAGTATACGGTTCAAGTTACAATGGAATTACAAAGGCAGTAATAAAGGTGATTGCACTGTGTGGGAAAATGGTACTAGTGATATTCTTTTTGAGTTTTAGTGCTTCCTAGCCTGATTCCATCAAGAGGATGGGTGTGGGTGGAGTACTTTTGACCATTGTAAAAGTGTTTTGCCAATGCCGTGTCGAAGTTTGCATCTTTCTTCTTATGATATCACTCTTAACAGTCCAAATGAAACCAACAAACTCACAATTTTAGTTTCCATAGCATCTTTCCTTCCTTAAAAGATTACTCTTCTTCCTGGATGATGCAAAGATTTTGCCTACTAAACTAATGTTGGTTGAAATGTGATTTTGCAGGTTCCATGAATTTGGAGAAGATGGTGGACCTGCTGCTAAGGAATTGGCTCCCAAAGTGGCTGGTCTGCAGGATTTTCTTGAATCCAAGTTGGGGACAGGGACACCAAAAATTGATGTAAATAGTTATAACCTATTTCACTAGATAAGTTGAATTTTGTTTTTTTTTTCTGTCGTAAAAATGGATACTGGTATGACATTTGTGAAACACTTTTTTCAGGTTAGGCATGTGGTAGCAGCATTCATGGCTCTAAAAGGATTGGGTGGATTGCTATTAGTATTTGGCTGCTTCACTGGTGCTTTTCTACTGGTTAGGAATTTCAGTCTCCTAGAATTGATTGACATCTTCGTTTAGAATTATCCGTACACACTATGTTTTAACTTTCAATCATCTGTCGTCAATACTACAGACAGTGTTTTCAAAAACGTTTTTGGGGAGAGTCTTGGGGCAGGGCGTACCAAAAACGCTCTGAGGCGTAAATTAAAGATGTAGATCCGTAAGGCATAAGTTCTAAAATTTGAGGCGTAAGCCTCAAGCATAAAAACGCAAGTCCTGGGCGTAAAAACGTAGGCCCGGGCGTTCTTAAATTTATTTTTTTGAACTTATTTTTGCTTTAAATCATATTCTTTTTATTATTGGTGTAATGATATTTCGCAAATAGTAATTATAATACTTTTTTTTTTTCATTATTGATTATTAATACTTGTCTCAAATAAAAATCATAATATAATTTCTATATATTATAGGTTATTTATAAAAAATTATTTGTAAAATCACTGAAAGGTTTACTTTTGCTTATTTTATCAGTAATAAAACTATAAAATTGAATATACGTGAGATTATGCCCTGTAGATCCATGGGACTTATGCCCCGTGTCTCGGGGCTTATGCCTCGCTCCGTACTGTATAAAATGTCTTGCCTCACACCCCCACCTTTTAAAACACTGACTGCAGATATGTTACTTGATAATGGCCACTCCACTTCTGCACGATTTCAGCCACTTTAACATTGGAGAACCACAGTATTTCATTGTTCTACAAGAGTTCCTCCAGGTTTGTCAAAATTAATGTTATTTCCTTTTAACAAGTGAAATGCATCCAAACATGAGTTAAATCGGATTTGTTCTGTCTGTAGTGTCTGGCACTCCTTGGTGCATTGCTGTTTTTCGTGGGGATGAAGAACTCGATTAACCGGAGGCTACCAAAGAAAAAGACCCTCAAGTCCAAGACAACTTAGGATACATCATTGAGAAGAGGGGATTGTGTAAGATTGGATTATTCATGGTTTGTTGGTTAGCCTGTATGATTAGAAGTGACTAGTTAACCCTCTCACCTGGAATTTTTGCATATTTTTTTCCTCTTGAAACCAACTGTTATTGAATTTATGGGGGTGCAATATTGCCACTGTGAGGAGGTTTTGAAAATTTAAGGTATTTGAATTCCCTGTTATATTAAGCTTTTGCAATGTCTTTATTTAATAGTGTTACTACTAGTCATAGAATGTTTTGTTGAAAATCAATGTTTTAACGTGAAAATTCTAAATTGGAAAATATCCTGTAACATGTTTTTCAGTTTACTTTTTTGCTTTTGAAGTTGTATTTCAAATTTTGACAAGTACATTCAATCATAAATATTTTTTGCAAAGCATAACTTCATTTAGGACTATTCAAAATCAAATTGGAATCAAAATTAATTTTATACATGAAATTGTAAGTGAGAATCGAAGTATAATATTTTCGGAAAACTAGCATGAACTTCATAAAAGTTAATACATTTAAATACGTAGTTCATTATCGATTTTATACACAAAAGTTGTTTGTTCTCAAAAATCTAGCATCAACTTTAAGACAAATTTTATACAATTATATATATATATATATGTATATATATATATATATATATATATATATCGATTTTATACACAAAAATTGTTTGTTCCCGAACTTATAGTATTTTTTTGTATCGATTTTATACATTTTTAATTTTTTATACACAAAAATTTGGCCAAAATTTTAAGCCTTGAATTAAATATAGTATATGTTTTGAAAAAGAAATGCTACTATGTTTAGTAAACGAAAATTTCCTTCTATATTTTGTAAATATGACCTAACTTTGTATTTATAGAAATATCTACCTTCCATAAAGTCATTATAGCCAAGAACTAGAAAAATAATTACATAAATCTCTCCTCAAATTTGATTTTACAACACTTTTTTTTTGTGATTTATAATATTAACTATTATGCTCGCCTTTCCTGTTTTAATTTTCCTTGTAATACATTTTATTAATATAAAAAATACTATAATTTATCTAATATATACTTTATAGTATTTTGTTTATTTAATTAATTTTGTAAACATCCTTTACTACAAGAAAAGAATCATTTCTATTTCTTCTGCGTCAAAATTTTGGTAAAGAAGTTGCAACTGGCAAAATATCTACTTTTGCTTGTAATAAGCAAATTCAAACACAAATGTAAATATCATGTTAATATCTAAATTAAAATTTCAAATTAATTTAACGATTCAAAATTAAACTTAATATGATATTATCTCTATAAAATTACTTCTGAAAAATTATTTTATTATGTATTCATCAAATAAAGCAATTCAATAATTTATTTATATATATATATATACACACAAAAAGGTTAGTTTTACCAGATTTCTATAGTAATATAATTTTCAAACGGAGAGAGTTCAGTTAAATATTTGTACCTTACTTTGATTCTGCCTTTATTTATATCAAATATAAACTGAATAGACATTTTAAAGTTTTGATCCTTAATCTATATACATAATCATAAAAATAAAATGAAAAGAGTAATCACCATTATTAAAATTAAAAATGCTAAATTGATAGTTTATATCTTTGGTAGTCACTATAGCGCGTGAGCTGTGCTCACGAGATGATTCATTGTCATGTGGTCCTCATTGGAGCTCATAAATTCATCACCATGCTAGAAGTGTCCATCTTCATGGGCGGAGTCAGAAAGATGAGGTTCATCTGAATTTTCTTTTTGAAAAATCATATCATATATGTAAAGTTGAACTCTATGCGGGGTTTCAAACTTAGACACTGTTGGGTTTTAAAGGTGTGTACAGGAAATGAAGGGTTGTGACTCTCCTGAAGAGTTGTGACTATGCCGAAGGGTTGTGACCTTTATGAAAGGTTGTGTCCTTTCTAAAGGGTTGTGACCGTTTGAAAGGGTATGCCTTTTTCAAAGTGTTGTGACCTTTCTGAAAGGTTGTCTTCTTTCCAAAGGGTTGTGACCTTTACCCTTTGTTGGTTATAACTATAGAGGTTTTCTCTCATTTTTCTGCATCGAATTCTTCCCTTCTTTTGCATACATTTCTTACAAAACAAAATCGATTGATCGTGTCTGTGTGTGTGATTCGTTGCTATCATTTTGAGTTCGTTGAAATTATCGAAGTTTGAGGTACCGCTACTTCTTTAATGGTTAATCCGTTTTATCTTGGGAGAAATTAATCTGCAACCTCGGGTGCTTGAGGGGATTAAATTTCTTAAGACACACAGTGGGTTCTGTGAACTCGGATAGTTCTTTGTGTTTTTCTTTTCATCTTTTATTATTTATGGTTTGCTAATCTGAATACAAGAGACAACAAGCTTAAGAAATTTAATGTTGGTATTTTCTGTGGTAAGGAAATTACTTCTATTTTCTGTGTTCTTTTTTTATTGGGGAAAGAAAAAGAGAATTATTTTATCATATGATAAAAGAGATTTGGGATGAATTAGTACTACTTTAATATGTTCGAGTATATTTCTTGTAGTAAGTTTTCCTTGGATGGGTAAGATTATTTTTATTTTCTTCCCAAGTGCATTCAAGCATTGCACCCCTTCAGTTTTCTTTTCAATGAGAAAAACTATTTTGTGCATAAAGGCTAAGATGAACACTTTAATTTTTTCCCTATATTCTTGGTTTTATATAACTATGAGAAGAAGTAAATGAACAAATGCTGTCTCCTAACAATATTTGAACATGAGTTTAGTTTCTTGTTGAAATTAAATGTCTTCTTAAGGAAAATAGGAATATGATGGAAACTGAGAAAAGGAAAAAAAAGATTAGCAAGAAAAGTGACTTGCATGGAATTATTGCTGACAGATAGAATATGATTCAATGAGAGTAAAAATCAGGTTCTATCTTTATTTTCCTTGATTTTTTTTTTCTATCCTTTATAAGTTATGAAATTTATTTCATAAATGTTAGGATAGATGGTTATTATGTGATGATCTCAGAATATATCTTTATAATATGTATTCTGTTTAAAGGAGGATTTTTTTTCTACTCCATGTGAAATTTGATTGTGTTTGACTTTTGGAGATTATTTTTTTTATTCCTTTGGTTTGACGAATATAAGAACTTCACGAACAAATCAGATTGTAGAAACTTCACCAATTTGTTAAATACTCTGTTTGAATAAATATTCTGACTTGAAGAGTACAAAATCTTCGTCAAGAATATTAAGGCTAAATGATTGAAAAAGATAAAATATTCATCGTTAGCTCGAAACAGTGTTGTATTTGAGGTTTCTGGAGATTAAAACCTTTTTGGTTTACTACTCTGCTTGAATGTAAAACTGATTCGAAGAATATTAAAACTGCATCAGAATTCAAGGTTCATTCGGTTAACGATTAGAAGAATACAAAAACTTCATCGTTAAACTAGAAACAAGTTATATAAAGATTGAATCTTTATTGTTAGTATTCTAAATACTAAGTGGTTTGTCTAGTTGTGATAAAAAGGAAAAAAATAAAAATACTAGTGACATAAAATTAGTGGGTTTTGTGCCTACAATGGGTGTTTATATGGATTAAATCTCCAAAAGAAGGCTTCGTGTTGCCAATGTGTAAGCATGGGAAAAAATATGTGGAAAATAATTTCAAATACTTGCTTACTATCTAATTTAAATTTAAAAGTACAAGATATGAAATTTAATGACAATCTTGTATTATGTTTGACCCACAAAATTCTTGGAGTATAATTGATATTGTGGTCGTTGAGTCTCTCTTTACTAGTATATGATATGACTAGTATGAAACCACAAAATTATATTACTCATTGAAAAGAATTGTATTCTTTGATGAAAAAGTTTCACTTTAAATATTGTGATTTTTCATGAAAAGATATGTCTATTAAAATATATTTTTTGCATAGACATGAACATTGGTGAAAAATGATCTGTTATGTTTGTTTTGTAAAACAAACATTTGGGTCATATTGCGCTTATTGGACCGATGAGACTATGATCATGGGTAATTCTATAAAAAATTGAATGTTATGGAAAGGTCCTCTAAAAAGGACATATGGCAAGGTGTTGACACTAAACCAATGTCTGTATTTGAGAAAGTTATAAAAAGTAAAGAACAAAATATTTGTGGAAAAATGTTACCTCACAGAAGGTCTTTTCAAACTTAGTATTTCAGTTTTTTCTTGCTTGCTTGAATCAAATTGTTTGTGACATAAATATTTGGGACATGTCAATTACAAAACCTTGCAAAAATTGATCAACTTAGAAGTTTTGCCTAACTTCTAGTGCAATAAATCAAAATGTCAAGTATGTGTTGTTGAAAGAAATTTTAATACCTTAGAATTGATTTACACTAACATTTGTGACATGAAGTCAACACCATCTCGTGGGTGGGAAAAAGTGTTTCATAAATTTTATTAACAATTGCACTAAATATTGTTATGTTTATTTGCTGAATGGTAAGGATGAAGCAATAGAAACATATAAGCAATATAAAACTGAAGTTGAAAATCAGTTGGATACAAAAATTTGTCATGATTAGAAGTGGTAGATGTAGAGAATATGAATCTTCTTTTGTAGAAATATATTTGGAAAATGGAATCATCCATCCAATTACTACACATTCTCACCTCAATCTAATGAAATTGTTGACAGAAAAAAACCGAACTTTGAAAGAAATGTTGAATGTCCTATTTATAAGTTCAGGTTTGCCACAAAATTTGTAGGGAGGGTGCTATCATTATAGCAAAAGAGAACAACGAAAAGTTTGTCTGTTCAGAAAGAGAGAAACAAAAAGTTTTGTTTGTTAGTAAAGGGAGTAACAAATTATTATTTTTTTTTAAAAAAACTTTTGTTTATTAAGAAAGGAAACAACAAAAAATTGTGTTTGTTCATGCTTTGTTGTATCCTGATAGAGAATTGTTTGTCCTCCCTTAAAGTATATACAAGCAATAACTCTTGAAAGATAGTGATCTAACAATTTCCAATACAGTTTATTCCATATGAGAAATGGAAATGAGGGAACTATTCCCAAAAGGGTCAAAATAGGACCTAAGACTGTGGATTGTATGTTCATTGGATATGCTACAAATAGTAAAGCATGCCGATTTATAGTTCATAAGTCTGAACTATCGGATAGTCAAGTGAAGGGTCTAAACGACCTTGGAAAGAACCAAAGGAGAATGTACTTAATAAAGAGATTCAGATGCATAGTAAATGTCAATGGACAAATTACTTTCTACGAGTTTGATTTTGTAACATTTCTTCTTGAAAATGAGTCTCATATATTCTAAAAGTTATGTCCTTTGTGGACTCATTCTCTTTGAGAAAAGGTTGTCAATAGTAAGATAGATTCAATTTTGAGCAACCATACTTGAGAGTTAGTTGATCATCCTCTAGGAAATAAACCTTTGGGTTCAAAGTGGATCTACAAAAAGAAAAGAAAGTTGATGAAACTATTGGAAAATACAAAGCAAGACTTGTTGTCATAGGCTTTAGACAATAAACAAGCGCCCAAATAATGACATGCGACGTTTGACCAAACTATGTTGGCAAATGAATTCAAGATTAATGAATGTGATAAATGTTTTTACATTAAAGACACTCCAAATCACAAGGTCATTATTTGTTTTTATGTTGATGACATGTTGATCATCAAAAGAGACATTTCTGACATAAATACTACTAAGCATATGCTAGAAAGTAACTTCGATATGAAAGACATTGAAGTTACTGATGTGATTGAAAATGTACTTGACAAGTTCAAGCATTTGAATTTCAATATTGTCAAGACTCCAATAAATGTGAGATTTGTACTTCAAAAAAAATAAAGGCAAAAGTGACTCACAATTAGATTGTGCTAGAGTATTGAGAAGTATGATATATATCATGAAGTGTACGCGATCAGATATAACATATGATATTAATAAACTAAGTCGATTCACGAGTAATCTCAATCAAACTCATTGGATGACAATGAAAAGAGTTTTGGAGTATTTAAAACATACTTAAAAAACTATTGCTTTGCATTATAACTAATATTCAAAAGTATTGAAAGAATATAGTGATGCAAATTGAATCACCAGGTCAAATGAAGTAAAATCCACGAGTGGATATGTATTTACTCTTGGTGGAGGAGTAGTCTCTTGGAAATCATCCAACAGAGATGTATCACTCGCTTTACTATGAAATCTGAGTTTATCACTCTAGATAAGGCCGGTAAAGAAGTTGAATGACTCCAAAATTTCTTAAAAGATTTTTGGCCCAAACCTTTTAGCTCCAGTATGCATACACTGTGAGAGTTAATTTGCAATAGGTAGGGCTTGGAGCATGATGTATAACGGAAAGTCTCGTCATATATGACGTAGACATAATATCGTTAGAGAACTACTCTCTAGTGGAATTATCATAATTGACTATGTAAAGTCAAAGGATAATGTGTCAGATCCACTTATAAAAGATCTAACTAGAGAGGGAGTTGATAGATTATCAAAGGGAATAAGACTATGGCCGAGAACAAGTCATTGTGGCGGTAACTCTACCTAGAAGACTGGAGATCCCAAGATCTAGGTTCAAAAAGATCAAACAAAGTCATTAATGACGGTTCAACATTGTCAAGATATTTTTTATAGTCCATTCTCAGGATAAGACAACGTTCAGTAACAAGGATAAAGACATTAGGACTTTTTAATGATTTCTAAGTTTGATACAGAGTATATCAAATGGTGTTTCTATGGGATAACACATTTAGAAATCACCTATGTAAGTGTGAAGTGTAAGCCGCTTCAAGGAGAATCCGGTAAGGTCAATTCTCTACGCACTTATAAATCGAGACGTGTTCATGGCTGAAACGAACAAAACAATGAGAATCAAAAACAGTTCAAGGGTTGATTGTGTGACTTATGTTGTCTAGGTATCACCAAAGCTCGACGGTTCAAAGATATCAAATCTACCAATTGACCGAGTATATCCGATATATGTTCATTATGGAAAGTTCAAAGGGAAATCCACTTATCCAGAGGCAATTAATCCTTAATTAGGAATCACACAGTTTTTCATGCATATGCTTTAACAATAGTCATTCCTTATTCATGTGAGGGATTGTTGGGTTTTAAAGGTGTGTACAGGAAATGAAGGGTTGTGACTCTCCTGAAGAGTTGTGACTATCCCGAAGGGTTGTGACCTTTATGAAAGGTTGTGTCCTTTCTAAAGGGTTGTGACCGTTTGAAAGGGTATGCCTTTTTCAAAGTATTGTGACATTTCTGAAAGGTTATCTTCTTTCCAAATGGTTGTAACCTTTACCCTTTGTTGGCTATAAATAGAGAGGTTTTCTCTCATTTTTCTGCATCGAATTCTTCCCTTCTTTTGCATACATTTCTTACAAAACAAAATCGATCGATCATGTCTATGTGTGTGATTCGTTGCTGTCATTTTGAGTTCGTTGAAATTATCGAAGTTTGAGGTACCGCTACTTCTTTAATGGTTAATTCGTTTTATCTTGGGAGAAATTAATCTGCAACCTTGGGTACTTGAGGGGATTAAATTTCTTAAGGACACAGTGGGTTCTGTGGACTCGGATAGTTCTTTGTGTTTTTCTTTTCATCTTTTATTATTTATGGTTTGCTAATCTGAATACAGGAGACAACATACACCATGTAAGTTTTGAGTACACCCTTGCCACTGCCCTATAGGTCTCCATTTGTTTTAAAAGTGTTTAAAACTCTATATACATCAATATAAAGTAAGCATTGATCTATATCGTATTATTTTTCGACGAAGTGAGCTACATACCCAAACACCACCACAGCTCCACCCTGATTTTCCAATAAGTAAGGATCAAAAATAAATAAATACTTTAGATTATGTTTATATGTATGTCATAATTTTGTAAGTATTTTTTTTATCTATTAATTTTGAATTCGAATATTTTTCAATATAAAGAATCAGAAGCGCTTTACCAGAATATGAAACTTTGCTTTACCCCACTATCCATCCTCTAGAATTCAATGTAGTCACATCATTGAGTCTCATTAATTATGATGGATGCAAATGTACTTGGGAAACCCACCTTCAGTACAATCAATGATCTCTGAATCTGGACTCATTAAATAACTGAGATAAATCAAATAGAGTTTTTGGGTATTTTCGTTAATATACAGAAGAATATTTTTAAAAAGTAATCAAAATTGATCGGAAGATTTATAATTTTTCTACAAGAGTTCATATATATCTGGTCTCGTAGAAAGGAAAGGATCAATTTAAAATAACACATGCTAATCACGTATCTTCCTTGCTTAAAGTGACTTCTTAGTGAGATTTATTAAAAATATATGTTAGATAATATTTATAGGTTTTAACTTTCTACGTGCATAAGTAGATAAGTAAATTTGTATAAATTAGATGAACAAGCAGACATACACGTCTTACATAGCATAATACAAATCAATTCGAGTGTATCTTACACAAATTATCATGTAGAATGTGTGTTTCTACTTGTTCAACTTTATATAAATTTTAAGTATCTATTTATACACATCCAAAACTGAATGACATAGATGCGGGTTAAATTCAAATTAAAAATTATATTTGTGTATTATGACTTTAAATTTTAAAAAAACACAAAGAGATAATATTAATAAATTATTTTTAATTAATATCATTAACTAACTTGCCCCATAAAGAAGTTTTTGTTTTGGACGATTATGAAAGTAATTTTTCAAAACCAATGGGGCCAAACAGAAACCAGTATAACAAAAATAAGTGCAAATTATTAGTTGAATATAGGAAGATTTAGTAGATGTGGATATCAATAATGAAGTGAATGATATTTTCATTTTATGAATTATCATTTTTGTATTGTGACCCTTTTTAAATAATGCTTATAATAATATTTTTTTTATTGGTTATTTATTTGAATTTCTTTGTGAAAATGTTGAAAATTTAACTTTTACTTATTTTTTGTGACAAAATTATAAAATTAAAGATACATAAGTCTTTTATCTCGTAAATCCATAAAGCTTATATCCCATACGTTCAGAGCTTATATTTATTTAATTATCTTTAATTAGAATTTGTTAGTTAAGAAGGATTTCTAGTCCTAGTTTAATTTGATTTGTTAGTATTATAAATAGGGGTACTTTATATAGATAGATACAAGAGTTTTAGCTTTATTGAATAAAGTCTTTTATCTCCTCTTTGTAGATTAATAAATCTCTTTTACACAACTATTGTTGGGTCTTTCACTTGTGTATGTATTATTAGTTTGAGTAATTTTACTTCCTTCAATTTATAAAAAAACATTACATAATTTTTAAATATTCAAAGATTAAAAAAATAATATTAAAATTACATAAATACCATTAACTAGAAACAAACATATTGACCAAGAGATATTAGCTTCTAAGCCTTCTATATAAAGTAGGGGCGGAGCCACCTTATAGTCAGGGGATTCATCCGAATCTTCTTCAGCGGAAAATTATATTATTTATACATGATTAAAATAATTTTCTATTTATATATAGTAGATGTTGAACTCCTTTCGGCTATTTTATGTGTCTATTTCTATAGATTTTGAACCCTCTTATTGAAAATTCTGACTTCGCTACTAATATAAAGTAATAACAAAAGTAAACACTATACAATATTATTCTTTATATAGCAATTCCTATTCTAGTATCGATTATCTATATGTAAACTAGTTGGTACACCAAACGACCCAATTAACAAAGTCGTCAGCAACCACAACCACAAAATTTGAAGTCTAGAAATGGCTAAATTTAAGGACATTTTTTTTCTCTGTTTCTAATAGTATGAAGGCGTGAAATTGTGGACAATTCCAACTTTGAAGTTGTGTCTTTTTTACATTATTTAGTTAGATTATGACAAAGAAAAAAGGAATCTTTCATCTATAACTCCTACTCTATGCCTTTTCTACAAGAAGCGTCAACCAACGCACATTTTGTAATATGATATCGAAACATAAGAAATAATAAATAGTAACATAAATAGAAGGAGATGAAATTACAAAGAGCAATATTATAATTAATAGTATGGACGAAATAGCAAGACAATACACTTCTATCGATTAACCTCGCTCTTACCTTAATTTGTGCCCTTAAATAACTTTCTATCTAAGGCAAGGGCGTAGCTATAATTATCCTGGAACACACTTCGTAAAAAAAAAATTACATTGTATATGTATGTCAAATTTTATATTTAAAGAATATATATTTAAAGTTGGACACCCTTAAAAAAAACTATGTCTTTAGTGCAGTGGTAATAGGTGTCCATTTGAACGAAGAAGTTTCAAAATTTTCAACCATTTTTGCTCGTGCTAGTGCCCCTATTTGAATCCCAAATAACATAATTTTAACAACCACCCACCATATTAAAACTACATCATATCTTATTTAATTATATTTCTTCGATACTTTTTGCGGCCTATATTTATCTCTTTTTGAAATCATATATAATCAACCAGTCAAAACTCCGAAGTGTGAGTTTTTCAATAATTCCGTTTGTAAAAGGCAAGATACTTTAAGTTATTTCGGAATACATGGAAGAAGAAATAATCCACCCGTCTAATAATAGTTCCTCGCTGTACTATTTTGGGATATCTAATAAATATTTATTTATTTTATGAAATTAATGGATTATTTTAAATTTTTATTTCCTAATTTATATTTATCATTAATTATAATTATTTCTTTATTACATTTTCAATATATTGGACTCCCCCCCTTCCCCGTCCACTTTTCATTTTAGCATATTGTACTTTTCGAAAGTTAATTTGATTAATTTCCAAAGTTAAATTAGATTACATTAATTAGATATTTTTTTTAAAAATCTAGATATTTAAAAACTATAGGAAAAATACTATAAATGCAATTTTTTGCGTATCAATATGATGAAAAAATACATTATTAAATGTTGATCAATTTTTTTATAGTTTGATTCTAAAAAAATCATGATAATTAAAAGTTAACTGAGAGAATATTTATTATATTCAAAAAGTGATAGTTTAATAGTAAAATCACCTTATGAGAAATACAGTATGTAAAATTGTACCTAAATGATAGATAAGTATTGTTGAACAGGTTCCCGTCAAGATTTGGACGGAATTCTGCGGATCCACTTTGAAGATCACGCCAGTTATGACAAATTTATTTCAAAGACAACTCAATCGTTATTTCTTATAGTTAAATGACATTTATTTTTAATTTAATAAAATAAAGAAAGGATGATTCTCAACCATAAAATCCTAGTGATGCGTCTTATAAAAGGAGTTCGACATTTTTGTGTTGATTCATACATTATTAGCAATATGTTAAACACTTACTTATCAAACTGTCAATTGTTATACTAAAATATTATCTTTCAAAAATAAAACCACTCCGAAATCATTTCATCAACAACACCTCCAGATTTTTGGCTAATCAAGCTTTATTTAAATGCATTTCAATTACAAATATATTATTTACTTTGATTAATTCTATTAGTAGAACAAACAATGTATTTGTGTATTAACATAAATAATTTAGATTATAAATTTTTAAAAGTATTGTTTTTCCTTTTAAACTTTATACTAATATCATGTATATCGAAACGAAAATGATACACACAGGAGGTGCTTAAAATTGATAATTAAATATTAGACGAAAATGATACACGCAGGAGGTGCTTAAAATCGATAATTAAATATTAGACGAAACTACACAAATCCAAACTCCAGAAGTATTAGTAACAATTATTATCAATATTTTCTGACTGTAAAAAAAGGGAAGAAAATGGCCCTCACTCAAAGGTGTGAAGGCAAAACTGCAACGTCTTTCAACCCTAAAAGTCCGCACAATTCCGGAAACAGCGATTTCCTCATCTCTGCATACGCTTTACCATCCCAACGCTTTTTCCCCAGCTCTTCCGCCAGTCGCACCGCCGCATCCACCGTCTCCTCCGCCGTACCATGCGCCGAATCCACCATTCCCAGCCTCACCGCCTCCTCTCCCCTAATCTTCGCCGTTTTCAACACCAAATCCCGCCGAGCACCTGCCGATCCAATCTTAGACCTTATCATCGCCATGAAATAATCCGGCAAAGTCATTCCTATATCCAATTCACTCATATACAACACGCCTTTATCCGATCTCATCGTTATATAATCATGACTCATCGCTAACAACAACCCTGCCGCCGCAGCGTGGCCGGTAACGGCAGCGATAGTTGGAATCGGGAGAGACATGAAATCGGCAACCACTGGCTTTAACAAATCCACCATGTTCATAAGTCGATCGGCAGCAGCTTTTTCTGAGCCGCCGGCTTGTGCATACTTTAGATCAAAGCCGTTGGAGAAGAATCTTCCATCGGCTTTGGTTATTAGAACAGAACCCTTCACGGATTGGGATTTAACTTGCGCTAGTGTTGATCGGAGGGTCTCGATGAGAGTAGGATTCAACCGGTGCTCGTCGTCGCCGGTAAGCGTAAGATAGAAGATGTTGCCGGTTTTTTCTAATGTGCACATATTGGCGAGGAGGAAAAATGATTCTGTTAGCTTTGAGATGTGTGTTGTGTAAGATAAAGATGACGGATATTCTGAATAATGAAAGAGAAAGTGTGATATATAATGAATAAAAAGTTTAATTAATTACACTAAATGCTCTTATGGTATTACTTAATTACGGATAGCTCCTACATATTTTTAAATCAAATATTTACGTCCCTTATATTATAAAAGTTCTATATTTATACCCATAGACATAGTATTATTTTTGTTTTTTATATGGTATTCGAAGTTCGATCATTCATTTAGGAGTGTGATCAACAGAACCTTTCGACAAATTCAGAGTTTGAACTCAAAAACTATGATTTAGAATGAAATAGTTTTATCACTATAAAATAATCTGCATTTATATGCAAATCAAATTTCATCTAATTAGGTATTCTCTCCGTTTATTTTTACTTGTCACTTTTTCCTAAAATAAATTTTTATATTTTATTTATCATTTTTGACATATCAAGAAAAAACAATTATATTTTTTTTATGTTTATCCTCAGCATTAAATATTATTTCTTCAAATCATTTTCGAAAACTTAATATTAAGCATCATTTAATAGGGATAGTTTGATAAAATACATGTATCGATGATTAATTTTTTTAATGAGTGTATCGTGTCAAAATGTAATAAGTAAAAGTGATTGGAGGGATTATATTTGTAAAATGAAAATAAATAATTAAAAAAAATTACATATAGTAAAATTATAAAATAAAAACTTGTGTATTTAACAAAGTGAGAGAAATTTTTTATTACTAACTGTCATAGGTTATTAAATAATTTATGTTTGTTTTTCTATTTATGGGTCACGAACATAATACATAAACATGATTTAAAATTTGGTTTCAACGGATAACTAGGTTTTCCAGTTTTGAATGTGCACAAGGAAATACTTAAACTTGTATAAAATTGAACAAGTAGATACATATGACCTACATGATATAATACAGGTAGGATGTCAGGTAGGTTACAAAATTACCACATAGGGTGTTATGTAGGATAAATGTGTCTATTTGTTCAATTATGTACAAATTTAAGTGTCTATTTGTGCACACTTAAATTAAATATCATAGCTGCCAATTGACGCCAAAATTAAGTGTCATGTTTATGTATTATGCCAACTATTTCAAAAGATATTAAATATTTTTAACTAAACATATTTTGTTAAATCGTTTGTCTTCATTTGAATTTTTATATTTTTTTCTTTGATATAAATACTCTTTTCATTTATTTTATTTATAGTCATTATATTAAGGGTTCGTTTGGCCATGCGATATAAAAGCATGATTAGAAATATAACGAAGTTGAAGTTTTACCTAGATATGTAATTTGAATTTCTTATGTCGTATGTTTTCTCAAATACACAAAAACTCTATAAGTTGTAAAACTATTACATTGTCCCAATTCTTTATACAATTTTAAAATAAGAAAAATTTATAAAATTACATAATATACTATCACAAAGTTATTCGAAAAAAATACAATATCTATTCATCAAACTATAATTCAATAAAAAATTGAACACAAGTTGTATTGTTATAGTGTATTAGTCTTTAATATAATTCTCTCATATAGTATGGGGGACAATCTCTTTATATTGAATTTACATTTCTCGATCATATAATCGAGAATACGAATCAACATTGTTATTTTGAACCATTTATTTGTAAATAAATTTGATCAATGTAAATGATATGGTAATAATTGATTTTGAGTAATAATAAAAAATTTATACATGTTGGTGAAAATAATTGTTATATGAGAAATAAATAATTTAAAAAGTAACAATATAAAATCATGAATTACAAATTTTATTTACTTATCAAATAATTGGCTAGCAGATATAAATGTGGGGTGCTTTACAAAATACTCCCTCTGTCCCTAATTACTTGTCCACTTTTGAATCGACACACCTATTAAGAAAACAATTAATGACATAGTGAGTTTACCATTTTACCCCTATTAATTATGAAATGGATGAAAAGTTCTACATTTTCAAAGTAATTACTTATTTAATTGAGGATATAATAGGTAAAAAAAATTGTCCTTTCTTGATTTGTCAAAATAGACAAGTAATTAGGGACAAAGGGAGTAATTTCATACTACCTCCGTTCACTTTTAACTGTCATAGTTTTCTTTTTTAGAGTCAAACTATAAAAAATTTGACTAATATTTTATGATATATCTTTTCATCATATTGATATGCAAAAAAATTATAATTTATAGTACTTTTTATATAATTTTTAAATATTTAAATTTTTTATTTAAAATATCAAATTAATATAATTTAATTTAACTTTTAAAAATTTATCAAATTAAGTTTCAAAATATATAACATGATAAATAGAAGTATCACAATTGGGTCCCTGTGCGCAATTAGAGTTGAGTTGCCAAAAAGTAGCTTTCTTGTAAAGCGATAAACACGAATTATTTTATTTGACTCTTACCACCCCACGACCAACGCCCTTCTCTTCCATTATGATACTTTCTCCGTTCCTTTTATATGTCATTTTTTTTTATAAATAAGTTTATGATATTTATTATTTTATAAAATTAATGTAAAAATTATCATATGGATTCTTTTTTATCCTTATAAGTTATTAGCCTTGAAGGATACATATTTGACCAACTTAAAAAAAATTAAGTAAATATTTCATGTTCATTGATTAAATTCATTAATCAAAATAAATTAATTCTTATTCATTGATTGAAAACTTGAGTTTCAAAAAAATTAAATAAAGATAGAATAATAAACATAATTTCTTAATGCACGTAAAATCTATAATTATGACATATAAATAGAAACAAAGAGAGTATTTCATACTCCATTTCGTACCTAACAGAAAATATATCATTATCATACTATTTTATAGTATTCTAATTTAACCTTGAGAGAAGGTCATATTGTTTCTTGGAATTAAAGTCTAGTACCTTTCAACTTCATTGTTTAGAGTTGATATATATTTTATTATAAAAATAATTTTTATATATTTTATGATTACACAAATGATTGAAATATAGTCTTTTTTTCAAATAGAAGTGAACAAAAAATAAACAATTTTAAACGAGATGAAATTGCTCGGATTATAAACACTTCTCACTTTTAATCTTTGAGTTGTGAGTTCGAGTCCACATGAAAGCAAAAAATGGGAATTTGAGTTTTAAAAAACAATTATAGATTCAACTTTTAAATTTTTTGTTAAGAAAATATGCCCACGCATATTTTTTTTTTCTTTTATGATTTAGTGGTAAATTTAGATTTATTATTTTTTATGCTTAAATTTATTTTATTTTTCAAAATATGTATTAAATTAAAATTAAATTAATAAAAACATATCTAACTTTCTAGAAACAAGTAATTTTTTAAAGAGATAAGCCCACTCCAACTGTAATACTACCGCTTATTTTTTTTTAAAATAGAGAAAATATTACTATAATATTTTTGTCATTCGAAGATTGTCGTATTTGATATTGCTTGTGGAAAAATATTTTTCTCTTTGACTGTCAACAAAAATGTACAAGCCATCTTGGTATACTTGTGGGCTAAGTCTGGCAATGGAACCGGGAGGTGCCGGTTCCGGTTCCGGTTCCGATCTGTTCCGGTCCATTATTGGTTCCGTCTTGGTTTTGGCTTGTACCGGTTAGATCCGGACTTACGCGGGTCCAGGAGGGATAACGGGACAGAAGCTGGGATTTACCGGTTAGTCCCTGTTCCGGTCCGATCCGGCTCGTCAGTATTTTTTTTTTTTAATCTTAAATTTATATAGCCGTTGCGAGCCGTTGGGCAACGGGTTTTGGGCCCCACCAACGGCTCTTTCACCCCATAACTCCCCTTTACACCTCCCTACCCCCTAAACTTTTTTTAATACCCCAACTAGTTGTGGCACACTTATATAGAATTTTGTTTGTGTTCATTAATTATTTATTATTTCTAGTATCTTATACACCCTTCGTCCATTTTTATTTGTCACATTATGCTTTTCAAAAGTCAATTTAACTAATTTTTAAAGTTAAATTATATTACATTAATTCGATATTTTAAAAAAAAATAGATATTCAAAAACTATACGAAAAGTACTATAAATTGCAATTTTTTGCATATCAATATGAAATACATCGTAAAATGTTGATCAAAGTTCTTATAATTTGACTCTAAAAAAAAAAATTATGACAATTAAAAGTGGATGGTGGGAGTACTTATTATAAACCCTCCCAAAATCTATTAAATTTAAACCAGATTTAAATTTGACCCAAAAATATCCATTTATCTCTTGGGGTTTTTGCAATATGAAAATATTATTTTAAATTCTATTTTTTGTTGAACAATTAATCATAGTCATGTAAAACAATTGTTCTGTCATACATTTTCTATCTTCTTAATAATATGATTCGTAGCTATAATTAGAATTTTATAGAAAATTCTATAAATCGTAGTAATATAGAATTAAGGATAATTGACTTTATATTTCTTACTTCACGCAAATAATATGATATGTTCAAGATCACATACTTCAAGATATTGTTAAAATTAAGGGCATGATCTTGTAAATTGTAGTAATGATATTTAACTAGTTAAGTGAGGATTAATTAACTCCACTCAAATGATAACTAAGACTAACTTAAAATCTTTTCAAAAAATAAATCATCATGAATTCCGAAAGCTTATAAATACTTCCTCTTTTTCAATTTATGCGATGTAGATCGAATTAGCAAGAAATTTAAGAAAAAATTTGAATGTTTTTGAAGTTTTTAAATCATATCATAATATTTATATGGCTATATAACTCTTGAAGTATGTGATCTTGAACATATCATCCTATTTGCGTAAAGTAAAGTAAGAAATATAAAGTCAATTATTTCTTAATTTTAAAAAGTATGTCATTCTTTTTTTAAAGAACTAAAAAAATGTCATGTAAATTATGAGGTTGATTATTCGAGTCAAGTCAACTACTGAATCACCTTATTAAAATTTGTATTTATTTTGCATTTTTTTTAAAAATAAAAAATTCTTGTAACACCATATCTATGAAAAAAAACAAGTTGGATTAGATTAATGAAATTTTATGCTTTATCCATTTGGCATGTTCTCTAAAGATCCTTATGGAACTTTCTTTAAAATATAACATGCATAAATTTAATAGGATGAGAATTAAATAGTGATGGAAAATAAAAGAAGCTACAAAGCATATTCTTTGATATAATCTTAATTAATTCCCTTTGTTTCTATTTTTTTTTGTTTGATAAAAAATTGTGAGCTTTACCCACTAGAGAAAAGCAAGAAATAAGCCACTTTTAAAATTTTCATATTCTTTGAGATAGTGTCCTGGTTTTATTTATTATTATTGGAGGGGAATTTTGCAATTTTAGTCCCTATAGTTAATATATATAAATATTTATTTCGATTCTCACAATATTTGTCATTTGACAAGGAATATTATTTTTCTGCTAAATAGGATTGAACTGATCATAATTTGTTAGACTGTTATTTTCAAGAATGGCAACTAAGTACTGCAAGTAAATACATTGTTATCGATTGCTTAATTATTTGATAATTAGATCTCTTTTCGGGTCAATCCACTCAATATCCAGCCAAGAGTAAGCTTTTGGCGGCTGTAAAGACGACAAATAACACAACGGAATATGTAATATAGTTCTAGGCGATCATAGTTGATATATAATTAAGGGACTAAAAGTGTACATTTTATTTAATATAAGATTATATACTTATTGAAATATCTCAAGGACTAATATTAAATTTTAGTAATAATTTAGGGATCAAAATATGTAATTATCCCTATTAGGATACTTAGGCCATACGAGAAAGTAAGAATGGACATTGGACCATATTGTTTTATTATTATTCTAAGTTATCAACTTATCTAACATTTATGTTTTTTTTTTCTTCACTTCTCTTTTTGATTGCAAATTACAATAACGACCTTTCAACTACCAACTGATGATTTTCCAACAGTTTATTCAGTTTTTTCTCAAGAAAAAACTGAATATCATTACTACAATTTACAAGATCATGCCCTTAATTTTAACATCATTATGTTTGTCTGATCAATGGGAAACATAAGAAAAATCGAGGAATTTAAGTAATTCCTAAAAATTGGCTTGTAAATGCGAAAGTATGCGTTAGAAAAATAGTGTGAGTATATGTGATGGTTCCCCAATTCGTTACAGAAGTCCTCATAAAATTTTTTTAGAAAAATATTTTGAATGTTTCAGGGCGCCAGATCAATGAGCTAATACACAGGAAAAATCGAGAAATTTGGGTAATTCCTACAACATGGCCTCTAAATGCAAAAATATACGTTATAAATAGTGTGAGTATACGTGATAGTTCCCCAACTCATTACGGAAGTCTTAATAAAGTTCTTTCAGACGTTTTTTTGGGTGCTCCAGGGCGCCAAATCAATGTGCTAATTAAGACACGAAAAATCGAGAAATTTGGGTAATTCTTAAAAAATGGCCCGTAAATGCGAAAATATGCGTTAAAAATAATGTGTGTATGCATGATGGTTCCCCAACTCATTACGGAGGTCCTCATAAAAAAATTTCAAATTTTTTTTTGGTTGCTATGAGGGGCCAGATCCATGGGCTAGTACACACAAAAACTGAGAAATCTCGATAATTCCTAAAAAATATCAATAAATATGGAAATATGCGTTAAAAATGGTGTGAGTTTTTATGACGATTCCCTAACACATTATGGAGGTCCTCATAAAGTTAGAATTTTTTTTGGGTGCTCTGGGGCGCCAAATCAATGAGCTAATACACACAAAAAAGTGAGGAGTTTGGGTAATTATAAAAAATGATCTGTAAATGCGAAAATATGCAGTAAAAATGGTGTGAATATACATGATGGTTCCCAAATCATTCCGAAGGTCCTTATAAAGTTTTTTCAGAAATTATTTTGGGTGCTCCGGCCCGCCTGATCCATGGTAAGCATACAAAAATTTGAGCAAAAATTGGTTTTGTAAATGCAAAAATATGCATTAAAAAAAATAGTGTAAATATATGTGATGGTTCCCCAATTCATTACAGAAGTCCTCATAAAGGTTTTTTAGAAAAATATTTTGGATGCTTCGGGGCGCCAGATCAATGGGCTAATACACAGGAAAAATTGAAAAAATTGGGTAATTCCTAAAACATGGCCTCTAAATGCAAAATATGCGTTAAAAATGGTGTGAGTATATGTGATGATTCTCCAACTCATTACGGAGGTCCTAATAAAGTTCTTTCAGAAATTTCAAAATCCATACGCTAATTAAGGCACGAAAAACTGTGGAATTTGGGTAATTCCTAACCTGTAAATGTGAAAATATGCGTTATAAATGTCGTGAGTATATGTGATAGTTCCCAACTCATTACGGAGGTCCCCATAAACTTTTTTTCAGAAAGATTTTGGGTGTTCTGGGCACCACGTCCATTGGCTAATACACACAAAAAATCGAGGAATTTAAGTAATTCCTAAAAAATATCTGTAAATGCAAAAATATGCGTTAAAAATGGTTTAATTATACATGATAGTTTACCAACTCATTAATGAGGTCCTCATAAAGTTTTTTTAGAAAAAAAAGTTGGATTCTCCGAGGCCCCCAAATCCATGGTTTATATATTTTATTTTAAATTTGGGCTTGTAAAATTTGTAAATATTTTATTTTGTATTGAGATCCGAAGTTATAATTATATTGTTATAGTTTTTCAAATTCAAAGTTAACAATTTACTTTGTAAATTTTTTGTTTTGTATTCAGTTTGCCTCTAGCCTTTAATCCTATTAATTTAAGATAATGAACGTTGATATTTCCAAAAAAAAAATTGTACTCATGTGAATTTTACTGTATTTTCGAAAATTTCTATTCATTTAACATTTTTTAAGTTTAGCTTATCGCACAGGTAAGTGAAAATATATTTGATCTCTTTTTCAAATACCGTTAGTTGTAAAAAATTGAAAAAACCGAAATAAACCGAAAGAATCGACTAATGCCGAAACCAAAAAAACTGACTTTATGTGGTTTGATTTGATTTTTAAATTTAATAAACCGATATAATTGGTTTAGATTTTTTTTAATGAAAAACCAAACCAAATCGACCTTTGTACACCCCTACTATTAAGTATTGAAGGCCGAGCAAACAATGAAATTAGGAGCAAATCTGAAAAATTAAAGGAGAAGAAAGAAGTAGTGAAGTTTAGGAGAAGATATTTGAATTGAGAATGAAAATTAAATAAAATCAATTGGATCATTATCTGCAGTTATATCAGATTGAAAAAACTATATACACCCATCATTCATCTAAAAGTCTTAATTAGATGCAAGCAAACAAAGAATTCCGAAAATGCAAATACAAAAAAGAAAAAGAGAGAGAAATACAACATTCAAGATAGCATTAGTGAAATCCTAGAGGAAAGAAGGAAGAGAAATAAATTTATTTATTTTAATTTGTTTATGAATGAGAGAAGGAAGAGTAATAAATTTATCTCATAAAGAGAAAATCACCACTACATGTGTAAAACAAAGAGTAATACACATGTTTAATAGAAAAGGAATAAAAAAAGGGCTCAACTTTAAAGTACACTTCTCTGAGCTTATAGTACACCCTAACTCCCACTTCAAATAGAGAATTACATATAGTACAACTCACATAGCATGAGGTA
Source organism: Solanum commersonii (assembly GCA_029007595.1). Lineage (NCBI taxonomy): Eukaryota > Viridiplantae > Streptophyta > Magnoliopsida > Solanales > Solanaceae > Solanum > Solanum commersonii. The sequence continues at coordinate 99,986 of JAJTWQ010000407.1, forward strand.
CAATCAAATACTGTTGTGTTGGTCCTTTTCTTGTTGACTTATATATAAGGGTAATAATAATATAAGTGGGAAGATCTTAACTTAAAAGTTGGATTACGATTTTACCCCTTCACTAAATTTAAGTATTATTAATAAATTTTAAATAATAATTATCTGGTATTAATCCATTATATTTCTAGATAGAAATAATTCATAGAATATTTAATTTATTTTCATTCTAAAATGGAGTTTGGTAGATGAAGTATTTCGTAACAACAAAAGGCAGTAAATTATATCCTTTAAAAATGTCCTTTGAATTACCATACATCTTAGTATGGCAAACATATATAGATTTTAGTTAGAAACTTTACATATCCCATCTTTAGCCAATCGAATTCTCCTAGATGTTATGTATATCATCAATTTTTATATGACTTTTATAATTCCTGACTTGTTATATACATACCCAAAAATTATTTTCAAAATCACTTTACATTAATGCGTACACTTAGTTATTCCGATGTATACAATCACTTTATGTTAATGCATACACTTAGTTATTCTAATGTATAATTGTTGATGGATGCAATTGCTCATCACATATGCAATAAAAAAGAGGTAAATCTATTTATGCTTTGTTAGTTATTGAGGAAGTTCCTCCATTCTTTTACACTGGAACTGTTTCTCTTTATTTTTTTTATTTAAAAGTTTTAGTATTCATTAGCTATTTTATTGTTTTTAGTCTACTCTATTTCATCTTATTTACGAATATTTGTGGGATGAACATAATGTACATCTAAACTTGTATAATTTATTGTGATGCTATAATAATGTAATGAATATTGATAAATTTTTACATATTCTCTTCAAACATTATGTGAGGTCTTCACAACTAATAACTAATGTGAAATTTAAAATTTCTTAAAACTATTTGATATGATTGTCAGATTGTCCATTTGATGTTAAGCTTTAATATGATGTTACACTCCTTCTCTTTTGAGTCTTGATTACTTAATTTTATGAATAACTATTTATACATATTGTAATTGTATTTAAATCATTTATAAATATTTATACTAAGTAGCATGCAATACACATATTTTCTATTCTGAAATTCATTTTTTTTTAAGTATATAGAAATCTTGTTGTAATTACAAGGGATATATATATATATATATATATATATATATATATATATATATATATATATATATATATATATATGTCTTAGGTAAAGTTACACATTATAATTCTCCTTTTATAGGTCTTAATCATATTTACAAAAAAAATAAATTAAAAATACATCTGACACTAAAAACATAATTACACCAAAGGTATTTTTAGTTGGTTGGGAGGTAATATAAGTATATAACATATGTTTCTATTTCTCTAATCCTTTTCGCTTGAGTCATGGTATTTAAAAATGTTATTTTTGACAAAGCAATAGGTAAATAAGAGATGGTACATTATACCAAAACTCCAAAAGAAACAAGGTCCATTAACTTTGCTAATTAAAGGCGAAATTAGAAATCAAAGTAAGAAAACCAATGATTTCTTTAGAGAAGTATTTCTTCCTTTTAAAGAGCTCGCCAAGTAGGATTAAATTACCACTTTAAGAATTTGCACTTCTTCTTAGTATAAAATTTATAACTCAAACATGTTTCTTACTACTAATATTTATGTAAATTTTTAAAATTTTGTGGTCAATAAAATTGGGTTACATGCGCAAGACGCGTGCCCAAAAACTAGTATATATAAAAAAGTTAAATCCTTTATGTTTTTACAAGATCAAAATCCAAAAAAAAAAGCTAAGTTGAGCGGACTCTTCACTTTTGATGCTGCATCCGTGTCAGATTGACCAAAAATACACTACTTTTGGAGAATCCGACACACATCCATTGATATTTTTAAAGAGTTCGAGCAACATAGATAAAAATCATAAAATTCAATGCAATGAAACACTTTGATCCTGCAACAAAGGTTTTACATTCATCACTTGTCTAATCCTACCTTTAATACCATCTTCTAATCTTGTACAAAATTCTGCATCAAGCAAATCAATCTTCCCAGCAGATTCTAAAGCATCACAAACTAGTTTATAAGTATATTCTCTTGGAATCGAACCTTGTTCAGCCAATTCCCCAAGAAAATCTCTTGCCTCCACCTCCCTACCAGTTTCATACATGGCATGAATTATCGGTGTATATGAATTGTTACATGGAAGTACTACTCCATGATCCATTCCTTGCATTCTTCTCAGCATTTCAATAGACGTTATGACTATTGGATGCAGGACAAATCAATGAATTGTAGTAGTAAGAAATGCGAGGGAGATGGAACTCATGCAGATAGTTCATATGATAGTTCACTCAGGCGACAAGCTTCTGTTGTTGCTGGACTCAGTATCTTGAACCCGCACAGCTCTTCAAGATTGGAAAGTCTAGACAGACTTTGTGGTAGGCATGACATGGACGGACAACTTCCAACATCAAGAATTGCCAATCTTGGAAGTGTTGTAATTGATGTTGGTAGCTTTTTTAGTTCCTTGCATTCTCTAAGGACTAGTATTTGGAGGCCCCATAACTTCCTTACGGAGTCTGGAATCTCGTCCAAATTTGCAACATTTCTCAGATTTAAATAAGCTAGTCTCTTTAGTGATGTAATACATTGCCATAAATCCATTAAACAGATATTCTCTAGCTTGACACATGACAAGTTCAAGACCCTGAGAGTCCTGATTTCAGCCAGAGCAATTTTCCTGTTAAAGCCGATGTAATTTGTTGTAGTGAGAAGAAGTGCTCTTAGCTTTGAGTTCCCATATAAAAGACTGAAAAGTTGTTTCCCTTGTGACTCCCAAGTGCCTAGAGTTAATTGTGGCTATGTGCCTGCCTCGATTGAAGCTACAAAATTTCTCATCTTCTACAACGAGAATTGTCATGTCCCTAACCATGTCATGCATCTTGCAACTATAAACTTTGCCATCAAAACTTCTTCTTTGGACAACTTCAACCAAGCACCGCCTTACGAGTTCAGAAAAATGACTAAAAGCTACATCAGTTGCAGTTTATGTACCATCGCCACAGATTAATCCTTCCCCTACCCACCAACGAACCAATTGTTCCGCCTCAATTTTATGGTCATCTGGATAGATTGAGAAGCATAACGTACACTGCTTTAGATAAGGAGGAAGCTCATCATAGCTTAGTTACAAAGAAGCCATTACAGATTTTCTTTCACTATCCTTGTCCACTCCCAGAGTGAATGTGGTTTTGATGATAACATCCCACCTATGGTCTTGATGGCTAGAGGAAGACCATGACATTTGCGCACGATCTCTCTTCCAACTTCTTCCAATTGAGTATTGCACTTTCCTTTAGTTGACAAAAATGCAGATTTTCAGAACAATGACCAACTCTCTTCATCATCGAGCAATCTTGGTCGATGAATTCTTGATTCTGTAGGTCCCATCCTCTTAAAAACATCCTCATTTCTTGATGTAATTATAATACAACAATTGTGCTCTACAAACTTTGGTTATCCCCTTGATATTCTATTCCACCATCCATCATCAATGCTCCATACATCATCCAAGACAATCAAGTATGACTTCTGTGAAAGTGCTTCAAGAATTCTGTTAAGCAAGTCTCCTTTGTCAGTTCTGCTATCATCTGCATTCAGCTGTTTCAAAATACCCTTCATGATGAGAAGCTCATCATAAGTTTGAGCTACAGAAACCCAAACTTTCTTCTGAAATCTCACATTCACTTATCTGTCATCGTACACCTTTTGCGCGATTGTGGTTTTATCCAAACCACCCATACCTACAATGTCAACGCGATGTAATGAATTGTAATAGTAAGAAATGCGAGGGAGATGGAAATATTCTGGAAAATGTGTAGCTGTGGAAATCAAGGGTATTGCTGAAATCCCAATTTTTCTTCATACATAGGCATTGCTCTGTTGTACCTTATACACCTCATTCAAGCGAAAAATTGTCAATCATATTAAGGTCATAGATCAATTTCCTTTTATGGGCGAGGCAGAACAAGATCAACTTTTTCTCTAAGCAACCCATAGAGAGATGTTGTTAATTTAATGAAAGGAAGGAGTCATATTAAAAAAATTGAAAAAATATGTGATAACTATGGAAAGACATAAACAGAGGGCCGAAGCCATTGGGTTTCTTTTGGCAGACACCTCGCATAAACATCCCAAGGGAAAAACGTAATTTCAAATGACACAAACAAAGTATGCATGGGCTATAAACTGAATTAGATAAATTCATATGTAAGCTAATCAACAGTTACAATAATTCGAACACAAGACAAATAAATATCACATAGAAGAACAATGTAGGAACATCTCATCTTAAGTAGAAACTGGCTAAGAAGCTAAGCCAGATAATAACTACGCTCCAAAACAAAGTGGTTGATATTGAAGAACCTAATTGTTTGCAGCTTTACTCTTGCTAAGAGAAGTTGACTCAGGTGTACACTAGCGAAAAAGAATATCAATTTATCTAACACATTCTGCTCCAATGAAATTCACAACAAAATACACTTCAATGTGTATTTAGAATAATTTTTTATTTTTTTGAAAACTGAAAGTGAAGAACAACCTGGCGCAAGATGTATTGGCTACAGTAGGAGGGAAGCCACATTTAACATTATAACAATGGATATGTAATTAAAATCATAACACCATATATTCTAAGTACTTAACTTATCAGTTTAGGCGTCTAGCCTCTTTTTGTATCAGAAGATGACTCTCATATCGGCAGAGCTCTTTGTCTAGGTAATTCAAAACCAACTTCAGAATAATGCTTCTCTACTAAAAGTTCTGATCTCATGATTTATATATGGCCAAAATATCACCTCCCCAATGTACTGAATAAATCTGCTACCTAAGAAAAATGTTTGAAGCTGTATACCTGCTTTCATGTCTCATTAACGGGCAGTTTTCCACATTCCCTCTTATTTCCTTAGGCCAGCTCATCCTTAAGGCGATCAATCTGAGCTCTGAGATATTCTTGCTCAATAGCATACTTAACATATGAGCTTGACACAAAGCCACTAATTCCTCATCCTTAGCAGTCAAGGCTGCTGGCATGTATTGCATTTGGGTATTGGACCCCCTCGGAGGAACAAATAATGCGGTAGGATCAACAGTTTGTACATCTGGCCAGTATCGCATTGCTATTGCCTTAGTTCGTATGATCTTTTGAACATATATATTATTGCCACCCATTATTCGCCCTTTTTGCTTCTCCAAGCTTCAATATCTTTTCTATTCCATTCTGACTGACTTCAGCACCATATTATCTAAATAATTACACAGAGGATCTATGCTTCACCAAGGACCTAAAGCAAAATCAAAAGAAAACATTGAGAGTTCAGTAAAAACAGCATTCAGTAGATCAGAGATGATCTATCCAGGAAAAGAGGTTGGTTACATACTCCATATCTGTTTGTCATCTGCAGCACCATCAAAATCATTTTCAAATGCATTAACGCAATACCCATTTTTTTCTTTTCAACCAAGTCGCACAAAAATTTATTAAACCAGCAGCAAATACGGACTTAAGATTTGCAGTTTTATCAGTAATGTAGAAATCAATGTAAGACAAATCGATTCGCATTCCCTTTTTGTCTGGCCATGAATAGTGAGTGGGACCTCATGTTCGCCGGGTAGCCATATTTGCATGGAATTACATCAGTACATTAGTTAGACGAGCTGGTAGCTAACTACCCCGATTCACACCAAGTTCTCTTTGTCGGGCATGGAGAAAGCTCCAAGGATTACCTTGGGGTTAGACCACTCTACAGAATCCCTTTTGACAGTTGCTCTGTGCTTGCCGATATCTTTCGTTGTTCTGGCCAAGAACAATTCCCCCTAGGGTCACGATCGAGTCATGACGAGCTAGACTAATGACACTCTTTCAAGGACAAAATGTCCTAGATATCAGTATGACTCTTTAGGGTAATACAACATATTATCCATGTGCAAATCGAGATGTGGTCCGGTTCGAGCAAAGTTCCACCCCGAAACCAAGAGGTACTAACTAACAGCTGAGTCCTCTCCGAACCGCAAGAGATAGTTGCCCATCATATGGCTCACCAACTTCACTTGCCTCTATGGGAGGTTCGCTCCGGGCAGGTTCAGATCACTTACAATACACGGGCTTTAAAAATGAAGGGGCTGGGTTATGAGCGTTTTCAATACCCCCACCCCCCAGCCTCGAGGCGCCGTTCCTCGAGCCCCCCACCCCCGGCCTCAAGGCGCCGTGCCCCGAGGACCCCTACCCCCACCACCGACATCGAGGCGCCGTACCTTGAGACCCCTGTAACACCTCAGAAATTAGTAGGGTTAACTAAAGCCAAAACGTGAGTGTTAACGTCAAAGGTTAAAGGCAAGAACTAAGGGGTTTGGGTGAAGGCCATGGGGGACAAGGCTGCCTAAAACAAGCCTAGCCATTGCCTACTATGACCACGAGGGTCTTCACGACCCGTGTTGGGCACCACGAGTCGTGGTGCCCATGGTTGGTAAGGTAGTGTGCCCCCAAAAGTGCCCAAGCCAAGGCTCCCTTTCACAAGCCACTTCACGGCTCGTGGTCATGACCACAGACCATGGGAAGGCTCGTGGGGTTGCCTTAGACTTATGGGAAAAGTGTCAAGTTGAAGGAGCAACTGGTCAAGGGACCACGGGCACCATCACGAGCCGTGGTTCCCTTGACGAAATCGTGAAGAGGATCGTGAAGACCCCTTAGGCGTGTGGGAGACAAAGCTTTGAAGCCTAGCTACTGGCTTGACCACGACCTTCACCATGACACGGTCTTGACCATGGATCGTGGGAGGTCTCGTGGTCATGCCTTCAATTATTTTAGGACAAGACCCCAAGCCTTAACCATTACCCAAGGCCCCACACCCCCACCCCAGCCTTGACGCGCCGTGCTTCGAGGCCCCACACCCCCACCCCAGCCTTGAGGCACCGTGCTTCGAGGCCTCCACCCCAGGCCTTGAGGTGCTGTGCCCCGAGGCCTCCCACCCACACTCCCGGCCTCAAGGTGCCATTCCCCGAGGCCCCCCACCCCTAACCTCGGCCTCGAGGCGCATTGCCCAGAAGCCACTACCCTACCCTCTACAGACCTCGAGGATCCGTGCCCCGAGGCCTCTATCTTACTTCCCACGGACCTCGAGGCGCCGTGTCCAGAGGCCTCTACCTACCCCCTACGGACCTTGAGGTGCCGTGCCCCGATGCCCCTACAGTACCCTTCATACCAACTCCCCCTCCACGGACCTCGAGGCGTCGTGCCTCGAGGCCCCTACCCTACCCTTCATACCAATCCCCCTCCACGAACCTTGAGTCATCATTCCCCGAGGCCCCTACCCCACCCTTTCTACCGACTCTTCCCCTCTACGGACAATGAGGCGCCGTCCCCCGGGGCCCGTTCGCTACACTACCTACCAACCCCTACCATATCAAACCCCTACCCTACCAACCCACATACCTAACACCCCCTCTCGGACCTAAAGACATCGTGCCCTAGGGTCTCTACCCTACCCCACCTACCCTACCCCCTTCGAACCTCGAGGCACCGTACCTCGCGGACCCTACCCTACCTCCTAAACCTCGAGGCGTTATGCCCCGAGGCCCCTACCCTACCCCACCCACCCTAACCCCTAAACCTCGAGGCCCCTACCCTACCCTAACACCCCACGAACCTCGAGGTGCCGTGCCCCGAGGCCCCGACCCTACTCTTCGTACCAACCTCCCTTTCCTACCGCCTTACAAACCTCGAGGCGCCTTACCCCGAGACCTCTTCCCTACCATTCCCACCAATTTCCCTACCCACCCCGTACCAGACCTTGAGGCATCGTTCCCCGAGGCCCCTACCCTACCACATCTACCCCCTTACCGGACCTCGTGGCGCCGTGCCCCGAGTCCCATACCTTACCCCACCCACCCTCTTTGACCTTAGGGTATCGTGCCCCGAGGCCCCTACCCTACCCCACCCACCCTTCCGAACCTCGGGGTGCCATTTCTCGAGTCCCTTACCCTACCCTACCTACCCCCTCTCAAACCTCGAGGCGTCGTGCCCCGAGGCCCCTACCCTAGCCCCCCTCCAAGACCTCGAGGCGCCATTCCTTGAGTCCCCTACCCTACCCTACCCCCACCTTCCCGGACCTCGAGGCGCCGTTCCTCGAGGCTTTTACCCTACCCTGTCTCCCCCTTTGAGGCACCGTACCTCGAGGCCCCTACCCTACTCTACCCCCACCCTACCCTACCAAACCCTCATAAACTTCGAGGCGCCGTGCCCCGAAGCCTCCTACCGTACCCCCATTCCCAGATCTCGAGACATCGTTCCCCTAGGCCTCCTTCCCTACCCTACCCCTCCCGAACCTCGAGGTGCCGTGGCTCAAGGCCCCTTTCCCTACCCTACCCCTGGACCTCGAGGCACCGTTCCCCAAGGCCCCTCCCCCTACCCTTCCCCTCTTCCTCGCCTCGAGGCGTCGTTCCCCTCAGCCCCTTCCCCTACCTTACTCCCTATCCTACCCCCTCCCGAACCTTGAGGTGCCGGTCCCCGAGTCCCTCTCCCCTACCAAGGTGTTTCTAACAAAAAAAGGATGAAATAAAGGGTTGCTAGCCTTGAATGTAGGTATACTCATGTTGAGGCAACATTCATAGTCATAACCGAAGTGATGCTAATCAAATATGCACAAGATGTAATCAAAGATAAGGAAATATTCACGTAACTTTAAGAAGAATTCTAACTTACATCTTGAAAAATAAATTGATATGAGAGAAACCCTCAGGGGTTGGCCTGGTGGTAATAGACTTGAGCCTTGGGGTTTGCTCCCTTTCAAGGTCTCAAGATCGAAACCCACCGGGTGCAAACAATTTCTGAGGGCCATCGGACTGGGTAAAACCTAAATTAACCGTGGTGCACTTGCGGGAAACTCCTTGCCGAGGGCCTGTGCACCCCCGGGATTAGTCAGGGCTCAAAGAGACTCGGACACCCAGTGCAAATCAAAAAAAAAAAAAAAAAAAAAAAATTGATATGAGAGAGCAGATGTGGAGAACAACACAAATATGTTGAGTATACTTCTACAAGTAGAGTATGATCTTAGAGTAGGTTGGTGTGTACACAGATCATAGAAGAATTTGTACTTGTAACAGGATGGTGAGCAAATAGGTGTACATTCTTGAGTTCATCCAACATATCATTAAAGAGCAGAGTTTTCATGTGTAACAATCAAAAGAGATAAACACATATGATATTGTTTCAAATCTTGAACATTAAGAAGAGAACAAAATAGCTCATACATGATGATCATGGTAGGGAGCAAGTTCAACCTAAGCTTAAAAAAAAGGACTACTCACAGGGTTGTATATTTAGGCTATTAGTAGTGCCACAAAACAACTAAAATTATTACCAACCAAACTGAAGACTCAAATAATAATTCTTTAACCTACTAAATAGTCACTATCTAGTCTTAAACAAATTACTCTTAATCAAGATAAGCTCATTATTACAATATGAGAAATTAAGATGTTTCATAGCCATTAGAGCAATTAATGTCAAAAGATGCATCTCACATGATGAGTAAAGAAAGTAGCAATCAAATTCATTTTGAAGTAACCAGTTTATACCTCAATTTTCTTAACAATGCAAACATAAGAGGCATAACAATAATTAAAGTTAAACTTACAGAAACAAAGGAGAAAATCAATTACAAGTAGTTAAACTCAAATTTGAGCTAATCAAATATCTACCAAACCAAGACAGACAAATGCATATAGGGGAGGACGTCAAATTTCGAAGGATGATAAAAGCACCGTCAATTACGAACAGAAGATGTCTACTACTCTGAATAGTTCAAATTACTAAAATGATTACAAATAATTGCATAAGAGGCAAGTGTTGAACAAATTTTCTCTGTCAACTCTTGCAACATTTTTGTGCTAGTGCACAAGCAACATGGTAGTAATATTACACTTTCATATCATAAAGGTTGCATGGGAAGATGTTTCTTTCCCTTGGCACTCTAGAGCCAACTCCTGAAACCTTATAACTTCTTAATCAAGCAGCAAAAAGAAGAAGATAACATTTTGATACAAGAAGAAATCCTATGAAAATGTTCTTCGTCAGTAAAAAGAGCCCTAGTTAAAAGAAGAATTCAATTTTATAACCTCTTGAGGAGTGCCCTACAACTAAAAATATGTTTAACATGAGTTTTAAACATCTTCTAAAACTAAATTACACTAAAATGACTGTCAAGGATAGTAGATGCACTTCAAACCAACAAAAGCTTGATAGAAATCAAACAAGAACAATTGACTACTTAATGATTGTAAATCCACAAATAGGTTCCTAGGTATTAGAGTCTTACCTAGCTGAGGCAACTCTCTGTTCATGGAAATCGAAGGTATAAACATGGCCAGTGGGGGCAACAACCCTTGCAAGCGAAGTTGTGAAAAATCCACTTCCAGTACCAGATTCAAGAACCACACAACCAGGAGCGATCTCCAGGTACATAACAACAAAACTAATATCAGCTATATAAAGAATCTGGGTTCTGTGACTCAGTACTAGCATCTATACCTCAGGAGTTAGAGCTAACAAGTAAACGAAAGCACCTTTGTTACTCAAAACCTTGGACCCAAAAGGTTTACCTATCCATTCAGAATGCTTAAAAGAACCAAAACGATTCTGCAGAACCCCATCCTCACTGACCTTCACTGCTTTCATTGTGTCATGCCTCTCATACACAATGACCGAATCTCCATCTTTAATAAAGCGCTTAAACGATAATTTATTTGCTAGGTCAATCGGAAGTATCATTTAGAATGGTTGGATCTTAATTACTTGCCAAACATAACCCAATAATTACTCGAGAGCTTCAAAAGTGTGGAAAAGAAAACAACAGAGACCCAATAAGCAATGCAGCTTGAAAAACAGAATTGTTACCTTAACAATTCGTCAAACCTAGAGCTTACTGGTTCGGTCAACCCTGTAGCTTTAGTCAAAATCTCGTGTATTTGTTTAAGAAATCCATTGAAAATGTGCAACACTTCTTGTAGTTAATGAATATTGGGCTTGCTATATATTACATCCCATTAGCATTAGGAGCACTATTTCTTCTAGAAACTATGTACTGTCCCATGCCTTTTCCTAAAATAATGTGTCAAACCTTGAGTACTATGAAACTCAAATCAAGTCATTTGCCCAAGTTTTAGAGGGGGAAACGAATTTTTTTGGCCTTTTATCCTTTCTCTGGATTGAGATACATGCTTTCTCTTCTACTACTCTGAATAGTTCAAATTACTAAAATGATTACAAATAATTGCCTATCTAGTTGAGGAGGCCAGTCTAAATACAGTAAAGTACTGCTCACATATTAATCCTTTCATCAGGTCGATTAAGCATCTTGCTTAGGATCACGCTTCAACTCCTAATTAATATGAGCTCATTATAATTACGGTAACATCCGACCCACTCACCCTTTATCTGGACTTTGGACTGACCATGCCTTCCAAAGGTAAATGCAGTTATATTCAGCATAAATAGGCAAATAAAAACTAGTATCCCAATACTCTATTTTCCATCAACAATAATACAATCAGGTGATTCAATCCAATAAAAACATTAAATCAATACCGTAATCAGTTAAACCAACAGGAACAACAAATTCATCATACTTAGCAATTCAAACGGACAAACAAGACAATCAAAGTTATCCTTCCAAATAATCACCAATCAATCAAGCAATCCCAAGCCAGTTGTGTTCTTGTCTGCTCCACTATAGTTTCCTCTTTTATCAAGTCATCCATCAATTCATTTTTTTACAGAAAAAAGATACTACACACGTATAAGTTCAATAGCTTATATCTAATATAAAACTAGTTTTAGTTTATTCCAAGATTGTTCTTTTAGTTAACAATCCATAAATAAAATTCCTATAAAAAAGTTCCAGAAATTGACAATTGTATGAGTCTACTACATGAATCTTTTATATCTATTCCAAGATTCTTCTTTCAGCTAACAACCCAATAAAATTCATATAAAAAATTGACAATTACATGTCAAAAAATGCTCATACCATAACTATTTGAGGTCGAATCCTCTATATCTATTCTAAGATTCTTCTTTTAATAAAAACCCAATAAAGTTTCATATAAAAATTTCAAAAAATTCACAATTATATGTTTAAAAAATGTTCATGGTAGGTTACCTGCATCTCAATCATGGCCAAATCATATGATTACAGAACGTTCTTCTTCAGCAAGGATAGCTTGATCTTGGCCTCGTACAAAAGGGTAAGGGTGGGGGTGAGGACTCATACTCATACTCGTACTCGCTGGAACGTTGTTCACCGTGTTCCGCCATGTATTGAGGAAGGTATGTTTGAATTCTTATTGTGAACGTTGGCATATTAATATCCTATTTAATTTTATTTAGTTATAAATACTTAGGTCAATATTTCATTCATTTTATCCTAAATATTGGTGAATTATTTTTGACAATAATATATTATTATTTTTTATATAGTAATGTAATAGCTATCCATTTTAATATTTTTTTGGTAATATTGTCTACCATTTTTAAATTTAAATTTAGTCAAATCTTTTCACTTCTCTAAATATGTTACCTAGTTTTACTCTTCCTACCAACATATTTTTTACCCCATTTTCTTTCCTGCCAACGTTTTTTCCTTTATTTTATTTTACTCCCTTTCCCACGTAAGTTTCCCCTAAAAATCAGCCCCCAAATAATTTTATATCCCTATTGATGAAAATAAAGAGATAATAATAGTTCAGCATTTTTGGGTAATCTGTTTTATAAAACATATAAGTTTAAGATAATTTGCAACTGCTACAATCTAGTTTGTGAAATTATTATTAATATTGGATATAATATCACTATTAATGAAAATAAAGACATAATTATAGTTCAATATATCTATGCCTGATCTATCTTACAAAATATATAAATCCAAGGTTACCCGCAACTACTATAATCTTTGCCACAATTTCTATTCTTGTGCACATTGAAAAAATCCTCATTATATAATAGCCGGTAATGTAACTTCTCGCAAATTGAAATAGCTAGGAAGAAGCAAAGAACTGGAAATAGTCATTTTTGGAATGAATGAAAAATCTGAAAAATTGTTTAAATTAGGAAAAGTGAGTTTTTGGTCAACTTCAAACGACAATAACTCCTAGCTCAAGATGAGTTAGGTGTAGATCCAGATATGGTTGGAAAGATCATAGAATGATCTTTCCAACGCAGCCAAGTTTGCGTGATTCCGAGTTCATATGAGTAAGTTATTCCCTTTGGAAGTAGGGTTATTGGATTAAGGAAATATCCACTCCGGAATTTTAAAGGGTATTTTAGTCTTTTCATGGCCCTATTATTTTAATCCGTTTTTAGGAGTTCAATATGGGTCAAATCAGATTTTAGTCAGTTTTAGAATTTGGAATTTCACGCCAGGGCTAAGTAGAAGAGAAAAAAAGAAGGAGAAAGGGCAAGATTCATCAAGATCGATCAAGATAGTTGAGATTTTCACCAAGGGTTTATTCCTACCAGGTATGTTAGGCTTCCATAACGTTGGGATCGTTCTCCCACGTGCCAAGCATATTTATTTCAGTTGGATTCGTCCTAAAGGAGTTTGAATATTGATGATCTTGATACCTATGCTTGAATTCATATATTGTTCTTGAATTTGACTGAGTTGGGAAGTTTCTAAAATCGTTGCGCCGTATTATAGAGTCGTTTCGAGTTAGGTTCTTAGGTACATTTTCTGGGTATCTGTATCTAAAAGTAATTTAAGAAAAAGAATCGAGTTTGGGTGAATTGGGGCTGGAAAACGAAGAAAAAATTTCGTCGAACGAAATCTAGTAGTGGTGGTGCATCGCGAAGCTGGTTCCTAAAATTGGGAATTTTCGTTTCACGTCGCGGAGCCGTCACAGAGTCTTCTGTCTCAAAAGTCATTTTCAAAACTAAATTTTAAAATTTTTTCCGCATCGCGGAGCCACCCTCAAATCTTGATTTTTGGTCTTTTCTCATGTTTAGCTATCTAAAATCATTCCTACACATCATGAGATCTTTCCAATCACAAATCACAATCCTTGAATCCATAATTCAATTCAAGGACCAGTTAAAAGTCAAGTCAAGAGCAGTTAAGATCAAAGTTAAGAGTCAAGTTAAAGGAAGTCCTTCAAAGTTTTCAAAATTCTTTTATAAATGTTTTAACCTTGTTTTAAGACTTAAAGTTCAAGTTGAGTAAAGAGTAAAGTTTGAAGTCCATTTCTTCAAAAGTATATGGGGACTATGTATTCACAAAGGGTTTAAAATGTTTTCACATTTGAACAAGAAAGGAAACCTTGATTTCCAAAGGGCCTTCGGGCTAGTTTTTAGAAAAGAGAAATCATTTTCTAAATAAAGTTAGAGGGGAAACTTTGATTTCTAAGATAGCCTTCGAGCTAGGTTTTTGAGCATTAATCTCAAATCATAGAAGAGATGTTTTTAAACATAAAGAGCTAGTATCATATTTTGGGAGTAGTATTGACCACCGATATGGGAGAGCGTTTAGAGAACCCACAGCCCCCCATAAACCATGTAACCATCATGGGTAGAAAAGGGTCATACTTTTTAGATAAATCCTTTTCGCATAGACTAATGAATCCACTTAGTAGTTCAGATCTTATACATGTGGCAAGGTGTAGGATGCGTTGGCAACGTGAGAAAGATCGTTATATCATCACTATAGCTCTTAAGTGATGGTTGTCGGTTAGAGAAACTCTCACAGAGGTTATTTGTATTCTTATATACCAGTTGTTTGTATTTTTACATACATTTCAGAGTTTTAGTGTATCTTTGCATACGCCCAGAGTTGACATCATGTTTTAAACAACTTTTCTTTATATTGCACTTGTTTTAAAACTGTTTTATATTGAAATGAGTTCAGTTATGTTGAGTTGAGTTGAGCCATGTAAATTCTTCAACCTCCTTTCCGTTTCTTTTCAAGCTTAAGTTGTGTTTAACATTCCAACTCGCATACTCGTACATTCAATGTACTGATGTCAGTTGGCCTGCATCTTATTATGATGCAGACACATGTAACTAGGTTCGACATCCGGCGCATCGTTGATCCAGTAAGCAGTTCAGAGTCTGTTGGTGAGCCTTTTTGCATTCCACAGGACTCATTTTCATTACTTTCAGTTTCAGTATTAGTTCATTAGGATGTTGTGGGCCTGTGCCGACATCCATCTTAGTTGTTTAGAGGCTTCATAGACAGACAGACAGTCAGTTAGTTAATTCAGTTGTCTTTACTTTTCATTTCATATGTTAAAGACTTGAGTTTGCCTTAATGGTCAGTTGAATGATCCTTTATAACATTCTAGTTACTTCATAAACGTGTATGTGATGAATTAAGTCTTCCGCTGAGTTAGTAAGCCAGGCCAAGGGTTCACTTGAGACCAGCAATGGTCTTCGATTGCCAGCCACGTCCAGGGTGTATGCTCGGGGCGTGACAAACTTGGTATCAGAGAACATAGTTCAATAGTCCTAGGGAGTCTATGAAGTAATGTGTGTAGAGTCCTAGTTATCGGTGTGAAGCGCGCCACATCTATAATTAGGAAGCTGCAACATTGAGGAAAATCTCACTTTTTTCACACTCTTTTCATGCGTTAGAGTTGATCTCTAAAAAGTTCTTTCTAATTCGTGCTTGCGTGTGTTTTTCAGATAATCATGCCACCACGAAGAGCAGTTAGAGGTCGTCCAGCTAGAAGAAATTTAAAGAACAAGAGTTAGAAAATGCACTAAAAGTGCAACCCCAAGGAGAGGTCACCAATACTGAGTTCAGAGAAGCCATAAGGATGTTAAGTCAAGTTGTAACTAACCAGGTTGGGCAACAAAGAGGAGCTCGACAATGAGAGGCTGACACTTCAAGGATTAGTGCATTCTTGAGGATGAATCCTCCAAATTTCATTGATTCAAGCATTTCTAAGGATCCGGAGAACTTTGTTGATGAACTGAAAAAGGTGTTTTATGTGATGCATGTTGCTAATACTAAGAGAATTGAGCTAGCTGCATATCAATTGAAGAATGTCGCTAGGACTTGGTTTGATAAGTGGAAATGGGGTAGAGCTAAGGATGCACCACCTGCGAGTTGAGCCTATTTTGAGGAGGCTTTCTTGGGGCATTTCTTTTCCCGAAAACTGAAATAGTCCAAGGTATGTGAGTTCCTCACACTTAAGCAAGATTCTCTAAGCATTCATGAATATGGGTTGAAATTTACCCAATTGTCCCGTTATGCTCCAGAAATAATTACGTACATGATGAGTATAATGAGTTTGTTTGTTGTTGAGTTGGCTCTTCTGTCGAGT
This sequence comes from Solanum commersonii, assembly GCA_029007595.1. NCBI lineage: Eukaryota > Viridiplantae > Streptophyta > Magnoliopsida > Solanales > Solanaceae > Solanum > Solanum commersonii. Next base: position 116,354 of record JAJTWQ010000407.1, read on the forward strand.
AAAGAAGGTAGAGCCGCAATACTGATAGGTGACATGGATATCTCAAGGTTGATGGTCTATGTGCAACAGGTAGAGGAAGAAAAGCTGAGAGATAGAGAGGAGTTTAAGAACAAAAGGGCAAAGACAGGAAAAGAGTCCGGGTGGCAAACAAGTAATGCCAACCGGTCATCTTTCTAACAGAAACAGAAGGGACCTGCTCCATCATCTGCTAGTGCACCTGCACCTAAGAACAAAAGTGAGTACAATAGTCAGAACTTCATTGCTAAACCTGCTTATTCTCAGGGTAGCATGACACAAGGGGGTAGTAAGCCTCCTGCATGCGCCAAGTGTGGTATGAACCATTCTTGTACTTGTCGTGCGGGCTCCACTGGTTGTTTCAAGTGTGGTCAGAGTGGGAATTTTATGCGAGAGTGTCCAAAGAACAGATATGGAAATGGTAATGGGGGCAATAGAGCCCCGTTTTCTTCAATTGCTCCACCAGACATAGTTGCACCTAGAGGGGCTACTTTCGGTACTGGAGGAGGAACAAACCGCTTATATGCTATCAACAGTTGCCAAAATCAAGAGGATTTGCCAGATGTTGTCACTTGTATGATCCAAGTCTTTGACTTTACTGTTTATGATTTGCTAGACCCAGAAACAAGTTTATCTTTTGTAACTCCTTATGTTGCTATGAATTTTGATGTCATTCCTGAGCAACTTAGTGAGCCATTCAGTGTTTCTATACCCGTTGGTGAGTCTATTTTAGTAGAGAGAATCTATCGTGATTGTCCTGTTTCCGTCAATCACAAGAGTACCATGGTTGATTTAATTGAGTTAGACATAGTAGATTTTGATTTCATTCTTGGTATGGACTGTCTTCATGCCTGTTATGCCTCAGTTGATTGTAGAACTCGAGTTGTCAAGTTTCAGTTTCCTAATGAGCTAGTCTTAGAGTGGAAAAGCAGTTCAGTACTGCCTAAGGGTCGTTTCATTTCGTACCTTAAGACAAGAAAGTTAGTTTCTAAGGGTCATATCTATCACTTAGTTCGGTTTAATGACTTTATTATTGAGATACTTCTCATTCAGTCAGTTCATATAGTAAAAGAGTGTCCAGAAGTCTTTCCAGACGCTCTTCTCGGAGTCCCTCCAGAGAGAGAGATAGACTTCGATATAGACCTTCTTCCAGATACTCGTCCTATATATATTCCGCCATACAGAATGGTACCAGTAGAGTTGAAAGAACTTAAAAAGCAGTTGAAAGATCTATTAGATAAGGGTTTTATACGACCAAGTGTCTCACCTTGGGGCGCTCCAGTCTTATTTTTGAGAAAGAAAGATGGTTCCCATAGGATGTGTATAAATTACTACCAATTGAACAAAGTTACCATCAAGAACAAGTATCCTCTTCCTAGAATTGATGATCTTTTCGATCGCCTTCGGTGGTGCTTTTTTATTTTTCGAAAATAGACCTCCGACCGCCTACCATCAATTGAAAGTAAGTGGAATGTGATATTCCCAAAACAACATTCGAGGACCCGTTATGGTCATTATGAGTTTTCGGTCATGTCGTTCGTTTGACTAATATACTTGCGGCGTTTATGGATTTTATGAATAGAGTTTTCAAACCTTATTTAGATATGTTTGTTATCGTCTTCATTGATGACATACTAATCTATTCAAGGAATGAAGAAGATCATGTTAGCCATCTCAGAATAGTTTTTCAGACTTTGAAAGATAAGGAGTTATATGCTTGAGTCTGTGGCTTTCTTAGGCCACATAGTTTCCTGTGATGGAATTATAGTTGATACTAACAAGATTCAGGTAATGCAGAGTTGGCCTAGACCCACATCTCCAATTGATATTAGGAGTTTCTTGGGCTTGGATGGATATTATAGTAGGTTCGTAAAGGGGTTCTCGTCTATTTCGTCCCTTTTGACCAAATTGACTCAGAAGACAATTAAGTTTCAATGGTCTGAAGCTTATGAGAAAAACTTTCATGAATTGAAAAAGAGGTTGACTACCGCCCTATTTTTTACCTTACCAGAAGGTACACAAGGCTTTGTTGTCTGTTGTGATGCATCTAGAGTTGGTTTGGGTTGTGTGTTAATGCAGAATGACAAGGTTATAGCTTATGCCTCCAAATAGTTGAAAGTTCATGAGAAGAAGTACCCAACCCATGATTTAGAATTGGTTGTTGTAGTATTTGATTTAAAAATATGGCGTCATTACCTGTATGGTGTTCATATGGATGTGTTCACCGATCACAAGAGCCTTTAGTATGTGTTCACCCAGAAAGATCTCAATCTCAGACAAAGGAGGTGGTTAGCATTACTCAAGAATTATAACATGAGTATTCTTTACCACCCAGGAAGGCCAATGTTGTTACTGATGCTTTAAGCAGGTTTTCTATGGGTAGTACTACCCATGTTGAGGAAGAAAAGAGAGAGTTAGCAAAAGATATGCATAGACTTGCACGCCTGGGAGTCAGACTTATGGATTCTACAGAAGGAGGAGTAGTGGTGATAAATGGGGCTTAATCATCATTAGTGTCGGAAGTAAAAGTCAAGCAAGACCAAGATCCTATTTTTCTTAAATTGAAAGGAAATGTTCATAAGCAAAAAGTAATAGCTTTTAAACAAAGGGGAGATGCGTACTGAGATATCAATGTAGATTGTGTGTATCAATGATAGATGGACTCCAAGAAAGGATCATGGAGGAGGCTCATAGCTCCAGATATTCCATTTATCCGGGTTCCATAAAGATGTATTGTGATTTGAAAGAGGTGTATTAGTGGAATAGTCTGAAGAAGGGCATGGCAGAATTTGTTGCTAAGTACCCAAATTGCTAACAAGTTAAGGTAGAGCACCAAAGGCCCAGTGGTTTGGCTCAGAATATAGAACTTCTGGAATGAAAGTGGGAGATGATTAATATGGACTTCATCATATATTTACCAAGGTCTTGCAAGCATCATGATTCTATTTGGGTGATTGTCGACAAAATGACAAAATTAGCTCACTTTTTGCCGGTAAAGACTACCCATTCAACAGAGGATTATGTTAGGTTATATATTCAGGCGGTGGTAAGACTTCATGGAGTCCCAGTCTCCATTATTTCAAATAGAGGTGCGCAATTTACTACACAACTCTGGAAATCTTTTCGGAAAGGTTTGGGTTCAAAGGTGAATTTAAGTCTTTGTCTTTCATCCTCGGACCGATGGGAAAGTAGAGCGCACTATTTAGACCTTAGAAGATATGTTGAGGGCTTGTGTGATTGATTTCAAAAGGAATTGGGATGATCACCTACCTCTCATTGAGTTTGCTTACAATAATTATTACCACTCGAGCATCCAAATGGCTCCTTATGAAGCTCTTTATGGGAGAAAATGCATATCTCCTATTGGATGGTTTGAAGTTGGTGAAGCAGGGTTGATAGGACCAGATTTAGTCTATCAAGCTATGGAGAAGGTAAAAGTGATTCAAGAGAGGTTGAAAACGGTGCAGAGTTGTTAGAAATCCTACACTGATGTTAAGAGAAGGGCATTAAATTTCGAAGTAGATAATTGGGTATATCT
>JAJTWQ010000408.1:0-118833 GCA_029007595.1 Solanum commersonii
ACATAGTGCACATATGTTGGTAATTATAATAAAGCTTAAATCAAAATTAAATTAATACTCATGCAAAAAGAAAATCAATTCAACAGTAATAATGACAATAATATTGAATATTTGTTTTTTAGTTTTACATTGATTTAGACAATTAAAATACATAATCTAATTTTAATTTCCTTTAATATTTAGTCATGTAACTAATACTTATTAAACTTAATTTTAGCATGATTTAGTACTTTTAAATTATGATCATTTTCATTATGACTTGCTAATTTGCAATATTTGTTTTACGCAATTTCATTATTATTATTTTTGTTGGATATTTTAGTGTCATTAATCATATTATATTGTGTTATATTTTTAAGAAACATCTTAAATAGTTGTATTTTGGTAGGACTAAAGAAATATTTGAAATATAAGTAAATTATATGTTTGTATGAATACTTTACCGGAAAAACCCGAAACAACCCGAAAAACCCGAAAAAACCCGAGGTTGAAAAACCTGAGTTTTATTGGTTTGGTTTGGTTTATAAATTTAAAAATCCGACACAAATGATTTGGTTTGATATTTGAAAAATCCGAACCAACCCGGCCATGTACACCCCTAGGCATATTTATGTATTATGCCTTTCAGGAAGATGTTGCAATTCAGGCTTAGGAATCTTGGGCAGAGTTATTTAAAGAAGATGTCGTGCTTCTGCTTGAATTACATAGTTGCTTGCTAATGACAAAGTGATGAGTATAATAATAAGAAAAAAGATGGATTGTGGTGAAAAGTCATTGCTGAAGGTAAAAAATTATTATATAGATGTAATTAGTTGTGCAAAAATGAAAAGAGGAATAAAACTAATTTGGTTGGTGGTTGGTTAAGAAAAATGTCAGTTAGTTCATCTTCTCAACAATAATAGTCCTAATTTAATCTGCCAATTTTTTGGCATGCACAAGGTCCCCTCTCCAATTCTAAAACAACATGTCTATAATTAATCTCGACATAAAATTTGCAAAAGAGATATAGAGTTTGGTTGGGGTGGGGGGTGGGGGTAGGCATCATTTCTTTTATAAACAAGTGGTTACGCGTAGGGTGCTAAAATTGATAATAAACAAATAATGTGTTTGGTAAAATAATGTTGATAAGCTTTTTTTTCTAAAATAATGACTGAATTAATGTCGTTAAATCTATTTTTAAAAAATAATTTAAAAGTATTTACACATAAAAAGAACAAATGAAGGAAATAAAATAAAGGATAATTCAAAGTTATGTTCTAGGAAGAACATTTTAGGAGTACAAAAAAAAATAGAAAAGGTTCAATTGTAAAGTGATTGGTCAAGTTAAAAGTGCTTATAAGCTGTAAAACCATAAATTTAAAATGACCAACTTATGGTTGAGTTCGGATTATAAGCACTTGAGAATTATAAGTGTTTGCCAACTATATGATAAGCTTTAAAAATATGCTTATGAACTAGTCTGAACCACTTAGAAATTTAACTTAATACCTTATTAATATAAAAGTAGATTATTGGGTACTACCTATAACCAAGAGTCTTTTTCTGTAATAATTGTGTGTAGTTAGTTACATGCACACACCTAATTATGTATAGGCAAAAAAAAAAAACAAACCAAATTTACAGTCTAGAGTCTAACACATATTGACACTGTGTAACTATATAAAGGCAGAACTACTCATCATGTAATGGTGAACCACACAATTGTTATTATAAACTTAAAGAAAAATGAGTCTTGAAGGTAAATTGGTTTCTGAGATAAACATCAAGTGTGATGGAGATGTGTTCCATGAAATAATTATGTACAAACCACACCATATGTGCAACATATGCCCTGATAAGATACAAAAAGTGGATATTCATGAAGGTGAATTGGCCACTATTGACTCTGTTAGGTTATGGAAATTCACCCATGGTAAATCCGTATTATATTTGGTTTCAATATTTATTGTTGGCTCCACGTATATAGATTTTCGTCGCATTATATAGCTCTTAAATTTTTTTTATATCTAACTCAAACTAATAAATAACACATTATATAGCTCAAACTAATCAATTCATGAATTATTGGATCCAACACTTCTATTGATTCAGACCGTTTTTAATTGGTCCAAATTCAATCCAACTCGCTCAATCATTTATAAACGAAATTAGTTGTATGAATTTTTTACTATATATATATTTTTGCAGATGGGAAAGAGATGGTGGCAAAGGAAGTTATTGAAGAAATAGATGAAGAAAAGAAGTTGGTTAAAAAAAGATGATTGAAGGAGATATGTTAGAGTATTACAAATCATTTTACCTCACTATTCATGTTGAGACAAAGGGTGAAAACAACTTAGTTACTTGGATCTTGGAATATGAAAAGAAGAATGCAAATGTGCCAGATCCACACACTTTCATGGAATTGTGTATCAATATCACTAAAGATATTGAGAGTTACCACATCAAGTGATACATAATATATGTACTTGAAATAATATTATGTGGTGTGGTTAATGCGTGTGCTTTGAAATGTCTACTATATATATGTAGCGAAAATAAAAAGAGTGGATGTGTAATTTCTAATTTCGGTCAGACCTGTTGTTTGGGTGAAAGCCTGAGTAGATGGTGATAAATATAAATAAAAGCTCCTTCTATTTTTTGGATCAGCGCGAGCCAAACATGGTCAATTTCGGATTATAAGCACTTTTAGTATTTGTCAACTATATGATAAGCTTTAAAAAAAATATGCTTATGAACTAGTTTGAACCACTTAGAAACTTAACCTAATACCTTCTTAATATAAAAGTAGCTTATTGGGTACTAGATATAACCAAGAGTCTCTTTCTGTAATAATTGTGTGTAATTAATTACATGCACACACCTAATTATGTATAGGCAAAGAAAATATGAAATTTAAAGTCTAGACTCTAGACATATTGACACTGCTTAACTATAAGAGGGTAGAGATACCCACTTATAATTAATTAATGAATGAGTTTATATAGTCAAAGCATTAGGTGATAGCTCACACAATAGGCAATCCATCTTCTATGGCTATTGCTTTAGCACAAAAAATAGTAGTGATAGGGATATATTGCCACTACCCAGACCGTCGTGATTGACACCCACACTAACCTTTCGGTGGGAGAACCATTACTACAACCCAACTAAGCAACTTAACGAAAACTAGAACATTTAATGTACAGAAGCTAGTTTAAATGACTACTAAAATATGGAGTTCCCATAAACTCCGAAAGTTTAACAAATCAACTAACATAACTATTGCGGAAATTCAACCCCTAGAACCTGAAAGTCATTGTACCAAAACTCTGTAAACCAACAAATCTAAGGAAAATGGGTGCAACCCCTAAACTAACATAAGCAAAGTCTAACTAAACAGTCTGAGTCTGAAGAGAGTGGACTAAACAAGGAAGAATCCATGGCAGCCTGGAAGAACTGGCTCACCCTTGAATCCGGTCTTCAATCAATGATCAGCTAGCTGAGGTCTATCAATTGCCGCCTGCAGATGCCTTGTACTCAACAAAGAACGAGCAAATGCAGTATCAGTACACAATCGCAGTGTACTGGTAGGATCACGTGGCCATCCCAGTAAGTGAAACATAGGCAAGCAATTACAACACAGTAAACACACATATACAGAATACATAGATTCATTATCATTTTAGGTGTAACATACAGTTCCCACTATCAACGACAAGTAGACATGAATGTAATCATCACAATGGTCCTTTCATGGAACCCACACCCAAACTGTTAGTATGTCGGAACGTGACACCCAATTCAATATACATGTGTCGGAACATGACACCCGATCCAATATATGTGTCGAAATGTGACATCCGATTCAATATATGTATTAGAACGTGACCCCCGATCCAATCTATGTGTTGGAACGTGACACTTGATCCAAGTATTGGTTTCATGGCATATAATTGTTCATATATACTCATTTGCATTCCCTTATTCACATACACACATGCATACAATGAAGCAATTAAATGATATATGTCACACAAAAAGGAAATCAAACCATCACCTATCTCGAAACCAAGCTTGAATCCTCATAAGACACTTGAGCCTTCCCTTTTCAGATTCTTTCCGCTTGTTCTTAGTCTAACAATAGTTAAGTAAAGCAATTATCAATAAACAAGACCTAATTTACCCGAATAATAATCAAACTATCAATCCTAGGTCAAACCCAAGATCCCAATACTCAATTAGGGATTTTTTCCACCATCAACTTCAGGCCAAAACCCTCCCTCAATGATAATTACTCAAGTTTCTAAGTTCTAAGAATTGAATTATGGATTAGGGGAGTAATTATATGTCTTACCTTTAGTGCTAAAAATCGTGGAAAACTATCAAGAACTGCTCTGGTTAGCCTCTTAGCTCTCAAGAACAAAGTTTTATAGAAAATAATGATTTTGGGATTTTTCCCCAACTTAACTCGCGACTGTCACGTCACAACGAGACCCAACCCGCCACAACGGCCCCACCCTAGCGGAACTAACCTCACTTTGGCGGCTTGCATGGAGACAGAAGCTCGAAATTTGAGTTCCAAGATCCCATTTCACAACACACCTTCAAACCTGGACGTTTAAAAATTACCCTTTTATGCAAAAATTAGTTTCGGGAGTTCTACTCACCCGAATTTTATTCCGTATAGGCTCCTTAGCTTCTTGGCTATACACTCATGTGATCAAATTCATAATCAAACCCCCCGTCTATTACTTGATTTCCCTAGACCTCACCCGACTCATATTTCATCCAAGTCTGGCCTAGGCTAGAAATTTCCAAGTCACTACTCAAAAGTTTTCAGGCCCAATTTCTTTCCCTATTGGCTTTTCCATAACGATGGGAACATGTCGTTACAATAGATACCAATTTACCTATCACTCATTCCCGAGTGATTAACTAGGAGAACTGGCTAAGGCAAAAGTAGAGTAGTATTTGAATCATCGAATTGTTGGGGATACTTGTATCGCATGTCCTTCTTGGTTTCCTAAGTAGCTTTCTCAACTAGACGATACTTATATTGAACTTCCACGAACTTTATCTCCTTGTTCCTCATGATACTTCTTCAACATGCACACATTGAACACTTGATGGACTCCAGATAGGCTACGCGGTAAAGCCAACCTATAAGCCACATGCCCTACACAGTCAAGAATCTCAAATGTCCTGATGTATCGAGGACTAAGCTTGCCCTTCTTACCGAATCTCATCACCCTCGTTATGGGTGACACTTTTTAGAAGGACTTGCTCACCAGCGTGAAATGTCATGTCCCTTACCTTATGGTCTGCATCATTTTTTTGTTGACTCTGGACTGCTCTAAGCTTAGCTTGGATGTTTCTCACCTTATCTTGAGCATGTTTCACCAAATCAACCTCTAAGGGTTTCACATCTCCAACCTCAAACCAACCAATTGAATACCTACACACCCTCCCATACAATGCCTCAATAAAGTCATCTCAATACTCGAGTGATAAATATGGTTGTATGTAAGCTTAACTAACAACAAACGTGTTTCCCAATTACCACCAAAGTTGATCATACATACGTGTGCAACATGTTATCAAGGGCCTTGACACAATTATCGGGACGAATCATTCTCACATAAGCATGATAAAATTCCAAATCAATAGTCACTACAATTAGAAGTGAACCTGAACCAACCAACACACACTCATAATACCCAAACAATCATAGTTCTTAACCACATCTCCATCCCACAACATAAATTCCCATGAGCTTAAGTTATAAAAAATTGATCTTTAGACATCTGATATCAACTTTAGCCTTTGCAATCAAATAAAAATATTATTGCCATTGCCTCTCTCTAAAGGTTGTACTACATCCCATATTTTTTTTACGACTCTAGCACTTTTAAATTCGATTCTAGTGGTATCCACCATCTCTTAAAACTTTCCATACAACCACGTTACTCACCAAATATTAGAAAATCACAACCTTAGATACTCGCAAGTCGTAATTACTATACAAAATTCACTTAACCAACAATCTTATTATATAGTTGCATTCCATCACAATCCATCACAAACTCTTATTTCTATTATGTTCAGTTAACCCTGACTATTACTACGAAATCAACCTTTTCATCGACATGACACCTCAAACTCAGGTATACTAATCAAATTCAAAGGACTAATCCAATTTTATATGGACTTTCTTAGTAAAATCTTCAATTTCATTCACCTAAGTATACTTACTAGGACTTTCTTTATCCATACGCTTGTCATTCTGGTATCAATTCACTCCTTTATGACTTAGGATAAAATCACCAGTCCTCATACTACCATCCTTCTTCTTAAAAAACAAGACAGGAGCACCCCTCAGGGAAGCACTAGGACGACTGAAACCTTTATTAAGAAGCTCCTGGATTTGAGCTTTAAGCTCTCTCAATTCTGCTAGAGCCATACGATAAGGAGGAATGGAGATGGGGCGAGTGTGAGGTTCCAAGTCAATACAAAAATCTATATCTCCATCCGGAGGCATACCAGGCAAATCGGTAGGAAACACTTCCTTGAATTCAAACACTACAGGAATAGACTCAATAAAGGGAGGCTCAACATCAACCTCCTGAATATGAGCCAAATACGCCAAACACCCCTGCCCCACCAGTTTCCTAGCTCGCACGAAAGATATGACCTTAGATGGCTTAGACATGTACACCCTTTCCTACTCCAACTTTTCCCTACCCGGGATCTAGAGTCATAGACTTAGCATTACAATTAAGCATAACATAATAAGGGGACAACCAAGCTATGCCTAAGATTATATCGAAGTCAGTCATATCCAAAATAACCAAATCAACCCAAGTTTGAAAACCCATAAACAGAACAAAACAAGCACGAATACCCGGGTGACTATGACTGACTCTCCAACTGGGTAGAAACTTCGATAGGGCATCAAGCACATCACAAACCGCATCAAATCCCAAGGGAAACTGAACTGACACATATGAATAAGTAAAAGCCGGATCGAGCAAAACATCAGCCATTCAACTACAGACAAGAATAACACATGTGATCACTGCATCAGACACCTCAGCCTCGGTCTTGCCCGAAAAGGAATAAAATTGAGCCATGTCATCTTGATGCCTGAAGACACTGATCTCCTACCTGCATTACCATTTCCCTGGCCTCCACGGCCTCGCTGATTTCCTCTTCATATGACCAGTTCTCCACAATTGTAACACACTTATTAACTTAACCAAGTAAGCAACACTTCTATTGTAGTAGTTGTATCATGACCCTTTTTGATATACACTCAATTTAGGAAATCGTAGTAGAAATTTGAACCTCAACTGTCGCAACATAATTTCATCATTTACTAAGCAACTTATACATGTTATGCTAATAATACTAAATGCATTTTCCAAAGTAGTGATGTTCATTATCTAGCCTTTCCTTACAAAAGTCCTTGAATGTTTTCACCATGGCAAAGTCTTCTGATTTCACCCCTTCTACCTCCATCACAAAATCAACCATTTCCTGAAAATATTTTTCTAAAGCAGCCACCTATAATCTTGAATCTGCAAATCTAACCTTAATCCCTACAAAAAACGATGAATTTACTCATCTAGACTGATGCAAAGTGGAGTACCATATTTGGATAAAACATAAAATTTTGCCTTATAAAGGCTGCAACAAATATATTATGTTGCTCTATATTTAGAAACTTATCTCTCCTCCTATCCCTCAAAGTTCAGGGTATATATTTCTCCATACAGAAAGCTATAAAATGTTTCTTAAGTCATGAGTAGTGCATTTACTAGTTGGCACTCAACATGAGACTACTACCACATTTTTGTGTCTCCCTTTAACTGGTATATCATAAACTCAACGCCAAATCGCTTTGCCGTACCCATCTTATGAAGCAAACCATGACAATCAACAAGAAAATCATAAGAATGTTCAGATTCAGTACCCATGAAGAACGAAAGTTTCAACCTTAAGAACACAATAAAAACCTCATGTTTGTCACTTGTCATTACATGCCCACATTGAATCGGGAAACATGCTTATTTGGAAGGACGCATTCTCTCTTGCTAGTGTTGGTGTTACCACTTCTGTTGCTCTAGTTCTAACAGTAGAGTGAAGGAGGAAAGATACCAATTTATATCACCTAGATACCAATTAGATTCAAGTAATAGCACGAAGAAAGAAAAGAATAAGTTTTCTTAAAGTTCTATAGCCTCTCGAAGAATAGTACAAACGTCTCCATACCATTTACTAGAGTAATTTTGGTACAATGAGATTAACGAACCTAAGGCTCTGATACCAACTTTGTCACCACCCGGACCGCCGTGATTGGCACACACACTAGCCGTCCGGTGGGAGAACCATTACTGCAACCCAACTAAGCAATTTAACGAAAACTAGAACATTAAAAGATACGAAAGAGGGTTTTAATGACTACTGAAATATGGAGTTCCCATAAACTCCAAAAGTGTAACAAATCAACTAACATAACTATTGCAGAAATTCAACCCCTAGAACCTGAAAGTCATTATACCAAAACTCTATAAACCAAAAAATCTAAGGAAAATGGGTGCAACCCCTAAACTAAAATAAGAAAAGTCTAACTAAACGGTCTGAGTCCAAAAAGAGTAGACTAAACAAGGAAGAATCCATGGTAGCCTGGAAAAACTGGCTCACCCTTGAATCCGGTCTTCGATCAATGATCCCCTAGCTAAGTTCTATCAGTAGCCGCCTGAAAATGTCTTGTACTCAACAAAGAACGAGCAAGTGCAGTATCAGTGCACAACCGCAGTGTACTGGTAGGATCACGCTGTCACGACCCGATTTCTCAAATCATGATGTCACCTACCATAACCCACCAGTAGGTAAGCCAACTCGTAACTCGGAATAACAAGTAATGGGTCTAAGGGTAGAAACTAAACAAGACTAGGCAAATAATAATATAAACAGGCAGAAGCAAACCAAAAACATATATACAATTAAAGATTCCTCCCAGAACCTGAAAGCCACTAGTACAGAGCTACTAACAAAATGAGTACAAGTCCCAAAAGGGACAACATAGATTAGACTGTCTTGAAAGGAAAAAGACAAGTCTATATATACAGATGGAGATTGAAATAGTATAAAACGCCATGTGCTCACCCCCATCTCCGGATCACTCTGCTCCAAGCTCGATCAACGCTGGCTACTAGTGCCCGGACCTGCATCACGAAACAGATGCAGAGCGTAGCATGAGTACCAAAACAACAGGTATCCAGTAGGCATCATAGGACAACTGAACTTGAAAAGTAAAGGTAATATGAAAAGAAGGAATACACAAATCGAGGTCAAAAACAAAAATCTAACTAATAAAGGAATGCACACGAGTGTACAAAGAACTAACTAAAGTAATCTATAAGCTAACTACACCTAACTGGACTCCCATAAGCCCAGAAGGTACACTCGTGCGCAAGTTAAATAAAAACCCGAACGGACCCCCATAAGCCCGACGAGTACACAGAATAACTAAAACCAAAGAGAATTGCATATAAGAACCCAAGAATGAAGAACATCGAACCAGAACCTCAACCCTAATTAGTAGAATCTGACAGTACGGAGGCCGGACCTCGAATCGGATTCTCAGCAGAAGTACCCAAGTAACAAATCACAAGTAACAATTATAAGAGGCCGGAACTCTAACCGGATGCTCCATATAAGTATTTGGGCAATAGAGGCCGAAACTCTAACCGGATGCTTTATATAAGTACCTGGGCAATAGAGGCTGAAACTCTAACCGGATGCTCTATATAAGTATTTGGGCAATAGAGGCCGGAACTCTAACCGGATGCTCTATAAAGGTGCCACTGTAGCTACTGAAAGAGTCCCAATCGATCTATTCTCATAAATGTCCGTGGATCGCCGTCCACACCTAGCCAATCAATGAAAGTCCTTGAAACCGAATCAAAAATTAAATTCAAATCGTGAAGCAGAACTAATGTCGCCGACGTAACTCTTGAAGCTATAACATCGGGGAAACAAGGATAACTATCATCGGAGCAAACATATCGCCTAGCTAAGACCCAAACCATTAGGATCAAGTCTGCTACGCCAGTCTACAGGGATCTAAGTCGGCCGAGCGACATCGGGACCAAACTAAGGCCTATCGGATCCGAATAATGTATTTCTAAGGCAAGCCCTAGTCAAACCTAAACTAAGGCCCAAATGCTTCAAAAAATAGTAAATTAAGCATGCAAGCACTCCACATAGCGAGGATGGTCAATTAATAACACAAAGCATGCTCATAGTTACCCGATAATTCTTGAAATAGGCCGAAAATATGATTTCCAAACACCTATGCATGATTCAATCACTACCAACCCAAATCCCAACCAATCAACATGCATTCACACTCTCAAGATCAATCTAAAAGAGGGAAATTGTAGCCTACTTGTAAGCCGAACACACGCGCTCCAAAATCACTTTTCTGGAGCTTTCCCTTTCCAAACGTTCTCAAAATGCTGCCCCGCCATTAAAAATAGAGTCACAACATTATTACGATCGTTTAGACACCAAAAATCACAACAAACGAAGACGGACCAATTTTGGGGTCAAAATGGGAAAAGTGGGACCCGCGCTGGAAATTCCGGAATTAACCCCAAAAGTGGTTCCTAACCAGTTCCCCCAGCTCATGTCCCAAAATGGGATGCAATTCGGGGCTCGAGAACAATACAAAATCAACGTGCAACTAAAACCCAAATTTTCTCAAAAATTAGAAATGGAACAGCAGTTGAATAAGTGTATTTACTAGAAACTAGAGGTCTACAGTGAAAAGAGACAACACCACGATGTACTCCTCGAAAAACCACTCGAGATAGCCTCAAAAATCAATGAAATCGGACCTAGAAAGGCTGAGAAAACAAGTCACAAAATCTTACAAAATCAAGCTCACAAAAGGGTCGTGGCAGCAGGTGTTTTATGAAAATTACCTCAAACGGGGACCCCAAATCACTATCCAAGCTCACCAACGCGTTGTCCTCGAAAAATATCACATCTTTGCCTTTTGAATCGCTCAAATCGGTTGAGAGATGAGAGAGATGTGAGGGTTTGAAGTTTTGGGAAATGTTGCTGAAAATCTGCATTATATTGCAGATTTTCTGCAATTTTTCCAACAACTAAAAACTCCAACGGGGTGCTCCAATCCCGTTTGGAACCCCGTGCACGCAAACGAGATATGCAACCATACCAAATTCGACATTCCAGACTCAATGGTCCAGTCAAAATTTCCATACGAGGTCATCTCGATAAAAAGCGGATCCCACTTCCAAAAGCCATTTTAAGTCAAAACCCACAAAAGGGCTCGGAAAGATATTAAAAACCTCCAGACACAAAAGAAGGGTCAATCTAGACCAAACTTGACATTTCGGAGCTAACCACGCTGAAGAAATTTTCATCTGAGTGCGTTTTCCAAGAATGTTGACCAAAGTCAACCTTAAGCCAAATTTCGAAGGCTAAAACGCCTAATCGCACCGATTCACATTGAAAACCTCGAGAGTCATGCCGACTATGCAACTAGCCTAAAATGACCCTTCCGGAGCTGATGGAATCATCAGAATTGGATTCTGATGTCATCTTCTCAAACTTTTGATTGAAAATGTTCGTCTAAGGTTCATAAACTCCCAAACACTAAAACTCACACTATAACCAAATAAACGACCAGGTGACCGAACTATCAGTCCCAGCAAGTCATAAATGACTTGGGGTCGTTACAGGAATGCTCTAAATGACACACAGAATGCAAGACACTGAAATGACCAGGAGGATCATTACACACGCGACCATCCCAGTAAGCGAAACATAGGCAAACAATTACAACACAGTAAACACACATATACAGAATACATAGATCCATTATCATTTCAGGTGTAACATACAGTTCCCACTATCAATGACAAGTAGACATGAATGTAATCATCACAATGGTCCTCTCATGAAACCCACACCCAAACTGTTAGTATGTCGGAATATGACACCCGATCCAATATATGTGTCGGAACATGACACCAGATCTAATATATGTGTCGAAATGTGACATCCGACCCAATGTATGTATCGGAATGTGACACCCGATTTAATATATGTATCAGAATGTGACACCCGATCCAGTCAACACAATCACATCCATAATGAACAACGCTCATAGTCATATAATCAAATATTGGTTTCATGGCATGTAATTGTTCATATATACTCATTTGCGTTAGATTTTATTTGCATTCCCTTATTCACATATATGCATGCATACAATGAAGCAATTAACTAGCATATATCACACTTACAGGAAATCAAGCAATCACCTACCTCGAAACCAAGCTTGAATCCTCCTAAGACACCTGAGTTTTCCCTTTCTAGATTCTTTCCGCTTGTTCTTGCTCTAAAAATAGTTAAGTAATGCAAGGATCAATAAACAAAGACTAATGTACCCAGATAATAATCAAACTATCAATCCTAGCCAAACCCAAGATCCCAATACTCAATTAGGGCTTTTTCCACCATCAACTTCAGGCCAAAATCCTCCCTCAATGATAATTACTCAAGATTCTAAGTTCTAAGAATCGAATTACGGATTAGAGGAGTAATTATCTTACCTTTAGCACTAGAAATTGTGGAAAACTGTTAAAAACTGCTCTGGTTCGCCTCCTAGCTCTCAAGAACGATGTTTTGCAGGAAATAACGATTTTGGGATTTTTCCCCGACTTAACTCCCAACTGTCCCGCCACAGCGGGACCCAACCCACCACAAAGGCTCTTCCCTAGCGGAACTAACCTCGATCTGGCGGCTTGCACGGAGACAAAAACTTGGAATTTGAGTTCTAAGATCCCATTTCACAACACACCTTCAAACCTGGACGTTCAAAAACTACCATTCCATGCCAAGATCAGTTTCGGGAGTTCTACTCGCCCGAATTTGATTTCTTAAAGCCGTACAAGCTCTTTAACGTTTTGACTATCCACTCATGTGATCAAATTCATAATCAAACCTTCCCGTCTATTACCAGATTTTCCTAGACCTCACCTGACTCAGATTTCATCCAAGTCTGGCCTATGTTACAAATTTCCAAGTCACTACTCAAAAGTTTTTTTGCCCAAATTCTTTCCCCATTGGGTTTTCATAACAACGGGAACAAGTCATTACATATATAGTATTAGCACTGGCATGGACAAGGTCCCCTCTCCAATTCTAATACAAAACATGTCTATAGTTAATCTCAACATAAAATTTGTCAAAGAGATATAATGTTTGGTTGGCCATATGAGAAAAAATAATTCATGCATTACCAATACAGGAGTTCCTGGTGTCATATTAAGTTAATATGTAGTGTAAAATGTACTCGTATAACAATTTCATTATTAAACACCAGCATAACAACTCTTATATTAGTAATTCTGTAATATTTTTTAATATTATTCACAACATATATAAGCTAATATACTCACTGCATAGTTATTTTTATGAGATAATCGGCCCCTAATAATAGATCAGCAAGTTCTTATAGATCAAAATATGAACATAATTCTGATGATTTCTTGATCTTTACTTAAGGATCCATTAGAAAATATGCAAACGGTTTTCTTCTCATTTAATTGCACAAATTTATCTTCAAAAGGATCGTTCTTTAATTTTTTTCTTTTATGAGTTGATTATTAATTTGTTGCCCCTATCTTTAAAGTGGCTTATGCACTTCACTTGTTACCACAAAACGATGAAGCCAGGAGCGGAAGGAGGGACTTGAACCCTCAACCTCTTAAAAAAAGAACTTACGCCTAGCGTGACTTAAGTTCTTTAAGAACACGAGACATAATTTATGAGATATTATAATCCCACTAAAAAATTATTTGTTTGGAAAAAGAGAAAATTACCCTTTTCTGTGAGGACCCAATTCTCATTTTCTAGGTAGTTACTTCATACAAGTTGGAAACTTAATTAGCCAACTTACGTAACACTTAAGCTTTATTCGTTTGCACCTAATGAAGGTTTGATATGGAATAATTCAGATATTAGATTATTAGTGCATTTGTATTCATTAAGATTTAAGTACTTCCGAATAGGTTTTAATCATAAAGATCTAGAACAAAGTTTTAATATCATTAAAATATACTTTTATATGAATAATATCCATCGTCACTCTATCCACAATCACCAGTCACCACCACTAGGCACCTTTGTCGCCACAACCACCACCATCATGACTTGATTTCGACTTATAAAATCATAAAACTAAAGATGACCATCTTATGACTTGATTTCGACTTATAAGCACTTGACTTAAAAACCCTTTTGGTATTTACTAAATGTATGACAATCTTTAAAAAATGCTTATGAACAAAATAATTATGTGTAATTACATAGACATGCCTAATTATGTATAGGCAGAAAAAAGTAAAAAAATTATTATAATCTAGAGCCTAGAAATATTGGCATTGCCTAACTATAAAAGGACATAGGATCTCATGTAATGATGAACCACACACTTGTTATTATAACTTTGTGATATATCATAGAAGAAAAATGAGCCTCGAAGGAAAGCTAGTTTCTGAGATAAACATCAAGTGTGATGGAGATGTTTTTCATGAAGTATATAGGCACAGACCACACCATATCTCCAGTATGTCCCCTGATAAGATACAAAATGTGGATGTTCATGAAGGTGTATGGGGCACCGTTGGTTCTGTTAATTATTGGAATTTCATCCATGGTAAACCTTTATTATATTTGGTTTCAATATTTATATCTTTCGTGTCCTATCACAAAATGTTCGGTTCATATATTCTGCAATACCATTTTGTTGTGGTTTCAACATAAGTGTGGTGTCTCACTATGCACTCTCAGTTATTGAATTCTGAGTTGCAAAATTCGAAGTTATTGCATGTTAGTTCGAAGACATTTATATTTTCTTCAACTTGCCTCTCAATCATCGTCTTTCATTTAACAAATGTTGAAAAATAATTCATTTTTTGTTTTTAGAAAATAAAATAAGCCCTGGCTTGAAGATAATACAGTCGAGAATGAAACTTACTCTTCATGAGTACCATGGAGATCTTACACACTTTCAGTGTTTCATTATCTAAGTGAAACTTACACCCTTGATCATCCAAAGTCAAAAGAGAAATCAAATTTTCCTTCATTTGAGGAAAATGTCAGCACTTAATATACATTTCTAATGATGCATAAAATATTCTCAATTTGATATTATCAATTCCCTATATATTTAATGAATTATCTTCACCTAGGTAGAAAATCTCACTCGTTTGCTTATAATAAGTTGTAAATCTATTCTTGTGAGGACATATGTGAAAAAATGCACCAGAATTAAGAACCAAGAAATTATGCCTATGATCAAAACTTAGAGCACAAACTTTCCGTACATAGTCACTATCATCAGAATTATTACCAGTATCAACAATATATATGTGTGCAGAACCCCTAATTACCAAGCTATATATGATACCAATTGTGTCGGAAATATCGTGGGTCACATAGTACACAATCACAAATAAGAAAATAGAGAAGAAAAATAACACAAGGATTTAACAAAGTTCATCTAGGTCTAATCATTCAAGCGCGAGAGAGTTTTCCACTATGAGAAAAAAAGAATGAGTGTACAAATAAGTAGTCACAATCCTATAAGGAAAATGTTCTTCCATTCCTATAAGGACAACATATTCCTTTTCCATATCTATTAGGACAACAAATCTCTTAAATCAATAGAGATTATGAGTTTTCGTAAATATATAAGAGAAAAAATCCAAGACATAATTAACAAATAACATATATATCTAGGAGACCATTTCCTCGAAAAAATGTTTGACACCTAGCTCAAACCAAGTAATAATTAATATGTTTGTTAATTTAATCCAAGCAAATTTTGGATGCATTATGTATGACCCTAACCCGTTTTTAATCCATCCAGATTCAAACCAACTCACTAGATCATTTAAAAATGAAATTAATAGTATGAAATATTTACTATATTTGTCTTACAGATGGGAAAGAAGCGGTGGCAAAGGAGAAAGTCGAAGAAATAGATGAAGAAAAGAAGCTGATTAAAAAAAGGATAATTGAAGGTGATTTGTTGGAGGATTACAAATCATTTTACATCACTCTTCATATTGAGACAAAGGGTGAAAACAATTTAGTTACTTGGATTATTGAATATGAAAAGAGGAATGCTAATGTTCCAGATCCACACACGTGCATGGAATTACTCCTCAATGTAACCAAAGATATTGAGAATTACCACATCAAGTGATACATAAAGATTATACATTTGTTGAGACTCTTTGAAAATGTTGACGATTGTATGTCGAATTCTTTAAATGTAGTGCATTTTGAAGAAATCAATATGAATACGGCAACATTTTTGAAAAGTTGAAGCAATGTATACCAAATGCTTGGATTTAAGCTGTTGTCTCAAAGTCTTGTAATAATGTGTGTTGTTATTAGCGGGTGTGCTTTGAAATGTCTACTATATATTTGTAGCAAAAATAAAACGAGTGGATATTTAATTTTTATAGATAAATAAAAATAAAAGTTGTTATTTGAATTGCATTATAGTTTTTCTTTTTTCTTTTTGTTTTCTCTCTGTTGAAAACCAATAGTATGTGCTTTTCTTTCAACTTTTCCATTTTATAAACAGGGAATTTTATTTTTTCATATATAAGTCATGATAACAAGTTAATAACAATATGCATAGAGAAAGGAATAAAATTATGGTTTAAAAGTAAATTGTTAAGGGACTTTAAACCTTGAGAAGAAGAAAAGAAACTTTGTCTTGATGGCTAGGGCCGGAGCTAGGTGAGGCTGAGAGGTTCATTTGAAACCTCTTTCGTTACAATGTTTATGTATAGTTAAAATTATATTTTATTTATATACAGAAGATTCAGTTTATTGGCCATAATTTTAGAAATAATTTTAAATTAGTATAATTACTCAAGCTAATGTGTTTAATATCAGCAGAGGTATTAGGAAAGTCGACTTTGGGAATAAAAGCAAGACAAATTTAGTGAGGATTAGTTTTGTTATTTTGTAGTTTTAATCCATAGATTACTAATCCTCATACTCTCCCACATTCTAACAGACAAATTGAAACGAATGAAAGTATTATTCGTAAGGAAAAGAATAACTGTATAACTTTATGTTGATTTCTTATGAAGATTAAATCTTTTCAAATTCAAACCATAACATTATATAGTTTTAAACTGATCTTAAATTTCATGAGACATTTAACTAATATATGTTGTATGTTCTTGTAACATCCCGCCTTAGAAAGAGCTATATTTAGAAAGCGCAAAATTGGAAATAGCTAAATTAGAATTTTTTCAAATTATGCTAAGTTATGAATTTTGTGTCAACTTCAAACGACCATAACTTTCACTAGAGGATGAGTTCGGTGGCCCAGGAGATATCAACTGAAAAGGTCTTGGAATCCTCTTTGCAACGCCACCGAGTTTGCTAATTTTTGAGCTCGTATGAGGGAGATATGCTCATTTGAAGTTAGCCTGTCCAATTAAGGAAAGTTACCCGAATTAGTGAGGGGTATTTTGGTCTTTTCTTTACCCAATCAGATTAAAACGAATTTAGTATTATTTTTGGGTTCAAATCTGATTTACGTTAGTTTGCATAAATCAAAATACGCTAGGGTTTTGAGAGGAGTTCAGGAAGAGGAGAAAAGAGAAAAGTCAAGGCGTTCTTCAAGATTTCTTGCAAATTCGAAGGTTGTTTAGCCAAGGGATTGATCCCTAAGAGGTATGTAAGACTATCATAGTGTTGGACTAGTTCATCCTCACACCCTGCATCTACGTTCAAATCAGTAAAAGAGAAATCTAGGATTCTATCCCTAGATTTGAGTATTCTTGAGATAAGTTGTAACACCCCATATCCGGAAAAAGGTAATAAACCAAAATTTAGAACTTACAGGTGCCATCCACGAGGACCAATGACGGTCCGTAGGTTGAACCACAGACTGTAGGTGGGTCCGTGGATTGGCCATCCAAAAATTTGCAAGGGCAGGAACCACGACTGGACCTACGTGTTGTAGGTGGGTCCACGATCCGTGGTCCATAGGTCCATCAATTGGCCAAAAGTATCTGCACTTACTGACGGTTGTGCAGGACGGACCGTAGGTCCATCCATGGTCCTTTAATGGGTGGCCATAGATTGTCACTTGGCAGTTATTTTCAGGGTTAGTTGGATTTTTTCCTAATTAATTAATTCCTTGTAATGACCCTCCAAGTCATTTCTGTGTCTTGCCTTCTGTGTATCGTTTAGAGCGTTCCTGTAGCGACCCTAAGCCATTTATAACTTGTTGGGACTGACAGTTTGGTCACCTGGTCGTTCGTTTGGTCTTGGTGCGAGTTTTTGTGTTTTGAAGCTTATGAACCTTGAACGATCATTTTCGATCAAAACTTCAAGAAGATTACATCAGAATCCAATTCTAGAAATTCCATCAGCTCCGGAAGGGTCATTTTAGGCTAGTAGCATGGTCGACATGACTCCCGAGGTTTTCAGTGTGAGTCGGTGCGATTAGGTGTTTTAGCTTTAAGTTTAAGCCTAAGTTTGACTTTGATCAACATTTTGAGTAAACGCGCTCGGATGAGAATTCCGTCAGTGTGGTTAGCTCCGGAATGTTGAGTTTGGTCTAGATTGACCCTCCTTTTGTGTCCCAAGGTTTTTGATATCTTTCCGAGCCCTTTTGTGGGTTTTTACTTAAAATGACCTTTGGAAGTGGGACCCACTTTTTATCGAGATGACCTTTGATGGAAATTTTGACTACGCCGTTGAGTCCGTAATATCAAATTTGGTATGGTTGCATATCTCGTTTGCGTGCACGGGGTTCCGAACGAGTTCGAAGCACCTCGTCGGAGTTTTAAGTCTCGGAAATTATTGCAGATTTTCTGCAATATATGCAGAAAACCAGCAACATATTTTCAAACTTCAAACTCTCATAACTCTCTCATCTTTTGTCCGATTTAGGCGACTCAAAGTGCGGGAGCTTAGTATTTTTGGTGGCTTCACTGTAGGGTGTTCGAAAGTTGTTGGGTGCGCATAGTTCGAGGTAATTTCGCGATAAAACCTGATTGCAGTAGCTTTTTCGAGCCTTTGTTTTTGGTATTATTATTTTGGTGATATCTCACTCATTTTAGCTCGGTTTTGGGTGATTTGAAGTCCCACATGTTAAGAATTGTCGAGACTTCGTCGTAGAGTGTTCAAAGAGTGCTGGGAACCTTTCAATTTTCATTTATTTCGAGTTTTAAACTGCTGCTGTAGGGTTTCTTTTAGTTAATTAAAGTGTGATTTCTTGCTTGTTGGTTCTTGCTATGTTTTGAGCCTCGAATTGTGTTCCATTTTGGAACACAAGTTTGGGGTGCTATTTAGGGTCTCTTGACGGAGTCAAATTCGGACGGTTCGGTGCGGGTCCCACGATTCTCATTTTGGCTCCAAAATTGACCCATCTCCGTTTGTTCTGATTTTGGTGTCTAAATGACCGTAGTAACGTTATGACTCTATTTTTGATAGAGGGGCAGCGTTTGAGACTGTTCGGAAAGGGAAAGCTCCGGTAAAGTGATTTGGAGAACGCGTGATCGGCCTTAAGGTAGGCTACGACTTTCTTTCTTTTAGATTGAGCTTAATTGTGTAAAAATATGTCGATTGGAGTGAATTGCGGGTGGGTACCATTTTACTACCTTACTTTGATTAGATACCTCATGTTAGAATCGATTGGCCACATTTCGGGAATAGTATCATGTTAACCGGCTTAGTAGAGTTGCATGCTTATGTGTTAAATGCTATTATATGCTTGTATGTTATGTATTGTATGCCTTGTTCATCCTTAACCGTAAGCATGATGTCCTTAGTCTAGGTTAGGCTAGCATTGCCTTAGACTTATGACCCGTGTGGGTTGGATAGCCTTGACTTGCTGCCGACGTCGTGTCACGCCCTAGGAGGGTACCCTGGGAGTGGCCGGCACCCAAAGACTATTGCTAGTCCTTGAGCGAACCACTTAGCGTCATCGTCACGTCATTCAACAGCGGAAATTAACATCAAGAGATATGATGATGAAACTCTCTCAAATAATATAGATATGTTTTGAAATGTTTATACAATACTTCAAATGTTCTCTCATAAGTTCACTGTCTATGAAGCCTCTAATTAACAATCTAGATGGTGCCATGTCAGGCCATAGATACCACATATACATACTCCATAATCAAAAAAGGCTTCTCCGGAATATAAGGAGAGCTCACCAACTCTGAAGAGTACTGAATCTAGATATCAACGGTGCGCAGACTGATATCCTTTATCTCCAGTATCTGCATCATGATACGATGCAGCGCCAAAGGCGTCACTACGTGGAATGTACGGTAAGAAGCTTAAGTAAAACAACACATTAGTAATAATGATAATAATAATCTCAATAGACTCTCCTCAAACTCCCCAAACTCAGGCTCAGCTCAATATATGCAAGTTTTGAAGCATGTCATGCAGTTCCATATATATATATATATATATTGGTATAAAATGAAATAACTCAATTTTTATAATTTCATGCTCAATCAAGTTGCTTAAGAATTTCTCTTAACCGACATACGTCCCACCACCATAAGTTAGGTGATGTACAATGAATCGGCATCATTTCCACGCCCGTCCTATACGTGCCACGGCATAGGACAATCAACTCTCTCTTGGATCTATATAAAATGCCCACTTGCGGGACATGAGTTGCCAGAACAAGTTGTGCGACTATCCTATGCTGGCAACATAGTTTTGAGGGTTAAAGTAAAAGTATACTCGCTCCCTGCGCGGTGCTAGATACTACTCCTAAGACTAAAACATGCTCAATTCATCATTTACTCAGTCCTCAATACTCAACTTATCAACTCAAACTCAATATATCTCAAATACTCATCATCTCAGTTTATCAAATGTAAATCCTCAATCTCAATCCAAACTCATTCATCATGCAAAAGTACTTCATTGACTCGACTCAACTCAACGGTCATTTGGGACTCACATATATCATTCATTACAACATGTAAATAAGTACCTCGTAATACAATTACTGAAATATATCATATACATAAGTTTATAATTTAGTCATGCTCCATGTTTAATAACTCAAGTGTTCTCCATTTATCATATCAACTTTAATTTAATTTAACATCATCTCATTCTACCTATAAAAGTATTACTACGTCATGTTTATGTGTATTAAGTTCAAGATCTTAATTTCATGTCATAGAAAAATTCATCATTCATTATAAATAATTTCCTCAAAATAAAATACTTAAAGTACATAAAAATATACTCATTTATGTAAAATATCTTTTTATAAAAGATTTAGAAAATAAGAGCAACTTACAAAAATAAAATTGCCGAAAATACTCAACTTGACTCGAAAGTGACCCAAACCTTCTCAACTTGACTCGGAACTATTTTCAACTTTTAGAGAGAGTTTTGGGAGAGAATATAGATTTGGGGATTTGTTTCTTGATGTAGAGACTAAGAGGAGGGGGGGGGGTATTTATAGGACTTTTTAGGGGGTTATTTATGTCATTTAAGGTAGGTGGGTGGTAGGTACACCCACCTAGTGATGTCATGGATGACATCACAATGGTAGAATTTTCATCCTCCCTTGGCCAGTCACATATGTTGTCGTTTTGCTCGTCTCGTCGTTCCGGACAAACTTTCTTTTTATGAAAACTTCAATTTCCGACTTAAACTCCTTGAATTAATTAATTAGCGTCCTAACTTTTCAAGTTTAGCCACTTACTTTTCAAAACTAGCCACTTTGCAATTCCTTCGATCATCTCCACACTTACCGACTAATGCAGACGAGATTTTTGGGTCGTTACATTATCTCCCCCTTGGAATCATTCGTTCTCGAATGAAAAGAAAAATAGATTAAGGCACGAGTTTCTCTGTCAACTCTAACCATCAATTGACTCTAAACTCAAGCATGCAATCAAATAAACAATGCAACATTTGAGCACATCAAACATCAACTCATTACATTAGACCTCTCTCGGACTCTAGGACTTTACCTCATAAAAAGAGAATTGCAAGGAAAGGAATCTCAAGACTTCAAAAGACAAGATTATTACCTTGTAAGTGTTCATCATCGACAGACCAGAATAGGTAAGGATATTTAGTTTTCATCTCCTCCTCTGCTTCCCACGTAGCCTCCTCTATGAATTGGTTTCTCCATAACACTTTTACAGAAGCAATTTCTTTGTTCCTCAACCTCCGACCCTGACGATCCAAGATTTGGACAGGAACCTCCTCATAACTAAAACTATCCTTCACTCCAATACTCTCGACAGGTACTACTAGCTGCGGGTCTCCCAAACACTTCTTAAGCATAGAAATGTGGAAAACCGGATGGATGGTTGCTAGCTCTGATGGTAACTGCAACTCGTAAGCCACTTGGCCCACTCTTCTTATGATTTGAAAAGGACCAACGTACCTCGGACTCAACTTTCCTTTCTTCCCGAACCTCATCACTCCCTTCATGGGTGATACCTTCAAATATACCCAATCATCGACCTCAAACTCTAAGTCTCTTCTTCGGACATCAGTATAGGATTTACATAGGCTCTGCGCTGTCCTCAATCTCTCCCGAATGACTTTTACCTTCTCTATCGCTTGGAGAACTAAGTCTGGTCCGATCAACTCTGCTTCTCCTACCTCAAACCATCCAATTGGCGATCGACACCTCCTCCCATAGAGTGCCTCATACGGGGCCATCTGAATACTCGAATGAAAGCTATTGTTGTAAGCGAACTCTATCAGAGACAAATGGTCATCCCAGTTACCTTTAAAGTCCATAACACAAGCTCTTAACATATCCTCCAATGTCTGAATAGTATGCTCTGCTTGGCCATCTGTCTGTGGGTGAAAGGCAGTGCTAAGGTGTACCTTCGTACCTAAACCCTTCTGAAAAGACTTCCAAAACTAGGCAGTGAATTGAGTTCCTCTATCTGAGATAATGGACAAAGGAACTCCATGAAGTCTAACGATCTCCCTTATGTATAACCGAGCATAATCCTCTGCAGTATCAGTCATCTTTACTGCCAAGAAGTGTGCAGACTTAGTCATCCGATCAACTATTACCCAAATCGAATCATATTGCCTGCGGGACTTTGGCAAGCCCGTAACAAAGTCCATGTTAATCATCTCCCACTTCCATATAGGAATCTCAATATTCTGAGCTACTCCACTCGGTCTCTAGTGCTCTACTTTAACCTGTTGGCAGTTTGGGCATTTAGAAACAAACTCGGCAATATCTCTTTTCATTCCGCTCCACCAGTAGACTTCCCTCAAATCATGGTACATCTTAGTAGACCCGAAAGCCATCACCTTTTGCTTGAGTACATCCTCTTTTAATTGTAACAAGACAGGATCTCGGTCTTATTTTTCCTTTACTTCTACTACCAGTGACGATGCTGCTCCATTTTGTACAAGGACTCCTCCGTTCGACTCATCTAATCGAACTCCCAATCGGGCCAACTGGTGAACCTCTTTGACTAACTCTTTCCTCTCCCCCTCCACATGGGCGGTACTCCCCATAGATAACCTGCTAAGGGCATCGGCAACCACATTGGCTTTGCCTGGGTGGTATAGAATGCTCATGTCATAATCTTTAAGCAATTCCAGCCATCTCCTTTGTCTCAAGTTAAGCTCCTTCTGGGTGAAGACGCACTACACCATTTTAGGCCTACGGCCACCCCAGTAAAGTGTAGCCTAAACTAGCAAAAAGTGTGGCCTTTGATAAAAGGCTACACTTTTGGACTTTAAGCAACACTTTTCCAGGGGTGCCCGAAAGTAGCGTTACCTTAGAGTTTAGGCAACACTTTTCAAGTGTTGCCTTATCAGCTACGCTTAAAAGCGTAGCCTAAAAGGCAAAATGGCAACGCTTTTATGTACCTCAAATAGCAACATTTCTATCTCATACAACTACACTTTTAAGCGTGGCCTTAGCTTCCTTATTGCCCACAATTTGTAAGTGTTGCCTTTTCTATCTAATGTATGACAACAATTTTAAAGTGTTCCCTTTTCTATCTAATGTATGACAACACTTTGAAGTGTAGTCCTTGCACATGTGCATACCACAATTTACAATCCTATGGCTACACTTTTAAGTGTGGCCATATCATTTTGGCTATAAAATATTTATATGCCACAATTTCTAATTAAAAAACACCAATATTATTTTGCAATAAATAATCTCAAGCATTAAATTAGCTTATAAGTAATTCAAATATATAGATTTGCAATAAACATCAAAAGATAGTATGTCTTGTGTACATACACATACTTATAAAGCAATATTCTAAATATGTGTACACAATAGTTCAAAAGTACTCTTACAATAGTTCAATATATTCTAGCAATGAATATATTTCACAAAATCAAATATAATGTATTCAAACTTTTACAATAGTTCAAAAACTCTTCATCATCCACTTCAATGAGATCAAACTGACTTGTGGCGACCCTTCAAATTTGATCACCTCCATTTCACTACATATTTAAAATGAAATTAAAAATCAAAGCAAACCATGTACAACAAATCAGATTGCAGCAGTTCCAGATTGCAGACCACATATTTTTTTAGTTCAGGCAACACAATGTATTCTAGCAGATTGCAGATTTTTTGAGTTCAGATTGCAGATTCAGGTATTCTACCAGATTGCAGATCCAGTATATGCTTGGAACACAAAAACATGAATATACCTAAGCATATAAATTGAGCTGATAAAGATAAACAAAATGAGAAGAGGTAAACTAAAACAGTTTGTGCCTGTTCAGATTGCAGATTCAGGTATTCTAGCAGATTTTTTGAGTTAAGATTTCTTTCTTTATAAGAAGATAAAATGAGACTGTTTAGGACTAAAATAATCACTTTTCTATAATTCTATGACCACAAGTGAAGTTTAAGAAGGTAAGAGTATACACAGACCTACCATCTCATGAAAGTTACACCATATAAATATATGAAGGATTAATATAATCCAACTACCACACATTAAGGACCAATTTAATCATTTTGTCATTCTATAAAAATAATAAAGACCTTTTAAATAGAAACATTTAGTGGGCTTATACAGCTTAAACAGAACAAGAGAGGTAAACTAAAACAGTTTGTGCTCTTAGACACAGAACATACCTTCAGTTTATGACGAACGTTGTTCAAGCTCTTTTTCCTCTCCTCTGTGATGAAGGAACATATGATTTAGAGGATTTAAGAACTAGAAATCAAAAACTATGATACCTTTCAATGTCTACTAGTATGACGATTAGTCCATATTAACTATAGCCAAATGAGAGGAAACTTTTTTTGAACTGAAGCCTATTCTGTTTTGCATAACAATGTGATGGAATGTGTCACTATAAAAACTTAAATTCATATTGTTTTTTACCTCACTATCATAACAATTAACAATAAAAGAAAAAGTAGCAGATACATACGATCAACTATAACTTTATGACTACTTACCGGCCATCTACTGATAGAGCTCAGTTCTTTGACACCTTTTTCTGCCTCATAAAAGAATTTCCTTGCCCTCTGAATTTGCTTCTTCATAAAGATCCTCCACTCATCAGTCACTCTTCCAGCAAAAATGTCTTCATCGGAGAGCCCTGCCTGTGCTAATTCATCTTGAGGTACTAGATGATTCATTGCCCGTGCTGTGCACGGGCCCAACAATTTAGCTTTATAAGTTTCATAAGAGCAAGCTATTGCACTGAACCTAGATGAGTGTAGGACAACTGAAATTCATATACACGAATATGTAGCAAAAAGTAGTCGTTACTTCAATGACACCAAAGAGCCCATCTTTTGTCTCTATGCATTTTACACGCACTGAATTTTCAGGCCCTCAAATGACATCAACAAAAAAAATTTAGGAAAAGCAAAACTACGTGTACATACATCCTAGATTACTTTCAGCAGATGCAATTTTTAACATTTGTGATCTTCTCTCGTTTGTTTCTCTGGCCACAAGTATTGTTTCTTAGTGTTATATTCTTTTCTCTGAAGCATATGTATTCACATAGTAGTCTCGTCTAAATTCATTACTTGTTTTGTTTTGGCAAAAAATACTTATTGAAGATTGTGTAGCCTCTAAAAATGGTTGGTTGCTATTTTAGAGGCTTTCCTGAAAAGAGCAAACGAATTTCTTAGAAGGTGTTGCATCATAAACGAATAATAACATGAGTGTAATTATACTTGTGCTTATTTCTCACTCATAGTTCGGAAAGCAGGAAAACTTATATAATTGAGAGTACCTGCATTTGTCATTTACATGCCAATTAACAGAACTATTGCTTCACATATTAGTTTTATGTTCCAGAAAAGGATGATATGTATAGATTTATCTGTATAAATGCGTAAGGCATCATTGACAATGCACTGCTAGGTAAAACCACTTGCAGGTACATAAACAAATGTCCAAAAGATGCTACATCTAAATATGGCATATTTCAACAATACAATATTTTCAGAGATTATATGAATGTCTCAGAAATTATGTGGAAGACGTTCTTAAAACTATTACCTACTTCAGATTTAGTGACTCGATTATTTAGAACCTTTAAGGTAGAATTAGTGAAAGCTTCAGTATCCATCATGCCATGGAAGGAACTATAATTTATTTATTGTGATGCAGCATGTGTGGACAAGTTTAAGCCTAGAACAAACTAATTAAAAGGTTAAAAATATTATCCTAAATTTACTCTCTAAGTGTGGACAGGTTGCCATCACTGGACATGCCGTTAATTCTTTCTTTTAAGTTTGAAGAGCCGACTAATTTCATCTAAAGTTTCCAGGAAAATAGAATAAGAGTTCACCAACTAATGGTAAGCTAAGTTACACATGAATTTAAGATATACAAAGACCCAATTCAATAACAATTTGAGGAAGAAATTAGGCCTTCGCAAGTTACGGAAAGTTGAAAAAGAGCAACAACCAAGCAGGCATAGGAAAGCATTTATATATATATATATATATATATATATATATATATATATATATCATATAGAAGTTCTATTGCACAAAGATTTACCTCATCATTAGTTCGTCCAAGTGCTATAAGTGGCGCCACACCTCCTCCTCATTTGATGGTGATACTATTGCAGGATTCAATAATCATGAATTGGATTAATCACAAAATATTCTGATGGGATTGATCGTCATTCATCTTTCTTACAAAGTAATCGATGTATGTGCAAGGTGTATAGGCTAGCATTCTCCACTTCAATGTGATTAGTACCAAAAGTTCCATTCTTTGTATAGTTTTGCCTTCAAACACAAAATTTGGATTCCCAACCTGTTTCATACACTCGAGATTTTACTATACAATCTAGTTCCGAAAATATATAAATTTTTAACATGACAAACATGTAAAGAACTTTATCTTGCTCAGACTGTCTAAAAATGTTGTCACACCCGTGTTGGATCCTCAAAAAATATACTATATTTGGAGGATCCAACACACACCTAACGGCATTTTTGAAGGGTCCAAGCAACATAGGTAAAGAATGAACGAAACTATTCATCACCTGCAAATCAACAATCAAAGGAACATGAATCTTTCCATTTTGGCTGCAATTGATAGGCAGGCTACAACTAACAATTGAACTGCTCATGTTTTACCTCTATATATATCCAAGAAATGTAAATCAACAGAATGCTAACAATCAGTTAGCTATCAAACTTCAAACACTCTGAAACGAAATGCTATAATGAACTATGTTACTCGGACCCTTTAAAAATACTGCAGGCAACACCAATGTTGAATCCTTTTAAGTGCATAGCTTTTGGAAGGTCCGACACACATTGAACAAAATAATATTCTAAGTCTGACCAACATAGATTGTGAACTTACAAGCAATTCATAACAGAAACCAATCCAAGTAATTAATGGACAAACAAAAACTCAGCTTCCCATATATGAAGTGCATACCAACCTGTGCAGTTGCAATGTGGCTAAGAATAAATGAATTTCATATTCAGTTAGCATGTTGCAAAGTTCAGGGTCTAGCGGTTCAAGTTATACTCATCCCCGTCCAATTTCTGCTGGCATATATGCAGTTGATATTGCTTAAGAAGTTATAAAAAAAATAACACCAACCAGTTGAAAATCTTCGAGTGCGTAATTGACTTCTAAATTGTCAAATATGTAGCCCCTCGCCTATAATAACCCTGCAACCCCGATCAAAACCTACTGCAGTAGCATAAACACCTAAGACAACAAAGAAAGCACAACTTATTGTAACAATTCAAAATTAACTTACGAATAATTAAAATCAAAGAAGAAGATGGGTGAGGAAAAAAGATTGCCTTAAAATTGCAGCAATACTTGAAGTAATTGAAGATGTAAAGCTTGAGGAGATGAAACATGGAGGAAATTCGTCTTTTGTGTTGATGTGAAATGATATGAAGATGAAACGTGAAAGTGATGAAGATCGATGGAAGCCTACCACACACAATCACTAGACAACCACGTGGAGTAATATGAAGGTAGAGCACCAACTTGCAATTACTATATCTGAAACAAAAAGAATGGCAAAGTCGCCTGTGACTTTTTCGAAACAAAATGGAGCAATAGGCATTACATTATACTTATATATGAGAAATAGACTACGCTTTTGATATATTTTGACATGTTACTAGAGAAATGATCAATGTGAATTAAATATAGCTTCATACTTGCTCTTCTCCTACATCTCTGAGTATATTGGTTAGTTGAGTTGCGATCCCTAAAGCCAAAGCTGCATTATATACACTTTCTGTTGTTGCCTTTGATTCAGGTGCAATGCCCATATCTGGAACACTCATCAATCCTACTGTACTAGCGACATAGTAACAATAGAGATATAGCTCATCGAAGTTGTTGTATAAGAATTTCCACAAGTTCATACGCATTCCTTCAACCATATCTCTGAATGGCTGCACCAGTTAGATGAATTATCAAACACTTCACATGGTTGCAAG
Source organism: Solanum commersonii (assembly GCA_029007595.1). Lineage (NCBI taxonomy): Eukaryota > Viridiplantae > Streptophyta > Magnoliopsida > Solanales > Solanaceae > Solanum > Solanum commersonii. Next base: position 29,039 of record JAJTWQ010000408.1, read on the forward strand.
TAAGAGATCGAGGTTATTAAACACAAAATAAATGTTAGCCACCAGTGATAGCAAATGAAAACTAGTTGCCTAATTTGCTAATCAAATAAAAAATATAAGTAGATAATGATATTAGAAAGAGATACAAATACAAAGAAGAGAAGTATATGGAAGAGAAGTATCGAATTCCACAAGTACTTGCATCGGAAAAACACTCAGCAAAAAAGAATAGAATCTGAATCTAGAGAAGATAATGGTGATAGAATTAGAGAGACTAACCTGAATATCAACATGAAATCTAAAAACATTATCAGATAAGGCTCCATCAAGCAAATCAAATAGCCACCCATTAAAAATATCTTCTAGACTTGACTCACACCTATCTAAAGCTTCTGGAGTTATGTGTGGCGAATTAGGGCCATCAACAAGTTCATCAATTCTCCTGCACCACATTATTTAAAAGAACAACAGCTTTTCAAACAACAAGGTCATTTAAAAATACTCTAGGACAAAAGTGTCAGTGTGCTGCTGCAGACACTTTAGCAGACATTGTTCCTAGAAACTAAATTGTTTATGTTTTCATTGCTAGTAACTACCAACCAATTTTTGTGCACAACCCCAAAATCAAAACAATTGCCAACTAATAGCAAATAATATTGTGTATATAGGTCAAAAATAACTTTTTAGATATATATCCTGAAGTTTTGAACACCCTTAAGCAAAATTCATAGCTTCGACATTGTATCCAACAGTTGCAAGCACATATTACCTTAAAAAGGAAGTCAATTGAGTCTAAAACTACAATCAGAAAGTAAAATATGGAAGATCTAACATATCAAGAAACCAAATACCCATCAGATCTACTACAAACTACATCTAAAATTCCCAAAGTAATCTAGCAAAACACCACACAGAGATACTCATATTGTGCAAACCAATCATTCAGATCAGGGCTTTGCAATTCTAGAAACATAAAACACGTTTTATTCCCAAATCTCAATACATATACTCACTATAAAATTTCCAAAAAAATACACCAGATCAGAGAAGAATGACTCACCAAAACAATACAAGTCTTCTCAAACAGAAACAAAGTATGTTCAGACTTAGCTTGGAGAGAAAATCGTGTGCTTCAAATTGACAGAATATTTTTCTAAATTACCTGACGGAAATCTTCAGCGAGAACTAGGACGGAAATCTTCAGCGACAACTAGAGACCATCAACGAGAACTAGAGCTCTTCAGCGTGTTCTTCAGCTCCAGCGTGTTCTGCAGCTCTTCACTTTGACCGACTTTTTTCTGATTTGGAGGAAAGGAAAATTTTAATGTTTTATGAATATATTTTTTTGCCCAATTAAAATGGGAGGGAGAGTTAAAAATATTAGAGGGAATATAATATTTTAGTGAAAATTTTAAGGCTACATTTGTAATGTGTTGTTTTTACAATTATAAAAACAGGTCACTTTAAAAGTGTGGCAATATATGCAAATAGTTGTTGCTAGTTATATCATACTGTAACAACGCTTATAAAGTGTAGCTTATACCATTAAACAGTACACTTTACAAGTGTTGCCAATAATATCGAAGCTAAAAGTTAAAAACTTGGGCTACACTTTAACAGCGTCCCCAAAAGTAGTTTAGGCAACACTTTAAAAGTGTTGTCCAAAATTAGTGTGGCCGTAGGCCTAAAATGTTGTAGTGACGTATTGTAGACTTTTATGATCTGTGAATATGTCAACATGCGTCCCATACAAGTAGAGACGCCAAAGTTTCAAGGCGAACACCACTGCTGCTAACTCCAAATCATGAGCGGGGTAATTCCTTTCATGAACCTTAAGTTGTCTCGACGCATAGGCAATAACCTTCCCCTTCTGCATCAACACACATCCCAATCCTACCCTCAAAGCGTCACAATAGACAACAAGCCCATCCGTCCCATCAGGTAAAGTTAACACTGATACAGTAGTCAACCTCGTTTTCAGGTCATAGAAACTTTTCTCACATTCGTCTGACCATTGAAACTTGACTTTCTTTTGAGTTAGTCTAGTCAACGGTACGATGATTGAAGAAAATCCCTCAACGAACCTTCGATAGTACCCAGCCAACCCCAGAAAGCTTCTTATTTCAGTCGGTAAGGTTGGTCTCGGCCAATTCTTAACGGCCTCAATCTTTTGGTTATCAACTCGAATCCCCTCTCCAGAAACCACATGACCTAAGAAAGCCACGGATTTGAGCCAAAATTCACACTTAGAAAACTTTTCATACAACTTGTGGTCACGAAGTGTCTGCAAAGCGATCCTAAGGTGTTTAGCATGCTCCTCCTCACTCCTAGAGTATATCAAAATATCATCAATGAATACGATCATGAACAAGTCGAGATACTGCCTGAATACTCTATTTATCAAGTCCATGAAAGCTGCAGGTGCATTGGTCAACCCAAATGACATCACCAAAAACTCGAAATGACTATATCGGGTTCGAAAAGCCATCTTCGAGATGTCACATTCTCTCACTTTCAACTGGTGATAGCCTGATCTTAGGTCTATCTTGGAGAAAATGGTGGCACCCTGAAGTTGGTCAAACAAGTCATCGATTCTCGGAAGAGGATACTTATTCTTGACCGTCACCTTATTCAGCTGGCGATAATCAATACACATTCTCTGAGAACCATCCTTCTTTCTCACAAACAAGATCGGAGCACCCCAATGAGAGATACTCGGCCTTATAAATCCCTTTTCTAACAAATCCCTCAACTGCTCCTTTAACTTTTTCAATTCCGTAGGGGCCATCCTATATGGGGGAATAGAAATGGGTTTGGTATCCGAAAGAAAATCAATTCCAAAATCAATTTCTCTATCAGGAGGTATTCCAGGTAGATCTTCAGGAAATACATCAGGGAATTCACTTACAATAGGAACAGATTCGAAAGAAGGGGGCTCAACATCATCCGCCCTAACTCGCACGAGGTGATAGATACATCCCTTAGAAATCAGTCTCCGTGCTTTAAGGTAAGAGATAAATTTACCCTTTGTCACAACTGAATCTCCTTTCCACTCTATGACTGGCTCATCTGGGAACTGGAATTTAATAGTTCGAGTTCGACAATCAATCGAGGCATAGCAGGCATGAAGCCAATCCATACCAAGGATTATATCGAAATCAACCATTTCCAATTGAACTAAATCAACATGAGTATCCTTATGAAAAATGGTTACCACACAGTTTCTATAGACTTTCTCAGCTCGTATAAATTCACCAACAGGAGTAGAAACAGAAAATGGCTCAAGCAAATGTTCAGGGATAATCTCAAATCTACTTGCCACATAAGGGGATACAAATGACAATGTAGCACCAGGATCCATCAAAACATAACAATCGAGAGAAAAGACTCGAATCATACCAGTAACAACATCTGGTGTAGCTTTTTGATCCTGCCGGCTCCCCATAGCATACAAACGGTTTGTTCCCCCGCCTGCTCCAAGTGCAACACCCTTCTGATTACCTCTTACTGGCGCCGCTGTGGTAGAAGATTGGGCCTTGTTACCCCACGTCGGACACTCCCTCTGATAATGTCCTGGTTTGCCACACCTGAAGCAACTATTCGCTCCATCCCTGCATTCGCCCAAGTGCATCTTACCACACTTTCCACAAGGTGGCTTCCCCCTAGAGCCCAGAGTTACACTAGCTTGAGATTGTGAACCCTGTGCCCTAAAGTTAGGCTGACCTTGAAACTTAGGACTTGGAGCCGGTGTACTGGCTGAAGATGGTGCGTAGCCAGAGGTCCGCTTCTGGAAGTAGGATTTATCTCTTTTACCCTGCTTATTCTGCTCATTACCTGATATCTTGGCCTTCTTGCTAAGATGCTCTTCTATATCCTTATTCTTACTCTCTTCTGTTTGTTGGGCATGAACCATCAACCTAGCAATGTCCATACCTGGAATCAACAAGGCTATCTCGCATTCTCTCTTTACATGTTTGCCCAACCCTGAAACAAACTTCCTCATTCTGGCCCTCGCATTTTGAACCATTTCAGGAGCGTACCTAGACAACTGGGTGAATTTCAAACTATACTCCCTAACCGCCATTCCCTCTTGTTTTAGATTAATGAACTCTTCAGCCTTAACCTCTCTCAACTCATGAGGAAAGAAGCAATCGAGGAAGGCATTCTCAAATTCCTCCCATTTGGCAGGCTCTGCCTCCTCCCCTCGGCTCTCTTCCCATTGCTGATACCAAATTCCCACAACTTCCTTCAGCTGGTAGGAAGCAAGTTCAACCCCTTTCTCCTCCGTCGCATGCATAGCCCTCAGGACTTTCCACATCTCATCAATAAAGTTTTAAGGATCTTCCTCAACCTGGGACCCAGTGTAAACCGGCAGGTTCATCCTTAGAAAATCCCTTATCCTGCTTGCAATCGCAGGCTCCTGAGAACTAGAACCAGGAACCCGTGAACACTGATTCTCACTCTGGGAAGCTACCAACCGCGTGAGTAGAGTGATAGCTTCCCTATAGTCAGTCTCTGTGGCTGGAGCAGTAGGCATCCGTGGAACCCTCGGGGTCCTAGCAGGTTGACCTCGTCTTCTTGTCCCTGTCTGAGTAGGGACCTCTGATGTAGGGTTCTAAGCATTGCTACCTGAAGCATTTCTATGGGTAACGGTGCGTTTAGGAGGCATGATCTGCAAACACGTAACGTACGAATTAGAAAAGGCTTTCATAGAATTAAACTCTATCGCACGAACTCAGATCACAAGAAAGGGTAACAATTCCTAATGCCTTATAGCTTCCTGTTTATGAAGTGTGGTGCACAACACACACATAAACAAGACTCTACTAGACACGGCTTCATAGACTCCCTAGGACTCTTGAACTCTGTGCTCTGATACCAAGTTTGTCACGCCCCAGGAGGGTACCCTGGGAGTGGCCGGCACCCATAGACTATTGCTAGTCCTTGAGTGAACCACTTAGCGTTATCGTCACGTCATTCAACAGTGGAAATTAACATCAAGAGATATGATGATGAAACTCTCTCAAAAAATATAGATATGTTTTGAAATGTTTATACAATACTTCAAATGCTCGCTCATAAGCTCACTGTCTATGAATCCTCTAATCAACAATCTAGATGGTGCCATGTCAGGCCATAGATACCACATATACATACTCCATAATCAAAAAAGGCTTCTCCGAAATATAAGGAGAGCTCACCAACTTTAAAGAGTACTGAATCTAGATATCAACGGTGCGCAGACTGATATCCTCTATCTCCAGTATCTGCATCATGATACGATGTAGCGCCAAAGGCGTCAGTACGTGGAATGTACGGTAAGAAGCTCAAGTAAAACAACACATTAGTAATAATGATAATAATAATCTCAATAGACTCTCCTCAAACTCCCCAAACTCAGGCTCAGCTCAATATATGCAAGTTTTGAAGCATGTCATGCAGTTCCATATATATATATATATTGGTATAAAATGAAATAACTCAGTTTTTATAATTTCATGCTCAATCAAGTTGCTTAAGAATTTCTCTTAACCGACATACGTCCCACCACCATAAGTTAGGTGATGTACAATGAATCGGCATCATTTCCACCCCCGTCCTATACGTGCCACGGCATAGGACGATCAACTCTCTCTTGGATCTATATAAAATGCCCACTTGCGGGACATGAGTCGCCAGAACAAGTTGTGCGACTATCCTATGCTGGCAACATAGTTCTGAGGGTTAAAGTAAAAGTATACTCGCTCCCTGCTCGATGCTAGATACTACTCCCAAGACTAAAACATGCTCAATTCATCATTTACTCAGTCCTCAATACTCAACTTATCAACTCAAACTCAATATATCTCAAATACTCATCATCTCAGTTTATCAAATGTAAATCCTCAATCTCAATCCAAACTCATTCATCATGCAAAAGTACTTCATTGACTCGACTCAACTCAACGGTCATTTGGGACTCACATATATCATTCATTACAACATGTAAATAAGTACCTCGTAATACAATTACTGAAATATATCATATACATAAGTTTATAATTTAGTCATGCTCCATGTTTAATAACTCAAGTGTTCTCCATTTATCATATCAACTTTAATTTAATTTAACATCATCTCATTCTACCTATAAAAGTATTACTACGTCATGTTTATGTGTATTAAGTTCAAGATCTTAATTTCATGTCATAGAAAAATTCATCATTCATTATAAATAATTTCCTCAAAATAAAATACTTAAAGTTCATAAAAATATACTCATTTATGTAAAATATCTTTTTATAAAAGATTTAGAAAATAAGAGCAACTTACAAAAATAAAATTGCCGAAAATACTCAACTTGACTCGAAAGTGACCCAAACCTTCTCAACTTGACTCGGAACTATTTTCAACTTTTAGAGAGAGTTTTGGGAGAGAATATAGATTTGGGGATTTGTTTCTTAATGTAGAGACTAAGAGGAGGCGGGGGGGGGGGTATTTATAGGACTTTTTAGGGGGTTATTTATGTCATTTAAGGTAGGTGGGTAGTAGGTACACCCACCTAGTGATGTCATGGATGACATCATAGTGATGTTATGGATGACATCACAATGGAAGAATTTTCATCCTCCCTTGGCCAGTCACATATGTCATCGTTTTGCTCGTCTCGTCGTTCCGGACAAACTTTCTTTTTATGAAAACTTCAATTTCCGACTTAAAATCCTTGAATTAATTAATTAGCGTCCTAACTTTTCAAGTTTAGCCACTTACTTTTCAAAACTAGCCACTTTGCAATTCCTTCGATCATCTCCACACTTACCGACTAATGCGGATGAGATTTTTGGGTCGTTATACGTCGTTCGGATGACTTAGATCCTTGTAGACTAGAGTAGCAGACTTGAGTCTGATAGTTTGAGCCTTAGATTAGGCGTTATCGCTGCTTGCTGCACTTCTGTATCTTCTCCCTCGCATTCTGCGGTTTCGACGCATTCTCGAAGGTTTGGTGCATCACTAGAGGCGTGAGTTTGAGATAGTATAGGCTTGGAGCCTTTTCTGTGAATTCTTTGAGTGGACGGCGTTCCACAGTGGTTGTTGTGGGATTGAATCCTATTGGAGATACCATCACCCCCGGGGTCGTTCTTTCTAGCTGGGGTGGGAACGTATCGCTGGCTCGGTAGACTCGATGATATCGGCGATCGCCCCCAAGCCTCTCTTTCTAGCTGGGCTGGGAGTGTGCTGCTGGCTGGGTGTCCCCGGGTCGCTCTTTCTAGCTGGGCTGAACTGACTGCATGGTAGGACGACTCGCGATATCTACCTCACTCACGGGTCCCTCTTTCTAGCTGGGCTGGGAGTGGACTGTTTGGTTGGGTGCCCCCCTAGGGTCACTCTTTCTAGCTGGGCTGGGAGCTGACTGCATGGTAGGACGACTCGCGATATCTACCTCACTCACGGGTCCCTCTTTCTAGTCAATTTTGGGAGTGGACTGTTTGGTTGGGTACCCCTAGGGTCACTCTTTCTATGGGCCGGGAGTGCCGCCGGGCTATTTGAGAGTCTGATGGATTATCTTAGTTACTTTAGGCTGTGAGCCCGGTTTTCTTCTTTCTCAGTAGACTTAACTTTTTTGTGTACCTGTCGGGCTTATGGGGGTCCGTTCAGGTTTTATTTGAGCTTGCGCACGAGTGTACCTTCTGGGTATATGGGGGCCCAGTTAGGTTTAGTTTAGTGTACTTAGTTTGTTTCTGGTATGCTCGTGTGCTTTATTTGTATATCCGCTTTGACCTCTCTGTGTCTAGATTCTATCCCTTCTTATTGTTTTTATCCTTTTTGCTCAGTCGGCTTATGATGCCTACTGAGTACCTGTTGTGTTGGTACTCATGCTACGCTCTGCATCTATTTGGTGATGCAGGTCCCAATACTAGTTACCAGCGGTGATTCGGAGACGAGGGCGAGTACTTGGCATTTTGGGTTTGTTCTGTCTCCTTCTTTTGTTTTAGCTAGTCTTGTTGCCTCTGAGACACGCTCTGTTGTGGTCCACTTTTGGGACTTGTACTCTTTGTTAGATAGCTCTGTACTAGTGACTTCCAAGTTCTGGGAGGAATTTCTGTATATATTTATTTTGGGTTGCTTCCGCCTTGTTATTCTTGTTTAGATTATTGTTTTCTCTAGTTTCTGCCCTTTCGCTCATTGCTTGATGTTCTGGGTTACGGGTTGGCTTACCTACTGGTAGGGTATAGTAAGTGTCATCATGACTCGAGAAATCGGGTCGTGACATTCCTATACTATGTCATTTTGCCTATATTTAGGACCCATATATAATCCTTTTTACCCTTAAATTAAACTCATTTACTTCATTCTTCCAAATTCTCCAAAAGAAATCAAATCTCCTCTCAAATATTCTCTCTCTAGAAACTTAAAGAAGAACAAGAAAGATCCAACTAGGGTTTCAAGGCAAGGTTTCAATTCCTCCATTGAAGGCTAGCATTTGGACTTGAGGTATGGTAGTTTTCATCCATGAATCTCTTTCATTCATGGAGTCCCCAAATTCCCCTATTTCAAAAGGTAGAGTTCCCTAATTAGCTAGGATTTTCTTCAATGACCATGGGTTCCTTTGATTATTGATCTTAATGATTGAATTATGTTTTAATATGCATAAATTGATGATTTTCAATGCTTTCATGATGTTTTCCCTTAACCCATGAACCCCCATGTTTTTCCCAAATTGTGATCATATGGTGTGGGTTGTTAATTATAAAAGAGGAGTTTTACGAATTATTGGATAATATGATGAAATAACATGAATTTATGATATAATCCCTATATAATCCTTGATTTCTAGATTTTGTGAAAGTAAGATTTGAACATTGAAAGGGTAACGTATAAGTTTATGCATGAACTTATGAAATCTATGTAAAGGTTTAAGGATGCTTTGAGAGTAAAGTGCCAAATGATGATGTTTTATGTTGTGATGTGAAAGGCTATTCTCATAAACACATAACTAGCATGATATAAAAGGTTTTCTCACATAATATGGATTCTTAGGTTGAAAGGCTATTCTCACCTAATTGAATCAAAGAGTAAGAGCTATCCTAATGAAACTAGCTTGGATTGGTTGTCAAGGACACCTTTCCATGAATAATAAGAATAAGTAAGAAATGACTATTCCGTGGGAATTATGCTTAGGACCGAGTGGATATTGATGTGGGATGGAAGCTCCCCCGTTAGTAGATACCCAGTTTCTAGTAACAATTTCCTTATCCCATAAACTATGTGCCCCCATAGGATGATTAGCTAGTGGATCCACTTAAGCTAGAAGTTCATGGCTCTACCTTAAGAAAGTAGAACAACCCTTTTCAGTGTGGGAGACATCGGGGGATCGTGTTATAGCTCACATGGTCTTTATGTTGGTTAAGGTTAATTTTCCCACAACAAGACTAAAAGTGAACTAAGGTTACTCAAGGAGTATCTCATACGTGTTCAAAGATTTGAAGATGAATTGGCTCATATTGGCCACAATGTTATGACTTATGTTTTCTAACCTTCTTATATCATGTTTTACTTGGTCAATTGCATGCCATAAAATGAAATGTCCCTTTTAGCATGTTTTAAATGATTTTATGCATATCTATCATACTTGGTACTTTTTTTTTTTGTATTAATGCATACCCTTGCCTACATTCTTCCCAAATGTAGTGTCCGACAGACAGGATTCCCAATAATGTGGCTAGAGCTTGGATTTGAGTGTTCCCGAGCTTGGTGAGTCCTCATGGTTTGTGGATGGATTTCATTGTTTTAGTTTATTTCTTGTATTTCCTTTTTGGACATTATGTATGGGCTAGCCCCAATTTCATTCTATTGTATTAGATGGCTATGATGAGATGTGAGTTTTAGACTTCCGCTTCGCTTTATAAAATGTTTTGGACTTGGACTATTATTTTACCCTTATTGTTCTATTTCTTATATGATGAAAGATAAGTTGCTTGTATGAAGTCCTTCGGGGTTCTATACGCTATGTTACATCTAAGGGGTACCCCTAGGTCGTAACATAAGTTGATTTTGAGTTCTTGATTCTTTTTGAAATTTTATTCCTAATTATTGAATTGCTATATATTGCTATTAAGATCCCTGATTTGAGTCGTTCATGTCCATAAATCCGCATGAACCCTATGAATTGAGTTATAAATTTTGAGAAGCTTTTTAAAGCTAACACTTGAGTTTTAAACTGAGTTTTGAGAAAGAGTTTCTAAAACATGATTAGTATGACAATCGAGTATGCCATCAATGTTTAAGCAGTATAATATCTAGATATACCATCAATGTTTATGCAATATGACTTCCCGAATCATCAATGATCATATTTTAATATGATTTTGAGAAAGAGTTTTCAAGTGTGAGTATGAGGGGACTATGTATTCCAGAGGCATCAATTTTTACATTAATACAAGAGAAATTGAGATTTCTAAATGAGTTATGAGTTCAAAAGTTATTTCAAGAGTAGTTACCTATTGTCGGTTAGAGAATCTCCCACGGAGTTTATTTGTATTTTCATATACAAACAGAGTTTATTCTGTATTCTTGCATACAAACTGAGTATATTGTATATTCTAATACACAGAGTTGTTGTAAACTATTTTAAAAGTTTTTCTTGATAATGCATATTTACTACTGCTTTATATTGAAATGAGTTGAGTAAGTTGAGTATCCTTGAGTTAAGTTCAGATGAGGTAAGTGTTTCTTCAGTTCCGTTGAAGCTTATGTCTTTTGTTTAGATTTCCCCTCATATGCTCATACATTCCATGTACTAACGCCATTTGGCCTGCATCTTTTATGATGCAGATACAGGTAACCAGGATCAACATCCAGCACTTCGTTGATCCAGTTGAGTTCCAAAGTTGTTTAGTGAGCCTCATTGCTTTTGAAGGATCCCTTGTTTACTTTTAGTTATTTTAGTTGTTAGGATGATTGGGGTCTTGTCCCGACATCCCTCATAGTATTAGAGGCTTCATAGAAAGATAGACAGTAGTTCATGCGTCTTTTCATTTTCAGTTACTTATATTGAGACTTGAGTTGCCTCTTTGGCTAGTTGAATGTTTATTTCTAAAACATTCTGAGTTTATCTTTTGAGACAATTGAGTAAAGTTTATCTTTTAAGTTCATATTATTTATGAGTAAGTTTCCGCTAAGAGTTAAGTCAGGCTAAGGGTTTGCTTAGGGCCAACAATTGAGTAAAGTTTATCTTTTAAGCTCATATTATTTATGAGTAAGTTTTCCGCTAAGAGTTAAGTCAGGCTAAGGGTTTGCTTAGGGCCAACAATGGTTCTCGAGTGCCAGTGGCGTCCAAGGTGTAGGCTCGGGGCGGGACAGTTCTTTTTACACATATACCCAATATTAGATAGCTTTTTGGCAAAAGTATGAACTTCTTTTTAACTTCTTCTGTTTATGCATCTAAACTAAAATTTGTGAAAATAAAATTTAGATTTACCAGTGGAATTCAATAAAGTGGGGCATGGAGATGGTAGAGTGTACGCAGATCTTAGTCCTTACCACTATCTCGTAGATATGGAGAGGCTATTTTCGAAAGATCCTTGGGTCAAGTGTATCACACTCAAGCAAAAGAAGAAGAAAATAGTGAAGAAAGCATAACGGTAAAAAAAGAAAAGTAGTATGAAGTCAACAAGAAAGAAACAATAACAACAACAAAATAATGTGATAATCGAAATATAATAAACAACATATGGCCAGAAATACAAAGGGCACAACTAATGCTATGACATGCACTAAACCTTCGCAAGGCAAGACAACACTCTATCCCTACTAACCTTCTACCCTAATACACAACCTCCACTCTTTCCTATTTAAAGTCATGTCCTAGGTAATATGGAGCTCCTCATGTCCTATCTAATTACTGCTCCCAAATACTTTTTTCGGTCTACCCCTACCCCTCCACATACCCTTTACATTAAACCTATTGCACCTCCTCACTAACGCGTCTCCTCTATTCATGCCTAAACCATCTCAATAACGCTTACCTCATCTTGTCCACCATAGAAGCCACTCTAACCTGAATGACTTGATTTCTAATCTTGTCACTCCTTGTATGCCCACACATCTACCTCAACATCCTGATCTCCGCAACATGCATTTTCTAAACATGTAAGTTCTTGACTGGCCAACACTCCACCCTATACAACAAGGATAGTCTAACCACCACTCTGTAGAACTTTCTTTTAAGTGTAGGTGGTACCTTCTTATCACACAAGACTCTAAAGGCAAGACTTCATTACATGATACCACTCGAACCAAATACAGATATTAGTACAAAAACTAATTAATTAATGAGTAACAGTATAACTATCCAAATAGAAATGTCAACTTGTAATATCCATATAGTTTGGTTTAAGTAGATTTTGAGTTAGAATTCCATTTGTATTTACTTAATTTTAGTATTCTACTTTATTTTTATTTTTTATTTGGTCTACGAGTTGGTCCAAGCCACATTAATTGGTGAAGCCCCACGGACTACTGGATTTACTCGGACCAAGCTAAAAAAAATCAATTCTTAAATGGGCTCCAAAAATCTTAGTTCAACTTTATGAAATCACGGATTAAGCACGGCTCTAACCAACATGGACCACTATTGAGGTATTGTTGAAAAAAAATCTTAACCATCTTTGTAAAGTTTGTTCATGAAGGAGGTGTACTGATTATCCATGTGATCTTCCATTCATCCTCTAACATCTTATTCATCATTAATGAATCAGTTAATTATGTGTAAGTACATAGACACGAGGCCTAATTATGTATAGGCAGAAAAAAGTAAAAAAATTATTATAATCTAGAGCCTAGAAATATTGGCATTGCCTATAAAAGGCCAAGGATCTCATGTAATGATGAACCACACACTTGTTATTATAACTTCGTGATATATCATACCAAAGAAGAAAAATGAGCCTCAAAGGAAATTGGTTTCTGAGATAAACATCAAGTGTGATGGAGATGTTTTTTATGAAGTATATACGCACAGGCCACACCATATCTCTAGCATGTCCCCTGATAACATACAAAATGTGGATGTTCATGAAGGTGAATGGGGATCCGTTGGCTCTGTTAATTATTGGAACTTCATCCATGGTAAACCTTTATTATATTTGGTTTCATCAATATTTGTATCTTTCGTGCCTGTCACAAAATGTTCGGTTCATACATTCTGCAATACCATTTTGTTGTGGTGTTTCAACACAAGTGAGGTGTCTCACTATGCACTCTCTATATAGAAGTTATTAAATTTTGAGTTGCAAAATTCCAAGTTATTGTTAGTTAAAAGACATTTAAATTTTCTTCAACTTTGTCTCTCAATTACCATCGTCTTTCATTTAACAAATGTTGAAAATGATTCATTTTTTGTTTTTAGAAAATAAAATAAGCCCTTGTCATTTTTGAGTAATCGTTAATCAAAGTTAAAAAGTACCTTGCACTACTCTCGGAGGAAATTTTGTATGAACCCCACAAGTCTGAATGTATATAATCTAACTTTTCTTTGATCATGTGCTCTGCCTTCTTGTTAAACTTCACCCTTGTTTGCTTATCAAACATACAATTCTCACAAAATTTCAAAGCTTGATTTCTGTAACCATCCAACAAATTATGCTTGTTCAACAAAGACAATCCCTTGTCATTGATCATATGGCCAAGTCGCAAGTGCCACAATTGAAACTAATTCACCACACTCTTCCTAGAAGCGATAAGTATTTCCCCTTCAACTATACTGGATTGAAGATAATACCGTCAATAATGAAGCTTACCCTTCATGAGTATCAAGGAAATCTTACACACTTGATCATCCAAAGTCAAAAGAGAAATCAAATTTCCCTTCATTTGAGGAAAATGTCAGCACTTAATATATATTTCTGATAATGCATAAAATATATTTGTTGTATTCTTCCCCTACTCACAATACCTTCATCCTTAGTGCTATCCGAAAAGCTCATATTCAACTCATTAGATTTTAGTGCATTACGACATCATCAAGTGAGATCTTTGTCGCTTTGTCTCATTCTTTCGACTTTTCTGAAAGGTCTCCTCGAAAGCCTTTCATAATCCTTGTAACACCAAGGACGATCTCATTCTTACCTTCCACAGACAGAAACTAGATTGTCCATTTAATTTCTCTATTTCATACTTTGTTGAAATTGAAGACATTTTAATCCTATATTATGTGCAGAAGCCCTTACCAAGCTATATATGATACCAATTGTGTCGGAAGTATCGTGGGTTACCTAGTACACAATTACAAATAAAGAAAATAGAGAAAAAACTAACACAAGGATTTAACAAGGTTCATTTAGGTCTAATCATTCAAGCTAAAACAGAGAGAGAGTCTTCCACTATGAGATAAAACAAAGAGTGTAATGTTCTTACATTCCTATAAGGAAAATATATATATTCCTTTTCCAAATCTATTTGGACAACAAATCTCTTAAATCAATAGTGATTATGAGTTTCGTAAAATATATAAGAAAAAAAATTCAAGACATAATTAACAAATAATTCTTCCATCCAACAATAGGTGTCCACTATACTAAAAATAAATGTCCAACAATGCTTGTCCAATTTAAAAAATCAAGAGATAATTTACCTTTTCTGTCTATTTTATTACCCTTGGTATTAAATATTATTTACCATCTAACACATTTTTCAAAATATTAAATTTAATAAAGTCAAAGGATAATATAGTAATATTACCCCTATTATTTATTGTTTATTGACTCAACCCGATTTTAATCCGTCTGTTCATGTTGAGACAAAGGGTGAAAACAACTCAGTAACTTGGATTTTGGAATATGAAAAGAAGAATGCTGATGTGCCAGATCCACACACGCTAATGGAATTTCTCCTCAATGTAACCAAAGATATTGAGAATCACCACATCAAGTGATAAATAATATATTATACCTATGTTGTTGGGACTCTTTGAAAATGTCGACGAGTGTATGTTGGATTCTTGAAAAGTTACAAGCAATGTATACCAAATGCTTGGATTCAAGCTGTTGTCTCAAGTCTTGTAATATATATGTAGCAAAAATAAAACGAGTCAATAAGGAACAATCAATATTGTTTAACTTTATGTTGATTTCTTATGAAGATTAAATCTTTTCAAAGTCAAACCATAACATTATATAGTTTTAAACTGATCTTAACTTTCAGGAGACATTTAACTAATATATGTTGTATGTTCTTTTTAAACATATACCCAATATTAGATAGATAGCTTTTAGGCAAAAGCATGAAGTTCTTTTTAGCTTCTTCTGTATATGCATCTAAATTAAATAAAATTTGTGAAAATAAAATTTATGAAAAATAAGGCACAATCATCAACAATAATATACCCAGTGGAATTCAATAAAGTGGGGCATGGAGAGATAGAGTGTACGCAGACCTTACCATCATCTCGTAGATATGGAGAGGCTATTTTCGAAAGATCCTCGGCTTAAGTGTATCACGCAAGCAAAACAAGAAGAAAATAGTGAAGAAAGCATAATGGTAAAAAAGAAAAGTAGTGTGAAGTCAACAAGAAAGAAACAATGACAACAACAAAACAATGTGATAATCGAAATACAATACACAACATATGGCCAGAATTACAAGGGAATGACTAATGCTATGACATGCACTAAACCTTCGAAAGGCAAGACACCACTCTATCCCTACTAGCCTTCTACCCTAATACACGATCTCCACTCTTTCCTATTTAAAGTCATGTCCTAGGTAATATGGAGTTATGTCATGTCCTATCTAATTACTTCTCCCCAATACTTTTTTGGTCTACCCCTACCTCTCCAGGTCATCCAACCTATCGCACCTCCTCTCTGACGTGTCTCCTCAACACATGCTTAAACCATCTCATTATCGCTTACCTCATCTTAGCTTGTCCGCCATAGAGGTCACTCTCAGATCACTATCTCTTGAATGACCTCATTCCTAATCTTGTCACTCCTTGTATGTCCACACATCTACCTCAACATCCTGATCTCTGCAACATGCATTTTCTGAACATGTCAATTCTTGAGTGACCAACACTCCACCCCATACAACAAGGATAGTCTAACCATCGATCACTCTGTAGAACTTATTTTTTAAAGGTTAGGTGGTACCTTCTTATCACACAAGACTCCGAAGGCAAGCCTTCATTTCATCCAAGACATGATACCACACTCGAACCAAATAGAGATATTAGTACAAAAACTAAATAATTAGTAAGTAAGAATATAACTACCCAAATAGAAATATTAACTTGTAATATCTATATACTTTGGTTTAAGTAGATTTTGAGTTAGAATTCCTTTTGTAATTTACTTAATTCTAGTATTCTACTTTATTTTTGTTTTTTAATTATTTCTTATTTGGCCTACGAGCTGGTCCAACCCACATTGCTCAAGCCCCACATAAAGTTGGCAATTCAGCCTTAGGAATAACATAAATCTAGAGTTTTGGAAACGTTGAAAGTTCAGACTTTGGAAATGGTGGAAACTCCGGCTTTGGGAATTATGGCAATTTAGGCTTTGACAAAGTTGACAGCTTAGATTTCGGAATTTCAAGGAATTCAAGCTTTGGTAAATTTGGGATTTCAGGTAAATGTGACCTACCCAATATTAAGTTATTGGAACTGTTTTTGTAGAATAAATATTTCTAGTGGCAACCATTATCGCCACAATAAGAGTTTCTAGTGGCGTCCTTAAGAGGTCGTCATAAATAACATTTAGTTTTGGAACTACTTGCCAGTTGCCAGAGCGCTTAGGTTGCTGCTAAAATGATTTTGTTTCGACTTTTTGGGCTTCAGTAGCAATTAGTCGCCACTGAAAGCTCAATTTGCCAGTAGTTGCATCAATCATGAATGGGTTTCTATAGTCAAAGCATTAGATGATAGCTCACACAATAGGCAATCCCTCTTCTATTGCTCTTGATAGAAATTAGCATTGGCATGGACAAGGTCCCCTCTCTAATTCTAATACAAAACATGTTTATAATTAATCTCAACATAAAAATTTGCAAAAGAGATATTGTGTTTGGTTGGGGGGGGGGGGGGGGGGGGGGGGTTGGTGTAGGCATCATTTCCTTTATAAATAAGTAGTTACGCGTAGGGTGCTAAAAATTATCGTTAAATCTATTTACAATTTTTTTTAAAATTTTATTAAAAGTATTTTCACATAAAAAGGACAAATGCCGGAAATAAATAAAGGGATAATTCAAAGTTATGTTCAACAAAGAACATTTTAGGGAGTACAGAAAGATAGAAAAGGTAAAATTGTAAAGTGATTGGTCAAATTAAAAGTGCTTATAAACTGTAAAATCATAAATTAAAAATGACCAACTTATGGTTATTTTGGATTATAAAGAGTTATAAGCACTTTTAGTGTTTGTCAACTATATGATAAGCTTAAAAATATGCTTATGAACTAGTTTTAACCACTTAGAAACTTAACGTAATACCTTCTTAATATAAAAATAGATGATAGTATTTTTCTGTACTAATGGTGTGTAGTTACATGCACACACCTAATTATGTATAGGCTTTAACCAAAAAAAATAAAATAAAAATTATGTATAGGCATAAAAAAAAACGAAATTTATAGTCTAAAGTCTAGACATATTGACATTGCCTAACTATAAAAGGGCAGAGTTACTCATGTAATGATTAACCACACACTTATTATTATAACTTTGTGATATATCATAGAAGAAAAATGAGTCTTCAAGGAAAGTTGATTTCTGAGATAAATATCAAATGTGATGGAGATGTGTTTCATGAAATAATTAAGTACAAACCACATGATATCTTCCGTATATGCTCAGATAAGATACAAAATATGGATATTCATGAAGGTGAATTAGGCAATATTGGCTCTGTTAAGTCCTGGAAATTCACCCATGGTAAATCCGTATTATATTTAGTTTCAATATTTATTTTTGTAGGTTCGTTTTTCTTGTTCAAATTGTAAGTAAGTTATAGGAGATCATTTCATCGAAAAAAGTTTAGACATCTAGCTCAAACTTATCCGTTCATTAATTTGATCCAACATTTTTATTAATTCAAACTGTTTTTAACCCATTCAGATTCAATTCATTTCACTTGATCATTTAAAAAGCAAAATTAGTAGTATGCAATATTTACTATAGTTGTTTGCAGGTGGGAAAGAGATTGTTGTAAAGGAAGTAATTGAAGAAATAGATGATGAAAAGAAGTTGATTAAAAAAAAGGTAATTGAAGGTGATTTGTTGGATTATTATAAATCATTTTACGTCACTATTCAGGTTGAGATAAAGGGTGAAAACAACTTAGTTACTTGGATCATGGAATATGAAAAGAAGAATACAAATGTAATGAGATCCACACACATATATGGAATTATGCCTCAGTGTCACTAAAGATATTGGACTCACAATCTCAAGTGATGCATAAATATTATTATTATTATTATTACTATTATTATTATTATTATTATTATTATTATTATTATTATTATATATGTACTTGGAGTAAAAGCCTAAGTCGATGGATATTGATAAACAAAAATAAAAGTTTCGAAACTTATTCTATGTAATTCCATATATGTATGCAAGTCTGTAATGAAATTGATAATATTATATTGAATAAAATCTCCGAAAAGTAACCATGGATTGCTTGTAAGTCCATTTCTATGATTAAATTGTAGAAACATTAAATTGTTCATGAAATTGCCGATGAATGTGTGAAGTAGATATTTTCAGTGGCTATTCTTATTTGATTTCATATCATAATTTAGTAGGCAAGTTAGCTTCCATAGTCATGATTTCCCCAAAATATTATTTTCGGTACCTATTTACTGACGTGACAACCACAAATTTTTAGAAAAAACAATAAAATTAAAATGGATAAACTTTGATGCATATTGAAATATCACATAAAAAAAAATTGAAATATCACATAAGAAAAATAAAATAAAATATTGAAATATCACATTCAACAAGCCAATAACAGATTTCAATGCAAATGAATACACTACAAAAAAATCTGGAATCATTGATAATGTCATCACTAATCTGCAGCTAAATTGCTCATAACTAACAATATTTTTTTTGGTAATTCATAGCTAGATAGAATTAGCGATGAATTTTGCTATTTGGCTAAAGAATATATTTGTCTGTCAACAATTTCCTATTTTTAGTAGTGATAGGGACCTACAAAATTATGTGTATTATGCCACTAGAAAACAATTAGAACATTATATTAGTAATTGATGGCAGAATTAGGGAGTGGCAGAATGGGTAATTTATATGGGTATCTATTCATATTTATTCATTTTAAATAGGTTGGGTACCAAACTCATCTAAAATGGATAAAAAAACGAGCAATAGTCATATTACTCATTTAAAAATGGGTAGTTAAATGAGTAAAATAGGTAAAAGATATTCTCATAAAAGAAAGAGAAATGGTAGGGGGATGCGGTGGTAAAAAAACTTTTTGACATTTTTTTGGGGATAGGGCGGCGTGAGGGGGGTAGGGGGCTAGTAGGGGGGGAGGGGGGCTCGTAAGTTGGGTGACAAAAAAAACTATGAAAAATAATATTTTTTTTATAAAAGAAACAAACTACTTCCTCCGTCCCATTTTATGTGAGGTACTTTGACTCGGCATGGAGTTTAAGAAAGAAATGAAAACTTTTAAAACTTGTGGTCCAAAATGAATGATAGAAATTTGTGTGGCTGTAAATCATTTCATTAAGGTTAAAATAGACATTTTATAGCTAAATTGTTACTTGATATAGAAATATGTCATTATTTTTGGGACTGACTAAAAAGGAAAGTAAGTCACATAAATTGGGACAGAGGGAGTAAATTCGGCCTCGGTTGGTCTCTTTGTAAATTTCTTATTTTTTTAGTCCTCGAGAGGGGAACTACGTTTGACCTGATTCCTGCATCAACAGGATACGTAGGCGCCACAACGGCTCGGTCATATCTCCCGTAAGATTTCTATTTTTCCTTTACAATAGAAACTGGGACAGAATTTTTGAGAGGGACTCAAAAATTCTCAAGAAGAATACTTCGAAATTCGCAATTGGGACAAAATTTTTGAGGGGATCTCAAAAATTCCGTGATTTGATCACCAATGGTTAAAGATACACCAAGACAGTTAACTGGGACATAAATTTTTGAGAATGACCTCAAAAATTTCAATTGCGTTTATCGGCAGTTTAAAACAACTTTGAATACTTCCCAACAAGTAATCAGATAGACCTTGAGGCACCAACTTCAAAAATGTTCGCTAGAGCTCGACGTGACATGACACTTAGCAGTGACCTTTTCCAAATATTATTTTCTTAAAAAATCTATTTTTTCTTAAAACTTTTCTTTCATGTTTCAATTATTTTGCATAAAAATATTTTTTCTTATCTATCAAGAGGGGGGGGATCGGAAAAAAATCAATCGGAGATAGCAAGACAAGAAGCAGACAACCGAATAGATCGACACAGATCAGTTCATTTTTAAAACTAACAATTTTTCCGTGGATGCAGGTCTATAGGTTTACCTCAAAATCAACATATTCCACCATCCAATGAATATGGAGAAGTCAAAAGGGCGAAGAGCTCCCAAAAATTGACAATTTTTCTGTGGATGCAGAAAATATTTTACGCTTCTTATACTAGAGAGTTGGGAATACAAGTATCTTTATTTCATTCAAATTCTCAGCAAGAAGATGTCCATAATGAACGTGCAATCATGTTCGAAAATGGAACAAATGAAAACCTCAAAGAGAGCAAGATTATTATTTCCCAGCAACTAAAGATATCTGGAATATGTTTTACCTGCATTACATTATCAGATATGATAATATTCTAATCGGAGAGTCATTAATATCGTATTGTCAAATAAGCTGATACCATTACTCCGAGGGTCATTTTTATTTATATTGTCGGTTGAGACAATACCGCCATCTAAAAAATAACCAGAAGATCACGTATGTTGCTCGGTGAAACATTATCTTTGTTCGGCATCAGGGAGGCATCATCAAAAGATTCATGCATTGCAAGAAAAGATTCATGCATTGCAAACGAAGATTCATGCATCGCGGAAAAAAGATTCATATGCATCGCGAGAAAAGATTCATATGCATCGCGAGAAAAGAGATTCATGCATTACAAGAAAAGATTCATGCATTGCAAAAGAAGATTCGTGCATTGCAAAAAAAGATTCGTGCATCGCGGGAAAAAGATTCATGCATCGCGAGAAAAGAGATTCATGCATTGCAAGAAAAGATTCATGCATTGCAAGAGAAGATTCATGCATCGCGGGAAAAAGATTCATGCATCGCAAGAAAAGAGATTTATGCATTGCAAGAGAAAATTCACGCATTGCAAGAGAAGATTCATGCATCGCCGGAAAAAGATTCATGCATCGAGGACAATGAATTCATACATCGCAAGAGGCAAGAGAAGGAGTTATGCATCATAAGAGAAAGATTTACCCATCACAAGAGAATCAACATCAACTGCATCAATAATGACGCCAAGAGAATTATCAACATACTATATCAACCTATTTCATTACTTTGACATCAAAGAGAGAGTACATTGAAGATTATATTGCAAATATCAGACACAAGTTTTATTTGCTTTACGTCAAATTCGATGAAATTGACGTCAAATGATTCAAGGAGAGAAATTAAGTGTCAACACAGTAAAATGCACTATCTCTCCAGGTGAATTGCATTTTTATGCTAATGAATTTTATATCAGTCTTTGTTGAGAGCATTCGAGAGGATGAATTCTCAAAACAAACCATAGGTGAGGACGACATAAAAAAGGATGCAGCACAACGTGAAACTTTTCTTAGCAGCGCACTGGGACATAGCGTAAAAAAGAGTGCCAAACTCTTAGAGCACGATCTGAGGAGGGACTTCCACCAAAATCAAACCACACCCCTATCAGAAGGCATGTGGGTTAATCTTTAGGTTTGTCGGTTTCAGTGTGGCATCCAAAAATTTTGATCTCTATCGGAAGCAGCTTTCCAATCTGAGTGACAATGTGCCAAGAGCTTTGAAAATTATGTCCATGTAAGTTCTTAATTATGAGTATGAAGCGCGCCACATTCATGACTAAGAGATTGCAAGCCTCCTTTTCATACTCGACTTATTCATCACTCCTCCAAAACCAAAGGTTATCTTGCATAATAGATTTCCTTTTCAACCGATCGAGTCAAACTACAAGCAGCCTAAAGGATATGTAGGTGGAATCAATGTTGAAAACTCGGTTGTGTTCTAACATTTGCTCTTAAATCTTACTCTCGAGCATTCTGGTCCCTTCATAATATGGTATCAGGATAGTTTTTGAATTCTTTCAAAATCGTGCGTCAAATCAAGTGTATAGAACTACAAGTGGCTTGAGTTCTCATATAGCCTGAGATATGTAGGAAACCCATTTCCGAAGTTCGGCCATAATTCCTATAGTCCGTTTCCAAATCCCTTTTCCAAGATAATAGTGTGGTCGATCAAAATTGGATTGGTCAATTTCATTTTCCTCGAAATTTTTGCATCAATTCGAGTAAAACGAGGGACAGTTGTTGACACCCAATTTTGACCCTCCCCGATAAGTTAACAAAGAATAGTAGAAAAAAATATAAATAGATTTTAGAGCGATAATTTTCAGGGTTCAATGTTTAGGAAAGTTCGAGTCTTCGCGAAAATATTTTGAGGTTGGTGGTGGAAGCATCTTTAGCTCGTCCTCGTCTCAAGTTCGCTGCCTGGAGAAAGGTAACCTCTTATCCTTCATAATATTCTTTTCGCCTCTTTTTTCTATTCGGAATGATATTGTGATGTCTGAAATTTATACTTTGTGGTTGCTGGTTGCTGGTTGTTGGTTGTTATTAAGTTGATGTTGTTTATATGATATATTTGTTCTTGTATGATTCCGTTAGTTGGTCGAGCCGAAGCTAGTAAGTTTGCATTTAAGTGTTGATGTTTTCAGTCCGTTAGATGCGACAACTTGTTTTTCCTCAATTTTCTTTAAATTTTCATGATTATGTAGCAATTATCTTGTCATGTTTGAACTAGTTTGATGTTAAGATTGCATATTTGAAATTCCATTGTGTTGAGTTCTTCATGGTTTACTAATTAGTGACCTTCATATGATTTGCACTCAGTTTAAGTATGATATGAAATTAGTATATTGATTTTTCATATTCGATAAAGTTTTCTATGTGTGGTTAAAATAATAGCATGTTGTTGTTAATATTCTTTGTCTGTCTCGCATGGCTATGAGCTTATTCCATCGTTGTCACTGTTTCTTTGTTGGAGATCTCCAAATTCTATTGTTTTTTTAATTATTTAGTTGTAGTATGCTCCTAGATGATATAGCACATATCGAGATTTAGTTAATTTCTACATGTTTTCTTTCGTTAAAACTGAAGTCAAAAAATAAAAATAAAATAATAATAATAATAATTTATTTTTTTTAATAGTGGGATGAGTAGTTTTTCATAATTGGAAGCTTGCTATTTCGGAAAAAGACGTATGTGTATATGTATGTATGCATCTATGAGCATGTTAGTTAGATCTACTCTTAATTAAGAATAAGCATATTGTCTGTTAACTCCCATGTATACTGGAATAATAATGGGGTGTATGGTACAGCCTCTTCCTTGTTTCATTTTAAAAAAAAAAAAACATATGATGTGAAGCATGATATTTAACAAAGCTTATTGTGTTCTCATAATTACTTCCTGTCAATTGGTCGCCATGTTATTTAACTTCAATTTTTTCGTTTTGATTTAATTGAAATATATTTGGGTGTATACCCTTGAATGCATTATTGTTTCATAATCGATGAATCATGTTATCGTTTAGAGCTAAGGTTTGAAAGATTTTTTATTATTATTATTATTGGATACTAATTTTTGTCCTCTTCATTTGTATGTAAAATCTGCCTGAGTTCGTCACGAATATCTATTTTCCCTCTTGCATTTTGGGAGAGCCGTAAAGGCTCAAAAACTCCCTTTATCAAGTCAGCCAGCTATAAAAGTTGACGAGCAGGTCTCGAAGGTGGAAGGATGTGAAAGCGGAGGAGAATTGAAAAGATTGGGCCAAAGGCCTGCTCTTTATTTTTTAAAGTTATATTTTGTTGTTTTTTTTTTGGGCCTAAGCCCTATTATTGTGATTATTATAAGGGAAAATTACCTATATACACATCTTTATTTACCATATTTTCTATTATTCCCTACCATTTTAAAATATTACAAAAATCCCTTCTTTTTCCCATTACTCCAAATCGCCCG
The DNA here is from genome assembly GCA_029007595.1 of Solanum commersonii. Classification (NCBI taxonomy): domain Eukaryota; kingdom Viridiplantae; phylum Streptophyta; class Magnoliopsida; order Solanales; family Solanaceae; genus Solanum; species Solanum commersonii. Next base: position 53,294 of record JAJTWQ010000408.1, read on the forward strand.
AATACATTACTTCAACCTTACAAACCAACGTTTCTCCTCTCCTAATTTCACTCCTTCAACCCTTCCTTATTTCACTCCCATAATTTAATCAGTTACATTCTTCATCCCAATTTGAATTTCAAATTATATCTTTCTCTCCCCAGTTAATCAATATCAAACCATTGAATATGTTGTTCTCATCTTTTCCATTCTATTGTTCTTTGATTTTCTTTATAAAAAAAAATCATCAATTTCCTGAGGATCATAAATGGGCTGAAATCAGATCTAACGTTTTCATCAGCCATTAGCAATAGCGAATCAATGTTGTTCTTTATATTCTAAAGCGTGAGTGTTTTCATCATCCATTACCAATAGCGAATCAATATTGTTCTTCATCTTCTGAAGTGCAGGTTGATTAAAAAAAAAACCCAAAAGAGGGGTCGAAAATTGGCTCCTGCAATTTCTCGACCTTCTTTACATAAGGTTAGTTTTTCCATCTTCTTTTATTGATTTTTAAACTTGTTTATGTTAGTCAATCAAAAAATGATACATTAATGATAAAATTCATGTTTCATATTGTAATGTATCAATATTTAAGTTTAATTAATTGATACAATAAACCCTAATTTTGTTCATTACTTGAGTAGTTGTTGTAATTATATGAAGTTATCAAATATTGTAATATGCTTAGTTGTGTATCAGTCACAAGAAATCATGTCATTAATACAAAAATAATGTTCAATGGTGTATCAGTCAAAACTTGTATTATGCAGTGTGTATACAATACATTAACATCATGTTAAATGGTGTATCAGTCAAAATTTGTACTAGTCTATGTGTAAGATACATTATATGTAGTTTTAATAATTATCAGATACAAAAAAATTGGCTACTGAGAAGCATAAACAAGTTATACAACCTGTAAATATTAGTATGATTTTGTTTTGAATTATAATGTATCTTCTTTATTTTTATTATGTATCTTCTGCATTTTGAAGGGAATGCGGATTCTTTATTCCATCCAATGATTTTTTATCAGATCACCTTCGTACACAATATGCAACCCTATTATGAAAGTGTGGTACTGAAAAGATCAAGGCAGAATACGTTAGTGAAAATGAGGATCCACAAAAGCCTAAGAGTCAATTCACAGCACCATCTCAAGAGGATATGGTTAATGTTGAATATAGATTATCTATCACTTGTTAGACACCTTTTTAGAGTGTTATGGTTATTACGATACATTAACTCTAGTTTTGGAGTGTTTGTTTTATTGTTTTGGGATACTTTTTTCTACTCAAGTTTTAGAGTGTTTCTCTAAAAAAAAACTTGTTTATTTTAACTTTAACTTTCAATATATTTAGTTATTATTTACAGTTTGAATTGTCTTATATATTTGTCTTATATAATCTGATACAAAAATGTCATAAAATTAAGTACCAGATTCATTCATGCATATACATACAAAATTCTTTTTTCTCGTAGTTGTAATTAGTTGCTAATACATTTGACACCTAACAATGCAATGTACTTGATAACTTGATTGTTGATTCATTCATGTACTTTATAACTTAGTTGTAGTTAGTTGCTGATTCATTCATGCAAATATATTGGGCTCTAATTAGTTATAATTAGTTGTTGATTCAATCATGTATCTGATTGATAACTTAATTCTTATTTATTTTGATACATTTATAGATACACTTTATTTAAGCTTACTTACACCCTTTTTCCACAATCTTATTGTATCAGATACATTATTATCAACTTCATGATACATTATATATAAAAAAAAATGTATCTGAAACATATTGAGTGGTACCATATTCACAAATATAATGGTGTATCATATTCTAAAATAGTTAATATTCCATATAAAGTCCAAATTATATGCTGGAATGTAATACATTGTATCATATTTTAAAATAGTTAAACACGATACCTAACTTATCTACCTTAAATGAATATCAGATACAATTTTTTTATAACTATGTATCAAACAAACAATTCAAATACTTTGTAGTCTAAATTATGTATCATATACATGAATTTGATGGTTACAACTCGATTCTAATTTTGTTTTGTAATCTTTGAATAGTTCTTATAAATATATCAAGTATAAAGTTCATATGGTTGAATGGGTTGTTATATTCATAATTTTGTATCATATACAATATAGTTTGATCATATACAATCTATTAAGATGATACATTTTTACACAATTCACATTCAGATACACAATAATGACCACATCATAATCCATAGATACAAAGTTACAATACACGCCCGTCATTTACTACTAATGTATCATGACTTACATTAGTAGTAACCACTGAATAAACAATCTTAGGGTTTTATGTATCAAAAAAATAAATTGGATGATGACACATTGTAATATGAAAACACTAATTTTTTTTCCGTAATGTATCATGCATTTGAATCAACAACTAAGTGGAAGCTTGAACAATAAAAAAAACACAGAATTAGATTGAACTCATTTACCTTGGGTAGATTAGGCCGAAAGATTAGGAGATGATACATTGCATAAAACAAAGGCATTATAGTATTGATGTATCGGATAAATAATAACACTAACAAAGACTAATTTAAGAATCAAAATAAACGAGATACATTGTAGATCTACATCATTTAATAGTGAAGATTGTGTTATGACGGATCCAATTTTTTTCTTCTTTTTTGAGCAATATTTTTCAATAGTAGATTTTGAACTCGAGTATGCATCCTTTTTTTTTTTTACTTCTTTGATCTCAAATTCTCCATGATTAACAGATCATTTCGTTGGTTAGATCTATTTTCATGAAACTTTTCATCATCAAAATCAAATATACAAGGTACCATACCAAAAAGGGGAGCATAATTCATATGTATAAAAAAAATAGATGGAAAAGCTAAATTTTTTTTTATAAAAAAAGACAACTTAAGAACTGGGAAGAATAAAATTGATGAAGAAATAGTTCTACCTCATCCGCAATGGCGGATTTGAGATTCACAAAAGAAATTATTTGTCCAATCAGTTTTGCGTGATACATTGAATCCATATTTCTTGACGATTTCTTAGACTTGATGATTTCGGATTGATGATTCAAAAACATGAATTGTTTGTCCAATTATCTACAATGGTGGATTTGATTAGATTCAAGATTTTGAATTCATGGAGAAGATGAAAATTTGATTTTTGAATTTTGTGAAGTTGTTCTGATTTAGAATTAATTGATATCAATCAAGTTTGTGTGATTTGTGGGAAAAGAAAATCAATTCTGCGTGATTTATGGGAAAGAAAATCAATTTTATATTAATATTCCATATTAAGCTCAACAGACAAGTTTATAGTGTACCATATATAATGTATCAAGATGAAATTTATGTATCCGGGTGGCTGAAATTTTAAGGGATTTTTGTAAAAAAGAAAAGAGTAGGGATAGAATGTAATTTAGGGTCTTACACTATGGGATTTAGGTAAGTTATACTTATTATTATTATTTGTTAGTCGTTAGGACAGGTACAAGGAGACAAAAATTGGGCTAAGGTCCAAAGAAAAGAAATAAAATTCAATTTAGTCTAGGACAGGTACAAAGATGACAAGAATTGGGCCAAAAATCCAAAACGAGATTAGACCCAAGTACTGGTCCAGGCGGACAGAAAATCAGACTTGGGTCCAAATTTCCTTCTCTACTTTATCATCTTATATTTGTTTATCTTTCATTATTTGTTGTTAGTCTTTAAGGTTACCACAATTTAATTCCCCGAAAGATAGTCATTCTGAACTAAACTCTTAAAAATTAACTAATTAAATACTTGCTTCTTATAATATTAAAACATAATCTACCAAAGTGTTTAACTTAGATAATATCCTAATACTCCCCATTTTCCCTTTTTTTTAAAAATAAAATAGTTTTAACTATAAAATAGTCCAATTTGCCATTTGAGTTAAGTTAAATTATTTTAGCCAAATAAATTAATTACCGGATAACCGCGTATTAGCGGGCATTTCGGGTGCTTTCAAACCCTTCCCGAAATGCTAATATGAACCTCGAACCCCTTTGAAAGTTTTCACTAGACTTCTGTTTTAGTCTTTTGAAAATAATAGTTTTCTTAATTATATTCTACTTAAAATTAAGTGGCGACTCTTAAACCAGTCAAATTATATTTTCTTAATAAAACAGTTATCCGCTGAAGCTAAGTTAAGGATCATGTTTATGTATTACGCCAAAGACATTTAGTGATAATAGATTTTCTGTGTATTAACGTAAAAATATTTAGCTACAATTGAGCTTAATTAGTTTCATTGAAGAATAATATAAAGAGAGAATACTCACCAAAACTATTTGGACATTTGGATATTTGAGTGCAAGGGTCAATTCATCATCCCAGACAGGGTTGCAGTTGTTCTTCTTACAACTAGTCTCCACTTTCTATAAGACAATTGCAGAACATCAGTACAAATAACAGATATTATTTAAACTTTGACATAATGAAACACAAAAAGACATAATTCATGATTTTAATTAAGTTTATGAATTCTGGATATACAACAGGATAGTTTTTCGAGATATATTATTTATGTACTTCATTCCATTTTTTTGTGAATATCTTTGGACATATGTCTGTGCTAGCATGGGTCTAATATTTGTTATTTTTTTTGTCTTAATTTATGTGATATAGATAGAATTTAGAGAGTCAATTAAATTTTAATATGATTTTTAAATATTCTAAGTTGTTAATTATTAAGATTTATAGTTTTTTTTACGTAATTTTTAAATAATAAATGTTATTCCCCTTGTCCTAATATATATATGATATATAAAATTTCAAGAGTAAATCAAATATTGTTCATTATTGAAATTTACAATACTTTTTACGTAATTTTCAAATTAAATAATACATGTTACTTCTTTTGTCCTATTTTATGTTGACACCGATAGATTAATTTCAAAAATTAGTCGAACTTTTTATATTTTTTTAAAAATATTTTAAGTTGTCAATTATCATAATTTATAATTTGTTTACGTAGCTTTTAAATATAAAAAAATAAAAAAAAGATAACCAAATTAAAACGGAAAAATCACCAATAAAATTACACAAATACCCTCAAAGTGCTCAAGCAAGCATATTAACCAATTGCCTACTTGAGCACTTGAAACTTCCTCTTATAATAGTAAAATTTGACAAGACAATGGAATATTACAAAAAATGAATTAACTTATGGTAATAAATATTTGTATACTTATAAATTATTTCTTCAAGGTAAGATGAGTGTTTCTGATTACTAAATATAAAAAAATATTACATTTGAACGGACTAAAAAGAAAGAGTAACACAATTAATTAGACAAAGAAAGTATATAAGTAAACTTTTTAGAAACTTTTTTAACCATAAAAACACATAGTCTAAGACCAAAATGTTGGTTTTGTAATAAATCCTAAGATATAAAAGCGAGATTTTCTAAAATGTTAAAGTCATGGGTGATCAAGAGTTGTAATTAATGAATGTAATATTTTTCATATAAAAATATAGAAGCTCGATCAACTATATTATCAAAAAATCTATCCTAGATATGCCTCTAAAAGACGATATATAATTTGACCATTCAATATGATCAAACTCATGAAATATGCAAAAATATTATCAAAGAAGAAGATATTATAAGATGTACCTGATCACCCATGGTAACAACAACATAAGGATCACTATGAAATGTATCCTTGAGTGGTAGATTGATGCCTCTATACACCCTAATTTCAACAAGTCCCAACATCTTTAAAAAAAAATTGAATTTTTTTCAACTTAATTGGTTTATGTGCCACAACAATATATCAATATGGCCTTAGAAAAGGACTTTCATTTCTTGCATGACCCTGTATTGATTTATTCTTTTTATCACTTCAGAATAATTCTAGCACTTAATTAGAATTTCAAAAAGAAAAAGGAAAATGGGAACTTATACCATCGGTCCATTATTCACCTTAAAAGAATCTCTCGCTTTCTACTTAAAAAAATTATCGGTAATTTCTAATTAATTCATCACTAAAGTCTAAATAATTTTAGCTAATTAACTTTTTTTTAATAATCTATTACTAATTTATAACTAAATGAAATTAATATACAATTTTTTAATTTAATTATCAATTTTTATTCATAATTAACTCCTTATTTTGTAATAGTGTCCTCAAAGAGAATCTAATAACTTTCTAGAGTTATTCTTGAACGTCCTTGGTCTGGTTAGCTTTATTCCAATGTTATTCGGAAAAAATATTGAGTCAAATCCATTCATAACATTGGTCACACTACCTGTTCACATCTTTTATTAAAAGGATTTTTTTTGTAACATGTCATCGAATTATTATGAATAAATTATTTATATCGATCATTCGTTAAAAAATAGGTTTATCTATGCCATTACCTATATAAAAAGAGTTCATTTGTGTTATTATTTTTAACAGAAAATATATTTAATTTTGGAAAATTATTTATGCCACATGGTTAATTCCTTATTAGAGGCCTACGTCAGTTAATTAAAAAAATTCAACATTTGATTAAATCAAAATTAAATATGAACGGATTTAAATAAAACCGAATTCACGATAGGATAGTATCCAGCACAATTCAAACATTATTCATTACTTATATTTAATATAATTATCAATAAATAATACATTTACTGACCTTGTTCCCCAATAATATACTATCAAATATCACACTGATCACCAGTAGTACTAGGTTATTATTAATTAACTTCTATTCAGTAAAATCACTATAGACACAAAATACCTAAAATTAAACATTCAATAATTACTGTATAAAAAAAATACATGTAACGCCCAAGAAACACAAATAACTGATGATACATAGATGATAGAACAATCACATAAATATATATCTTCCAAAAGGGAAGCTTCAAATGATTCTAGCACAATATATAAAAAAACATACACACACACACATATATATGGTCACATTACATAACGAAGCAAAGATGATTTTATACGCCTCGCGCTCAAGGCTTTTTAGGTACTTGAGGTATTTCTAGCTTTGGCAAAGTTGGTAATTCAGGCTTAGGAATAACAGGTATCTCGAGCTTTGGCAATGTTGGTAACTCTGGCTTTGGGATTTTTGGCAGTTCGGGCTTTGGTAGAGTTGGTAGCTCAGGTTTTGGAATTTCAGGGAATTCAAGCTTAGGCAAAGTTGGGATTTCAGGTAAATGTGGCAGTTCGGGCTTAGGAAGCTCAGGTAGAGTTATTTCAAGAAGATGACGAGCGTCTGATTGAATTACATAATCACTTGTTGAAAACAAAGTGACAAATAATAAGAAGATAAAAGATGGGTTGTAACAATAAGCCATATTTGTTGAAAGGTGATATCAAGACTAGTAATTTATGCTTTGTTTGATTATGCTTTATGTTTCACTTCAAACAAGTTTATATAGATGTGTGGTTGTAGAAATTAAAAATTGGAGAATTAGGGCTTTGGTAGGAAAAATTGTGTGTTAGTTCATCTTCTGAACAATAACCTCCTAATTTAAACTGACAAAAAAATTACTTATGTAACATATTTTATGTAGATATTCCTATTCAACACATAATAAAAAGTCTTCAAGTAGGTAACCTAAAGAGAGAACTTACTTTTCTTTAAAATTAGACTAAGGTTCTATTGAATAAAATGACATACCATAACTAGATTATGTACAATAATAGTAAAGATAACTGTTGACAATACTCATGTTATGTTCCTAGTTATTGTCGTATACTACCTTGAGGTTGCAGAAGAAATTCATAAACTTCAAATTTTGACATTACGTAAAGGCTGACGTACATAGTACATAGTACATTCTATATTCTTCGAACATAATATTATTTATTTACATGCTAGCTAGCACTAGCCAATATTTTCAAATACTCATCACACAAGAACAAACACATAGATATATGTATTTATAGGACCATTGAACATCACAAATTTTCTATTTCTTGAGAAGGTGGCATTCAACATCCTTGGTCATACCAATGAAATAATCCAAGAGAGCAAGGGTTACGAGTATCTTCAGTTTTCTTCTCGTACATAAGTGTAATTGTAGTCCAATGTTCACAAGATGTAATAACAGTGAAGGAATTATACAACTCTAAAAGATTTCCGTCAATCACTTTCCAAGTAATTGATTTCTTTTGAGGATCTATGGCTTCGATCACAGTCTTAGCGAACATTTCTTTTCCATCTATACATTACAGATCAGAAAATACCATAGATGTTACTCCGAATTCAAATGTTAAAATCCTAATATGAAATACATTGATGCAAGAAAATAATATTGCGAGAAAGATAGATTTTATGTGTGTTTACCTTCATAATATTTCCAACTAACAATCGAATCAATTTTTCCAATTTCACCTTCATGAATCTCAAAATGCTTGATCCTACTAGGGCTTATGTAGGGTAGATGATGAGTATTAGTGTGAAAAATATCATAAACCAAGTGTCCTCCACACTTCACCTCCAATGAAACAATCATTTTGCCTTTCATACCCATATTGTCCTTTCCTAGTAATAGCAATAAGTTGAGAAAATGTATAAAACTTGTAGCTTTTATATATAGATGTTAATTAAAGAAGCTAACCAATAAAAAGAATTATCCACCACATATCTATATGACTATATCACATAGTGGCGGTGTTAATTCAATTATGTATAAGTAGGTTTTAGTTTGGTTATAAATTTATCATGATATTTTACATACTCATGATAATTGAAATATGATGACAATACAATTATAAGTAATCACTAATCAGGTATATTTACTTTTATATAATCGCATCGGTCATGGTATTCATAGCCTTGCTTCTTTTTGGGTCAAATTCTAATTTCGTTTGCTTCTCCCAATCGTCGAGCCTGATCGACTCAACTCTTTTCCCTGTCCCCGAGCCTACTCTCAATTCATTTTGTTCTTCTTTTGTACTGTCACTTGAATGAAGACACTTGATCAGTCCGACTTTCTCAAATATCCCCCACCGACCCTTTTCCTTTACGAGTCTGGATTAATTACTCCTGTAAAAATCATCTTTGCCAAACAAGTGAATAATGGTACAGACAAAAAAATATGCATCATCAAATATATATTTTCTTTGTCTTATTTTTGTTGCACACATAGTCATACAAAGATTTGTTATGGTGTTATATGCACTATACTTGTGCTAACCTAATTAAAGATTTGTTAGACAATTTTACAAAGTAAATGGGACTTTTTCAAAATCACGATGATAATTATTTCGTTATTATAACATTAAAATTTCAACAATATGTACATGTTCAAACATAATTAAATTTAATAATTAAACAGAAAAATTAATATAAAATAAACCTAAAGAATGTTATACTTTGGTTAATTTTAAAATTTATCGATAACACACCTCAAATTCGAAGAAATTATAAGAGTTAAATTATTTTAAAATGTGAATATAAATAAATAAATTGATTGACATATTTCAGCAACACTTGATAATTGAATAACGATACACATCAAGTTAAGCATTATTAAAGTTTGGAGTGATGTATTCAAAATCGTGAGAGACGAAGTCACGATTTTAAATACATCGCTCCAGACTTGATAATTTATGTAATATTATTTGACGTTTCAATTTGATAGTACGATTTTTTCGGTTTGATTTAAACACCTTCATGCTTAGCCTCAATTTTATAGGGTTACTCCTAATTTGTAATTTATGGCACTATAGAACATAGAATAGCATGGGAAATTATAACCTCTACTCTTATTTATTTTTCTTCTGAGTTGTATCTATGAAACACCAAAATATTCAATAATGTAGGGGTCCATGTTGAATTGATCATTACTAGCCTTTTCTTTTTTTGGCTATTAATTTCTTCAATTTGTTGAGTTGTATCATCTTCATGTTATTAATGATGATAAGTTGCACATAGTGAGATAACACTTCTAATGTTGATGATGTTTATTACTTTCTTCGATTTATATTATATGGTGTTTTTACTTATTCATTTCTTATTTCTTAATTAGGAGTGATGTTTTTCTTAAAGGGTGTGTCCAAATTAAAAATATCATATAATATGGACGGAAGGAAGAATTAAGTCATGAAATTTGAAACTCCTTAATTACGAAGGTGAACCATGATTAAGGTGGCTAAGTTGTCGATAAACTAAATTAAGGTAAACCATAATAGGAGTGATGTTTAATTATTTGACATTCTTGGCTAAATTAAAGTAAATATTTCAATGCTCCTACTGATGGGAAGCTCAACAATGAAGCATATAACGAGGGAGGCTAAGCGAGTACTTGAGATATATTAGCGGAATATGGAAGAAAAACTATGGATCCAAATATGTCTATGAACAAGTTGTTTATTTTTGAAGCATCTCCTTCCTTTACATCAAAAGCTCTTGAAAGAGATGTGAATGGAACTATAACGTTTAGATTAGTTCCTTTTTGTATGAATGAACCTACTATTTAATAAATAAAATCCTTCCAGTTCCAAAGCAAAAAAAAAATAAAAAAATAAAAAAATTTCTTCTCCAATTTATATCTACTTGCTAAATTTCCTTTGCCTAATAACTATATTGGACCATGCCTATTGCGTTAGCAAGACGATTGTGCAAGACATAATATTGTAAACATATAATAATGTCCTTTCAAACATTTGTGTTTAGCAAAATTGTAAATAATATAAAAAATTGACCCGCATAGCAATTTTTAATCTGCCTCGCCCCACCCCACATAACAATTTTTTTCATTTTCAACCCGCCCTACCCCGCCCCACATAGACCCACTTCGCATTAATCCGCCCCTTATAATTTTTTTATATTTTCTTTTTCTAGTTAAGTTTGACACTAAAAATATAATTCATAAAAATAAATTCATTTTTTCATTAAGTTGTATTAATTTAATAGGATAGTGACTTAAAAATTTATTGTTTAGAGGTCAATTGGAAAACATGTAAGAAATTGTATTATTTTTTATTGAATCATTTCATTTACTATCTTGAATATTTTAGTAACTTTAAAGAAATTATCTTAATAAATAATGTTCTATCACTCTTATAACATGTAAAAAGTTAAAAATAAGTTTGAACCAACGTAAAATCACATATACCCGCAACCCGCCCCGCCTCGCATTCGTTTTAAAAAAATCCACTTCAACCCGCCCCGCATCCCACCCGCCCCGACCCATTGTCATCCCTAGATAGTCTACAAGTTGGAATATAAGTACTTTGAATGAGAAAATACTAGAAATAGTCTGTTATCTTTGGAGTTGGATTTAAAATAATCCTATTCTTTTTTCATAGATCACTAATACTCCACATTACACCAAAAAAAATCTTTAATGCGAGCATCACATTACACCAAATGATCGGGAAATTTCTAACATAAGATAAATTTCAGGCAGTTGATGGGTGGAACCGGTGGAATTATAAGGGACCATCTAGGCAGTTGGATTGTAGGATTTTCTTGCAAATTAAAAGGAGCTAATGCCCATCATGCGGAACTACTAGCTTTGCTCTGTTGATTAGTGCTTCAAAGCAGTTGATTTGTTTCCTAGTTTTTAGCTAGTAAAAAAAAGTAATGTTGTCAAGTTATTTAGCATTAAGTTATTTGCTATTTTCTAGTTGATAGGGTGGAGTTAGTGAGCATGTTTATCCACTATCTTTTAGTTGCTTATTTCTAGCTAATTTTAGTTAGTTATAGGCCTATTTAACAGGTCACTGCTGTACCTCTTTTGAAGTAATCCGAAAGACTTTAGAAGTTCTTTTTTCTCTGCCTCTACGTCCTTTTTTTTAAATCTCCAACATATTGTGGTATTAGAGCAAGGCAGGAGAGAACAACCATTTCTCTCTTAACGCAGGCTAGATCAAACTAACTGGGCGATAGAGTGAGAGCTGTCCATGGCAAGCAACAGTTCCAATTCTTCCTCTCAGCCCCTGATTCCAATATTCAAAGGGGAAAAGTATCATCTTTGGAGTCTCAAAATGAAGACAATGTTCAAGAACCAGGAGCTATGGGATTTGGTGGAGACGGGGTATGTTGAGCCAAATCCGGCACTGACTCAACCTGACAATCAACTATGGGAGACTCGCAAGAAAGATGCAAAGGCATTATTTATCATCCAATCGGCATTGGATGATGAAATTTTCCCCAGAATTGCAACAGCAGCAAATTCCAAACAAGCATGGGATACTCTAAAACAAGAATATTTGGGCGGCAAATAGGTAATTACTGTGAAATTACAAACACTTTGTCGTGAGTTTGAAACTTTGGCCATGAAAGAAAAAGAATCTGTGCAGGAATTTATGTCTAGAGTGTCTGGAATTGTTAATCACATGAAAACATATGGTGAAAATGTTAATAATAAGACGGTTGTGAGTAAGGTGTTGAGAAGTTTAACTAAAAGCTTTGATCATGTTGTTGATGCAATAGAAGAATCTAAGGACCTATCTACTTATAATTTTGATGAATTAATGAGTTCACTGTTAGCCCATGAAGTTCGAATCAGTAAGTCCAATGAAAAGGTAGAAGAGAAGGCTTTTCAAGCGAAGGGGGAGCCCTTTTACAAAGGAAAATCAGAATATTCAGGTGGTCGTGGCAGAGGAAGAAGTGGTTATCGAGGTCGAGGTCGTGGAAACATCAGAGGAAGAGGCCAATTTGGTGAACAACGTCAAAACAGGAATAACATTCTGTGTAGATATTGCAAGAAGTCGGGCCACATAGAAGTTGATTCTTTGGACCAAGCAGAGGGATGACCAAAAGCAAGCAAATTTCACAGAGGAAATTGAAGAAGGGAGTAAGTTATTCATGACCCAATCTTCTATCGATGATGGTCGTAATGGAGTGTGGTTCATGGACAGTGGGTGCTCAAACCATATGTCCGGAACAGGGTCACTATTTAAAGACCTTGATGAATCCCAGAAAAGTGAGGTTCGACTTGGAGACAACAAGCCAATGAAGGTTGAAGGGAAAGGTACAATTTCCATAAAAACCACACAGGGTAATGTAAAGCTCCTACATGATGTGCAATATGTTCCTAATTTAGCTCATAATTTGTTAAGTGTTGGGCAATTGATAACTGGTGGTTACTCTATTTTGTTTGATGATTGTTGTGGCACTGTTTATGATAAGAAATCTGCGCAGAGCATTGTCAAGATTTCAATGACACAAAATCATATGTTCCCTTTAGAAGTGTCTAGTGTGCAAAATTGTGCTTTAATTGTGAAAACTAGTGATACTAGTTTATGGCATCTAAGGTACGAACATCTGAATGTTAAAGGGCTGAAGTTGTTGGGTCAAAAGAACATGGTCGTTGGGCTGCCTAAAATTGATGGTCTTGATTTCTGTGAAGGGTGTGTCTACGGGAAGCAAAGTAGAGTCTCATTTCCTGTAAACAAGGCATAGAGGGCTTCAAGTTGTCTTGAATTGGTGCACACTGATGTTTGTGGTCCGATGAGTATTGAATCCTTAGGTGAAAGTCGATATTTTTTGTTGTTTACTGATGATTATAGTCGAATGAGTTGGGTTTATTTCTTGAAGTTCAAATCTGAAGTTTTTGAGAATTTCAGGAAATTCAAGGCATTAGTAAAGAAGCAAAGTGGATGTTCTTTAAAGGCTCTCCGTTCGGATAGAGGTGGTGAATTTACTTCTAAAGAATTTGATGATTTTTGTGAGAAAAATGGTATTCACAGGGAGTTGTCAGCACCACGTACGCTGGAGCAAAATGGAGTGGTCGAGCGAAAGAATCGAACTATGGTGGAAATGGCTCGTAGAATGATGAAAGAAGCAGAACTTCCAACGAAGTTTTGGGCAGAAGCAGTAGCAACAACAGTGTATCTTCTCAATATCTCACCGACAAAGGCAGTCATGAATCGAACCCCATATGAAGCCTAGAAGGGTAGAAAACCATGGGTAAGCCATCTAAATTTTTTTGGTTGTTTAGCATATGCTTTGGATACTTCTCCATCTCGTCGCAAACTTGATGTGAAAGCAGAAAAATGCATTTTTGCGGGCTATAGTCCTCAATCCAAAGCATATAAGTTGTATAACCCAATGAGTGGCAAATTTATCATAAGCAGGGATGTTAAGTTCAATGAAACAAGAAGTTGGGCTTGGAATGAAAGAAATATTTCAGCACCAACAAATTCTCTAATTCCTTATGATGCACCCAAGTCACCTGTAGCTGAATAGTTGGCTCCAATAACATCTGAAATTGTTGAAGAATCTTCAGCAGAGCCAAGTCCACTAAGAAGATCAACAAGGGAAAAAAATCAAATTCGAGATACTCTAATAACATGTATACTTCTTGTCAATTTTCTCTTCTTGTTTCAGATCCTATAAATTATGAAGAAGCAGTTGAAAAAGAAGAGTGGCAGCAAGCAATGATTGAAGAGATGAACGCTGTCGAAAAGAATGAAACATGGAAATTGGTTAACTTACCAGATGGTAAGAATGTTATTGGTCTAAAGTGGGTATATCGCACAAAGTACAATGCAGATGGATCTATTCAGAAGCACAAAGCTCGACTTGTTGCAAAAGGATATGCACAGCAACAAGGAGTTGATTTTGATGAAACATTCTCTCCCGTAGCACGCTTTGAAACGGTGAGAACTCTCTTAGCTCTTGCTACTCAACTTTCTTGGCCAGTTTACCAATTTGATGTCAAGTCTGCCTTCTTAAATGGAGACTTGGAGGAAGAAGTTTATGTTGCTCAACCGGAAGGTTTTGTTGTGAGCGAACAAGAAAGTAAAGTGTATAGGCTGAAAAAGGCCTTATATGGGCTAAAGAAAGCCCCACGAGCATGGTATATCAAGATCAATTCTTATCTCCAAGAGAATGGATTTGAAAGAAGCAAAAATGAGCCAACTCTTTACGTAAAGAAGCGAGGTAAAGCTGATTTCTTGGTGATGTGTCTTTATGTAGATGATATAATTTATATGGGCTCTTGTGAATCTCTTATTGCTGAATTTAAGTCTTTCATGATGAAATTTTTTGAAATGACAGACTTAGGATTGTTGCATTATTTTCTTGGTCTTGAGATTAACCATGGTTCAGATGGCATTTTTGTCTCGCAAAGAAAATATGCTACTAATCTTCTTGGGAGATTTAACGTGTTGGGTTGTAAGATAACTTATACACCTATGAATGTAAATGAGAAGCTCATATCTGATGATGGTACGGGTTTGACGGATGCTCGTTGCTTTAGAAGTATAGTTGGTGGTCTGAATTATTTGTCGCACACACGGCCCGACATAGCATTTCCTATTAGTGTGGTTTCCAGATTCATGCATAACCCAACAAAGCATCATTTTGGGGCAGTTAAGCGGATTTTACGATATGTTGCCGGAACTACTGATTTTGGAATTTGGTATTCAAAAAAATCAGATTTTAGATTATTTGGTTTCACTGATAGTGATTGGGCAGGTTGTCTGGATGATAGAAAAAGTACTTCTGGATATGCATTCTCTCTTGGTTCAGGTGTTATATCATGGAGTTCAAAGAAGCAAGAAATTGTGGCCTTGTCGTCATCCGAAGCAGAATATATTGCTGCCACTGCATCATCTTGTCAAACGGTTTGGCTAAAGAGATTGCTTGCTGATGTATTTCAGGAGCAAGCTGCTGGAACCGAGATTTTTTGTGACAACAAATTACTATTGCAATGACGAAAAATCCGGCATTTCATAGCAGGACAAAGCATATAGACATTCGGTACCATTTTATCTGAGATCTGGTAGCAAGTGGAAGTATTATGTTGAAGCATTGTGGCACAAATGAGCAAGTTGTAGATATTCTAACCAAAGCACTACCAGTTGGAAAGCATGAGTACTTCAGACTACAGATGGGAGTGACAAGCTTTGAAGCAAGGGACAGTGTTGATTAGTGCTTCAAAGCAGTTGATTTGTTTCCTAGTTTTTAGCTAGTAAAAAAGTAATGTTGTTAAGTTATTTAGCATTAAGTTGTTTGCTGTTTTCTAGTTGAGAGGGTGGAGTTAGTGAGCATGTTTATCCACTATCTTTTAGTTGCTTATTTCTAGCTAATTTTAGTTAGTTATAGGCCTATTTAACAGGTCACTGTTGTACCTCTTTTGAAGTAATCAGAAAGACTTTAGAAGTTCTTTTTTCTCTGCCTCTGCGTCCTTTTTTTAAATCTCCAACATATCATGGTTTGAATCTAGCACAGAAAATAAGCATTAATCATTTGCTCGTGGAGACCGACTCTCAGGTATTACTTAACACCTTAGAAAGTGCTAAACCAAGACACTCATACATTTATTCAGATTGCAGGTCAATGCTCCTACTGATGGGAGGATCAACAATGAAGCATATAATGAGGGAGTCTAACTCGTAGAGTGAACATATTAGCGAAATATGGAAGTTAGACAATGGATCCAAATATGCCTATGAACAGTTGTTTGTTTTTGAAGCATCTCCTTCCTTTACACTAAAAGCTCTTGAAGGAGATGCGAATGGAACTATATAGTTTAGATCAGTTCCCTTTTGTATGGATGAACCTACTATTTAATAAATAAAATTCCAAAGCAAAAAAAAAAAAAATTACACCAAAAAAAATCTTTAATGACAATTAATTAACGGTAATAGCTTAATTCCCGCTAAATATATTCTTTAGAGACAATTAACACTCTTTGTAAATGTGCCTAAAGTCTAACAAAAAGATTCAAGATTTAGTGTATAAAAAAAATATAAATGTAACATCAGAAGAAATACAAATAACTGATGATATATAGAACAATTATATAAAGGGAAGCTGCAAATGATTCTAGCACAATAAAGAAAACACATACATATGATCACATAACATAATTAACTCTTAACATTTTAACAATATTGTTGCTTCAATGAAGCAAAGAGGATTTTATACGCCTCCCGCTCAAGGCTTTTTAGGCACTTGAGGGATTTCTGACTTTGGTAAAGTTGGCGATTCAGGTTTAGGAATGACAAACATCTCAAGTTTTGGCAATGGTGGAAGTTCAGACTTTGGTAATGTTGGGATTTTGGGCAATTCGGGCTTTGGTAGAGTTGGCAGCTTGGGTTTTGGGATTTCTGGAAATTCAGGCTTAGGCAAAGTTGGGATTTCAGGTAAATGTGGCAATTCGGGCCTTGATAGAGTTGGTAGCTCGGATATTGGGATTTCAGGAAATAATTTGGCTTAGGCAAAGCTGGGATTTCAGGTAAATGTGGCAATTCAAGCCTTGATAGAGTTGGTAGTTCGGATATTGGGATTTCAGGAAATAATTTGGGCTTAGGCAAAGCTGGGATTTCAAGTAAATGTGGCAATTCGGGCCTTGATAGAGTTGGTAGCTCGGATATTGGGATTTCAGGAAATAATTTGGGCTTAGGCAAAGCTAGGATTTCAGGTAAATGTGGCAATGCAGGCCTTGATAGAGTTGGTAGCTCGGATTTTGGGATTTTTGGAAATTCAGGCTTAGGCAAAGCTGGGATGTCAGGTAAATATGGCAATGCAGGCCTTGATAGAGTTGGTAGCTCTGGTTTTGGGATTTTAGGAAATAATTTAGGCTTAGGCAAAGCTGGGATTTCAGGTAAATGTGGCAATGCAGGCCTTGATAGAGTTGGTAGCCCGGGTTTTGGAATTTCAGGGAATTCAGGCTTAGGTAAATTTTGGGATTTCAGGTAAATGTGGCAATTCAGGCTTAGGAAACTCAGGCAAAATTACTTCAAGGAGATGGCGCGCGTCTGCTAGATTTATGTAGTTGTTTGTTGAAAACAAAGTGACAAATAATAACAAGTAAAAATGATGGGTTGTAGTGATTATATGTCATTGTTGAAAGGTGATAAATGCTTCAAGACTAGTAATTTATGTTTTGGTTGGTTATGCTAATATGCTTTATGTTTCACTTCAAACAAGTTTATATAGATGTGTGGCTGTGGAAAATAAAAATTAGAGAATTAGGCTTTGGTAGGAAAATTAATTGTGTGTTAGTTCATCTTCTCAACAATAACCTCCAAATTTAATCTGACAATAAATTTCCTTGTGTAACATATTCAAGCACATAAGAAAAGTCTCCCTCCATGTACCTAGTTATTGTCCTATACTACTATGATGAACCAAGTTCATTCCAATATGAATACCAAGGTCACACAAATAATTATTGGACTAACAAGAGCTATTGGGCTGAGAACGAGCAATAGGGCCAGGTTAATTTGGAATCCGGGTTGAGTAATGGACATGAGAACAGTTCCATAAAAAATGATAGTGATATGTGATTTCGAAATTATGCAAATTCTTAAGAAAAAGAGTTTGATTCTTCTTATCTTTGTTCTTAGTTAGAGCTTCTCATCCCCTTCTATCAATCTTGGATTTGTCTTCCCCTCGATTAACTTTCTCTGTTTCGTTTTTAAGGATCATTAGTTGTTACTTGCTTGATATTTCCATTTCTAAATTGTATTTTGTGTTCTCAATGATTATAATACATATCATTATTGCGCTGTAACTTGAGTTGTTACACCTACCTTGGGGTCTCAGAAGGAACTCGTAAACTTTCAAATTTTGAATTTACCTTTCACTTGAATCAAGTAAACAGGACACAAAATATCATTTGTGTAGAGTGCTTATCTAATGATGCGTATTAGAGCCTTAGCTAATAATTAATGGAATATTAGAGTTCTTAGAGTAAAAATAAAACTGTATAAAATGCCACTTGAATCACAAATATATATTCTTCAAACATGACATTATATATAGCTGGCGTACATAGTATATATATATATATATATATGCGTACATAGTATATATATATATATTATTCTTCAAATTAAACATAATATTATTTATTTTACACGCTAGTTAGCACTAGCCAATGTTTTCAAATACTCATCACACAAGAACAAACACATAGATATATGTATGTACAGGACCATTGAACATCATAGATTTTCTAATTCTTGAGAAGGTGACCCTCTACATCCTCGATCACACCAATGAAATAATCCAAGAGCGCAAGGGGTTCTGGGATATCTTCTGTTTTCTTCTCATACACAAGTGCATATGTAATCCATTGATGTTCAGAGGATATAATAACATTGAAGGAATTATACAAATCTAACAAATTTCCTTCAATCACATTCCAAGTGATTGAATTCGTCTGAGGATCGATGGCTTCAATCATGGTCTTAACACACACTTATTTTCCATCTATTCATTAAAGATAAAAAAAAATACAATAGATGTTACTCCCAATTCAAATGTTCAAATTCTTTATTTTATTTTCCCTCTTTTATTATTTTCATTTTAATAAAAATGATCTAATGCTCGTGAAGATTAGAATAATGGCTGAAGTTATTTTCCATGAAAAAATACATCGTAAAATGTTAGTTAAAGTTCTTATCGTTTGACTCTATGAAAAGGAAAACATGACAATTAAAAGTGGACGGAGGAAGTAATAATTTAACACCATTAACTAACTTTTCATGGAAAATATTTTTCTTGGATCGGAGAATTACTTTCAAAATATGAAATACACCTAAATGTGGAAAATTGATGCAATAAATGTTGCGAGAAAGAGAGGAGAGAAATGTGTGTTACCTTCGTAATATTTCCAGCTAGCAATTGAACCAATTTTCCCTTTTTCACCTTCATGAATCTCAAAATGCTTGATTCTACTAGGGCTTATGTTGGGTAGATGATGGCTATTAGTGTGGAAAATATCATGAACCGAATGTCCTCCATAGTTCACTTCCAATGAAACAATCAACTTACCTTTTAAGCCCATATTTTCTTTTCCTAGTAATATCGATGAGTTGCGAAAGGCAAGTGGTAAGAAAATGTATAAAACTTGTACCTCTTATATAGATTTTAATTAATGTAAGAAGCTAATCAATGAAAAATATTATTCACCACATATCTATATCACATAGTGGCGGTGTTAATTAAATTGTGTATAAGTAGGTTTTAGTTTAGTTATAAATTTATTATGATATTTTACCATGATAATTGAAATATGATGACAATACAATTATAAATAATGAAGTATATTTATTTTTATGTAACCGTATTTTAATTTCTTCTTTATTGATGGTGATCAGTTGTGGTATCAACATCTTACTTCTTTTTCGATCAAATATTGATTTCATTTTGCTAGCTTCTCCCTATTGTAGAGCCTGATCGACTCAACTATTTAATTCCCTGCCCCAGGCCTCTCATTTCGTTTCATTCTTCTTCTCATGTACCCAGTGGTGGATCCAGGATTTAGAGTCCGTGGGTGCCAAATAGACTTATCGATTAAATTAATTTTATATTTGATTAAATTATTAGTCTTTTCGATATAATTTAATTTTAGTTCTCTAATTTTTCTCAAAAGAACGTGTGTAGAAATTTACTTTTTCTTAAAAAAACGTCTTTCTATAGGTACAAATGGGATTCGAACCTGCAACATCAGCCTTCTAAAGTTGCCCTCCTACCGTGGCACCACAAGCCAATTTTGTTCTGTGTGTGGCACACTTTATATAAATATAAATATTATATATATATGGCACCAAAAGCCAATTTTGTTCTGTGTGTGGCACACTTTATATAAATATATATATATATATATATATATATATATATATACATATGTATACATAGAGTTTCCGTCGAAGTTCGGGGGTGGCGTGGCACCCCCACACCCCTTAATAGATCCGCCCCTGCATGTACCCTCGCTTGAATGAAGACACTCGATCAACCTGATTTTCCCAAGTGCCCCCACCGGTCCTTATCCTTTACGAGTATGGATTAGTTATTCCTGTAAAAATTACTCTCCTAAAAATCATCTTTGCCAAACAAGTGAATAATGTTACGAATAAAAAATATACGGTTGGAAAACTATATGCACAACATGAGCATATCCGAATCATACTGCTTACATATATAAATAATAGATAACCAATATATATTTATGCTAGAACACATACAATTATGCTAAAATACATAAACTTGCTGAAATTTAATTCAAAAATTACCTTTTGAAGTAGTGTGAAGCATGAGCAGATACCTTCGAACTCTCTCAGTACTTGGATGAACAAATATCGTACAAAAAACTTTTCTCTCTCTCGCTATATATATATATATATATATATATATATATATATATATATATATATATGATTCTTTATTGATTTGGTTTGACTTTTCAATTTGATACTACGATTTTTCGGTTTGATTTAAACAGCTTTATGCCTAGCCTCAAATTTATAGGCTTACTCCTAACTTGTAATATATAGGGCCACTATGGAACATAGAATAGCACGAGGAAATTATAAACTTTACTCTTCTTTATTTTTCTTCTGAGTTGTATCCTATGAAATATCAAAATATTCAATGTTGAATTGATAATTACTAACTTCTTTTTTTGGCTATTAATTTCTTCAATTTATTATTGTATCATCTTCATGTTATAATGATAAGTTGTACATATTTAAAAGGAAGTTTGAATCTATAGTTTAATGAAACCAACACTCTAGGACAAGGGTTGGATACTGCACAATTTGCAGCTCGAGTTGTATATTGAATATTCTTCATGCACTCAATATATGTACTTTGAATGAGAAAAGACTCAAAATAGTCCATTAGAATAATTGCCGCTAAATATATTCTTTAGAGACAATTAACACTCTTTGTAAATGTGCTTAAAGTCTAAGAAAAAGATTCAACATTTCTTGTATAAAAAAATATACATGTAACACCAGAAGAAACACAAATAACTGATGATATTGTAACACCCAGCTACTAGAAAGGCTTGGAATTAGAAACAAACCGTTTTTGGAAATAATCAAATTTGAAAAGTTTGACCAAGTTAAGTATGATTTTTGGGTCAAATTCAAACAATCATAACTCCTAGAGCATGATGAGTTAGGTGTGCTACAATACACCATAGGAAAGATCTTTGAATTATCTTTCCAACACTGCCGAGTTTGCTCAGTTTCGAGTTCGTATGAGGGAGATATGCCCATTTGAAGTTGGGTTGTCTACATAAGGAAAACCAAAACCGGATTTTTGAAGGGTACTATGGTCTTTTCACTACCCAATTAATTTATTTCGTTTTTGGTAATTACTTAGGGGTCTAAACTGAATTGGGTCAGTTTACGCACTCAAAGATTTCACGCTGGGGTTTTAGAGAAGAACTCAAGATAAAGGAGAAAAGGAAAGTCAAGATTCGTCGACTTCGTGAAGAATTGATTGCGGATTTTGTCAAGGATTTGATCCTACGAAGTATGTGAGACTTTCATAACATTGGGTTCATTCACCCACGTGCCAAACATGTTTATTTCAGCGTGAATACAAACATACATACATGCATTATAATGAAGCAAATACTAACATACACCACACAAACATGAAATCAAACCATCGCCTACCTCGAAACCAAGCTTGAATCCTCCTAAGAAACTTGATTCTTCCCTTTACGGATTCTTTCCGCTTGTTCTAGGTCTACAAACAATTAATATAACGCAAGGATCAATAATTACGGTCTATTTACCCGGATTAAAGCAAACCCAATAACCCAAGACCAAACCTATGATCCTAAGGTGCAGCTAGGGCTTTTTCCCATCTTCCAATTCAGTCCAAAAACCCTCCCCCGATAATAATTAACCAAGAATCCAAGTTCTACAGATAGAAAAATGGATCGGGGAAGTAAAAACCTTACCTTTAGTTCTAGAAGAGGTGGAAAACTGTCAAGAATCTGATATGGTTCTCCTCCTAGACCTCAAGAACGAAAATTGCACCTCAAGAACGAAACCTGCAGAATAAAACATTTTTGGCGTTTATTTCCAACTTAAGTCGCGACTAGCCCGCTATGGCGTCCCCCATCCCGCCACAGCGGCCTCGCCCTGGCGGGAATAATCCCGCTCCAACGGCTTACATGGAGACAGTGAGTTGGAATTTGAGCTCCAAACCACCATTTCACAACACACCTTAAATCAGGACGTTCAAAAACTACATGCTAAGATTAGTTTCGGGAGTTCTACTTGCCCAAATTCGATCCTTATCCCATAAACTATGTGCCCCCATAGGATGATTAGCTAGTGGATCCACTTAAGCTAGAAGTTCATGGTTCTACCTTAGGAAAGTAGAACAACCCTTTTCAGTATGGTAGACATCGGGGGATCGTGTTATAGCTCACATGGTCTCTATGTCGGTTAAGGTTAATTTTCCCACAACAAGACTAAAAGTGAACTAAGGTTACTCAAGGAGTATCTCATATGGGTTGAAAGATTTGAAGATGAATTGGCTCGCATTGACCATGATGTTATGACTTATGTTTTCTAACCTTCTTATATCATGTTTTACTTGGTCAATTGCATGCCATGAAATGAAATGTCCCTTTTAGCATGTTTTAAATGATTTTATGCATATCTATCATACTTGGTACATTTTTTTTTGTATTAACGCATACCCTTGCTGTAACACCCCGTATCCGAAAATAGAGAATTCAGATTTCTGGTGTTACAGGTGGCACTCACGGACACCATCCATGGACCATAGATGGACTCACGGTCTGTCCTGCGGGTTCGTGGTTCGTGACAGAAAGCTTCCCCAGAACTCAGTCAGAAAATTTAGCTAAGTGTTGACCCACGGCCGGACTTACGGTCCGTAGGTCAGGTCACGGACCGTAGTTTGTTTTCGTGGATCGATGCCCCAAAATCCCAACTTCAGTCCCAATTGACAGTTGACCAGCATGGACCGTCAATCGATCCACGGTCCGTAGGTCTGACCGTAGATGAGGATCAGCAGCCAGTTAGCTGAAAATTCTGATGGGTCAACTTCAGATGGTCATAACTTTTAGCACAAAAAGAATTGTGTGTCCCACTACCTATGATATGATAGATAATTGAATTATCTTTCCAATGCCACCGAGTTTGTTAAAATTCGACCTCCGAGTAAAGTGCTATGCTGGTTTTAGTGAAGCCCTGTCGGGCAGACTCGACCTACGGATCCAATCGACGGACCGTCGATTGAATGACGGCCCGTCAGTCCATTCCGTCGATCACTTCGACAACAGTTAATTCAGGGTCTTTTGGTCTTATCCTATTTTGTTGAACCCCTTAGCTACGTCGTTTAAACCCTAAATCATGAGGTTTTAATCAGTTTAAGCCTAGAAACATAACTAGAACTTACCTTAGTCAAATCATTAATCAAACTTAGAAAATTAGAACGCTAAAAGGAGAAGAGAGGTCAAGAACCCTAGTTCAAGAACGCAGCAAGGTTCCATCAGTTCCAACCCCGAAATCAAAAGATTTCTCCGTGGAATTCGTCACCAGGTATGTGGGATTTCACTAGTGGGTTCCTTTCGCCCATTAGGTCCCTAAAATTCAGTCAGATTCTTGATTCCATGATTATGAACAGACCTAGGGTTTCTAAAATTTCAACAGATCATCATGAATTAGTTATTTAAATGTTCCAAATCAGATTATCGCATGAATTTCAGAACCCTAGCTATGTATTTCTTTAGTTCTTGAATTACACATGCTAGGACAAATATTTTAGTATTCAGTTTTACATACCTTAGTTTATGAATGCATCATTATCAGATTAATTATTGCATTCTCAGTTTGTATGTTCAGTTTCGAGCTATCCAGTATTTACCCAGAACTACTAGCCACGTAGGTGTAAGTCCCCTCTGTGGGCAACATCAGTTTAGTGATCACGCCAGTATGCCTTTATACCTCTGGCAGTGTATATTGGGTCCTCTCGATGGGGTGTATACATCAGACTCCATATTTAGCTCATCTGGTTTTATGTTGATTATTAGTAGCTCCCACAGTTTAGTCAGACTTTATTGCATTGACCATATTTCAGTACAGTCAGTATTCAATATCAACATGTTATAAATTTGGTCATTGCATTCAGTTAGCTCAGTATTCAGTGTTTTCAGCATCTATATCATGTTCAGATTATATCATTGCTCAGTATGCTTTGTTCAGTTATGTGATATTTCAGCTTTACTTTAACCTGCATGCTCAGTACCTTTCAAGTACTGACGCATACGTGCGCTACATCTTTTCGTGATATAGGTTCAGGTTCTCAGCATCCAGATCACGCTTAGATCAATTCCCGATCTTCGCCAAAGAAGCATCAGTGGTGAGTCCTCATTCTTCGAGGACTAGTGACATGTTTATCTTTATCTCTTTTAGTCTTTAGTTTCAATTTTGCTAGACCTAGTTGGGGCATGTCCCAATATTTCTAGTCAGTTTAGAGGCTTATTTCAGACATAGTTAGATTCATCTTAGTATTGAGTTAATAACTTCTTTGTATTAAAGTCATCAGTTTTCATATATCTCAGTTATAGTATATGGGTATTCCCCATCTCTTCAGTTTATTTATGATTTTGCTTCTGCATCAGTTTATTATCTTTAGTATGCTCATGATCATGCTAGCAGGGTTATCTTGGGATCACTTGTGGTCCTAGGTCCCGTGTCCGCGTCTTGGGGGTAGCTCGGGGCGTGACAAACTTGGTATCAGAGCACTAGGTTTAAGTATCCTAGGATGTCTGAAAAGCCGCACTAAGTAGAGTCTTTTTCATGGGTATGAAGTGCACCACATCTAATGAGAGGGAGGCTATAAAGTGTTTTTGGAAAAAACTTCACTTTTTTTATAGTCTTATCGTGCGTTGGTATGATCTCTTTTCTAATCCATCGTTATGCGCTTAAGATCATGCCTCCTTGTAGAGCTTATGTTAAGAACACAAATGCAGCTCCTCCAGTACCTGATCAAGAAGTGTTGAATGCAGAGTTCAGGAACGCCATTCAGATGTTGGCTTAGAGTATGACCACCCAGAACAATCAGCAGGTCCCAATTCCTACTAATAGAAATGGTGGATCAGTGACAGCTAGAGTTTGAGATATTTATAAGGATGAATCCGCCTGAGTTTTAGGGTAACAAGTTGGTGAAGACTCACAAAACTTCATTGATGAGATTAAGAAAATCTTTGGAGTGATGCAAGTGACTGATAATGGTAGGGTTGAATGTTACCAACTTAAGGATGTGGCTCACATATGGCACGCTTAGTGCAAAGATTTAGGGGCTACTTTATCTTTTATGACTCCCTTTGTAGCAGTACTCTTAGATGTCAATCCAGAAACTCTCTCAGAACCCTTCTCAGTCTCTACTCCAGTCAGTGACTCAATTATAGCTAGATGGGTATACAAAAATTTCCCTGTCACAGTCTCTCAGAAAGTCACCTCAGCAAATCTTGTAGAGTTAGGAGTGGTAGACTTCGATGTCATTCTAGGCATGGATTGGTTACATTCCTGTTATGCCTCAGTCGATTGTAGAACTAGGATTGTTCGTGTTCAGTTTCCAAATGAACCAATCCTAGAATGGAAGGGTAGTAGCTTAGCGCCTATAGGTCGATTCATTTCTTACCTTAAGGCCAGAAAGATGATCTCTAAGGGTTATCTCTATCATCTAGTTCTGAATCCCCAACTCTTGAGTTAGTTCCTGTAGTCAGTGAGTTTCTAGAAGTGTTCCCGGAAGATCATCCCGGAGTTCCTCCCGAAAGGGAAATCGACTTTGGAATTGATCTCCTTCCAAATACCCAGCCTATTTCTATTCCTCCTTACAGA
This sequence comes from Solanum commersonii, assembly GCA_029007595.1. Taxonomy (NCBI): domain Eukaryota; kingdom Viridiplantae; phylum Streptophyta; class Magnoliopsida; order Solanales; family Solanaceae; genus Solanum; species Solanum commersonii. Next base: position 79,873 of record JAJTWQ010000408.1, read on the forward strand.
ATGGCTCTAGCAGAGCTTAAGAAATTGAAAGAGCAGTTGAAAGACCTTCTAGATAAGGGCTTCATCAGACCTAGTATTTCGCCATGGGGTGCACCAGTGTTGTTCGTGAAGAAGAAAGATGGTTCTCTCAGAATGTGCATTGACTATAGGCAGTTGAACAAAGTCACAATCAAGAATAAGTATCCCATCCCCAGAATTGATGACTTGTTTGACCAACTTCAGGGTGCTAGTCATTTCTCAAAGATAGACCTCAGATCAGGTTATCATTAGCTCAGAGTCAGAGATAGTGACATTTTGAAGACAACCTTCAGAACTCGGTATGGTCATTATGAATTTGTAGTTATGTCATTTGGACTAACCAATGCTCCTGCAGGTTTCATGGATTTGATGAACAGAGTGTTCAAGCATGTCACGCCCCGAGCCTACACCCTGGGCGGGATCGGCACTCGAAGACCATTGCTGGCCCCAAGCGAACCCTTGGCCTGACTTTCTTAACTCAGCGGAAACTTAACTCAAAGCAATGAAAGGTTATGAAATAACCGACTGATAAAAACTGGCCAAAAAGGCAACTCCAGTCTCAAAATAGAATATTATATATATATATATATACAGAAGAGAGACTCAAAACTAACTGACTGACTGTCTATGAAGCCTCTAAACATACTAAGATAGATATTGGGACAGGCCCCGTAACATCCTAATAAAAGAAAACTCAGAACACAAAATACTTGAGTCCTCCGGAATGCAAGGAGGCTCACCACTGACTTTGGAGTGCTCAACTGGATCAACGACGCGCAGGATGCTGATCCGGGGTATCTGTATCTACATCATAAGACGATGCAGGCCAACTGGCATCAGTACATGGAATGTACGAGTATGCGAGCTGAAAAGCTAAACCACAATATTTAAGCTTGAAAAGAGTAGAAAAGAGCTCTTACCTTTGCTCTACTCAACTCATGAATAACTAAACTGAATATATAAAACAATAAGCACAAGCAATAGACAAGGCTTGTAAAACAGTATAAACAACTTAGCTTGTTAAAGATAAAACAATAACCACTCAACTTTACTTATATAAAAGTAATATAACTTTAGTGGGAGATTCTTTAACCGAAAACCACCACTATGAGCCCTAGTGATGATACAACGCTTTACCTCGCGTTGCCAAGGACCATCCTATACCTTGCCGTGATATAGGAAGCTAACTTTACTTAGTGGATCCACTAGCTTAACTTTCGTGATCATCTAAAAAGTATGACCCCAGAAATCCCATGTTGGCGTATGGTTCTTATGGAGAGTTGAATTAATATGAACTCGTATCTCCAATTCGGTGCTCAATACTACTCCCAAAAATGCTTTGGCTCATAAATGTTTTAAAAACAATATTCTTTCTTTAGTTGAGATAATTACTCAAAACTTAGCCCAAAGGCTCTTTTGGAAATCATGTTTCCCCTCTTACTCAAATGTAAAAACATTTACAAACTTCTTTGGGAATACTTAGTTCCCTAATAGTTTTTGAGAAAAGAACTCAACTTTGAACTCTTGACTTAACCTGACTTGAAACTCTATACTCTTTCACTTGACGTCTAAATTCACTTGACTTGGAAACTAACTTTCCTTGAATTGGAATTATGAATTCAAGGTGTTTGATCACACATTATGGAGGGATTCTTGAATGCTTAGACGTACTTTGAAGTGTCGGAAACAACTATGAAACATAGGTATAATACATGGGAACTTGCATGAGAAAGTGAGAAAAGAATGGGGGAACTTGGCTGAGATTTCAAACTTCTGGTGACACAAGTAGCACCTATGGACGCCATCGACGGACCGTAGATGGACTTACGATCCGTACTGTTAGTCCGTCGGTCGTGTCAGAGAATTTCCCCCCAAGAACTCAGTCTGAAGAATTGGTTAAGTGTTGACCTACGGTCGGGACTTACGATTTGTAGGTCCACTTACGGACCGTAGGTCATGTCCGTAGGTCGACATACTAAAGGACCTAGCTTCTGTCCCAATCGACGGTTGACTATTACGGACCGTCAATCAAGCTACGGTCCGTAGGTCGTAACCGTAGATGGGAACGACTGCCAAAATTCTGAGAATTTCTAGTGAAATCAACTTCAAAAGACATAGCTTTTAGAATCGTAAATCCTTCAACATACACTAGATTTCAGCCCAAAACATAATTCAAAGTCATGTGCTAATCTTATTAAAGTTTTCAACAACTCTATCAACAACAATCACAACACCAACCAACAATACCAACAATACCATCCAACAACTTCAACAACATGAACAACTTCCCTTCAAAATAAAGGAATTGGTGTGTGGGGGAAAGATCACCCATCACTAATACTCACATACCTAAGTAGGGATCACCCCCGACGAAAAATCACAACGATCTCCTCTTGCTTGATCTTCCCTTTCTCTTCTTCTTCTTCTCTTCTCTCAAGCCCTAACCTTTTACTCTTTGAAAAAGGAAATAAAACTGATCAAAATCAGTCCAACAATACCCAAAATAGCTCAAAGAATTAATTAGGGAAAAAGACCAAAATGCCCTCAAAATTTTGGACAAAAACCCTGCCAACTGTCCAACTTACGACGGGCATAACTCACTCATGCGAACTCGGAATAGAGTAAAATTAGTGGCGTTGGAAAGGTCATTCCCCAAGCTTAGCAACCATAACCAGAACTACTCCTAAATCCTCCCGAGCTAGGAGTTATGATTGCTCAAAGTTGGCAAAAAAATCACTGATTTCCCATACTTAGCCAAATTTCCAGATTTTTAAATTCTTTCCAAAAAGATTATTTCCGATTTCAAGCTTCTTCGTATTCATTTTAAATTGTCGGATGTTACAAAGAAGTACTTGTACTTGTTCGTCATCGATCGTCTTTATTGATGACATCCTCATTTACTCTAGGAATGAGGAAGAACACGCAAGTCATTTGAGAGTTGTTCTGCAAACTCTCAAAGATCGCCAGCTATTTACAAAATTTAACAAGTGCGAGTTTTGGTTACAATAAGTTGCTTTCCTTGGGCATATTGTGTCTAGTGAAGGAATTCGAGTAGATTCCCAAATGATAGAAGCAGTTAAACAATGGCCCAGACCTACCTCTGCTACAGATATCAGAAGTTTCTTAGGTCTAACGGGCTATTACAGACGGTTTGTGGAAGGATTTTCATCCATAGCCTCTCCATTGACTAAGTTGACTCAGAAAAAGGTCAAGTTTCAATGGTCAGATGATTGTGAGAAAAGCTTTGCAGAATTGAAAACTAGGTTGACTACAGCTCCTGTCTTGACTCTACTAGAGGGTTCAGATGGTTATGTGATCTATTATGATGCATCCAGAGTCAGCCTAGGTTGTGTGTTGATGCAGCGAGGTAAGGTTATAGCTTATGCTTCTAGACAACTTAAGGTACATGAGAAGAACTACCCAACTCATGACCTCGAGCTAGCAGTAGTGGTTTTTGCACTTAAGATTTGGAGACATTACTTGTATGGTGTTCATGTAGATGTGTTCACAGACCATAAGAGCCTTCAGTATGTGTTCACCAGAAAGAGTTGAATCTTCGCCAGAGAAGATGGCTAGAGTTCCTCAAAGATTATGATATGAGCGTGCATTACCATCCAGGTAAGGCAAATGTAGTAGCAGATGCTCTTAGCAGATTATCCATGGTAGTGTAGGACATGTTGAGGAAGAAAGAAAAGAGCTAGCAAGGGATGTTCACAGACTTGCTCACCTAGGAATTCGTCTTATGAGCATATCAGATGGTGGTGTAATAGTTCAAAATGGGGTAGAATCTTCTTTGGTAGTGGAAGTTAAGGAAAAGCAAGACGACGATCAAATATTACTTAAACTCAAGGGTGCAGTCCACCGACAGAGAGTTAAGGTTTTCTCCCAAGGGGGAGATAGTGTGCTTTGCTATCAAGGTCGATTATGTGTTCCTTAGGTGGATGAGTAGGTGAAGCAGCCTTGGTAGGACCAGATTCAGTCCTTGATGCTATGGAGAAAGTGCAGCTCATTAGAGATAGACTTAAGACTGCTCAGAGTCGCTAGAAATCTTATGCAAATGTGAGAAGAAGGGAATTAGAGTTCCAAGTTGATGATTGGATTTTCTTGAAAGTGTCACCTATGAAAGGGGTGATGAGATTTGGCAAGAAAGGGAAGCTCAGTCCCAAATATATAGGCCCTTACCGGATCTTGAAAAGGATTGGTAAAGTGGCTTATAAGTTAGAGTTGCCAACAGACTTAGCAACAGTGCATCCAATCTTTCATATTTCTCTTTTGAAGAAGTGTGTGGGTGATCCAGCATCCGTAGTGCCATTAGAGACTGTGGCTGTAAAAGATAGCCTTGCTTATGGGGATGTAGTTGAGATTCTCGATCATCAGGTTAGAAGGTTGAGAAATAAAGAAGTCGCTTCAGTCAAGGTTTCAAGGTTTTGTGGAGGAGTCAGTCAGTAGAGGGAGAGACTTGGGAAGCAGAAGCAGCCATGAAGTCCAAGTATCCTCACCACTTTCCTTCCGATTACATTCCAGCTTGAGGTAATAGTTCCTCATCAGTTTTTCAGTCATTCATGCAAAAATTCAGTCTTGTAATCATGTTCCTTTAGTTTGTACTTGCATTTTCAGTGTATTTGCATGTGCTTGGAACTCAGTTCAGTCAGAAATTCATTTCTCAGTATTTAGTGGTAGGGATTGCAGCCCTCTCCCTCTATTTCAGCTAGATTAGTCTTCATTCGAGGACAAATGGTCCCAAGGGGGAGATAATGTAACACCCCATATCCGAAAATAGAGATTTCAGATTTCTGGTGTTATAGGTGGCACTCACGGACACCATTCATGAACCGTAGATGGACTCATGGTCTGTCCTGCGGGTCCGTGGTTCGTGACAGAAAGCTTCCTCAGAACTCAGTCAGAAAATTTGGCTAAGTGTTGACCCACGGCCGGACTTACGGTCCGTAGGTCAGGTCACGGACCGTAGTTCATTTTCGTGGATCGATGCCCCAAAATCCCAATTCCAATCCCAATTGAAGGTTGACCGGCATGGACCGTCAATCGATCCACGGTCCGTAGGTCTGACCATAGATGAGGATCAGTAGCCAATTAGCTGAAAATTCTGATGGGTCAACTTCAGATGGTCATAACTTTTAGCACAAAAAGAATTGTGTGTCCCATTACCTATGATATGATAGATAATTGAATTATCTTTCCAACGCCACCGAGTTTGCTAAAATCCGACCTTCGAGTAAAATGTTATACTCGTTTTAGTGAAGCCCTGTCGGGCAGACTCGACCTACGGATCCAATCGACGGATCGTCGCTTGAATGACAGCCCGTCAGTCCAGTCCGTCGATCACTCCGACAGAAGTTAATTCAGGGGTCTCTTGGTCTTTTCCTATTTTGTTTAACACCTTAGCTACGTCGTTTAAACCCTAAATCACAAGGTTTTAATTAGTTTAAGCCTAGAAACATAACTAGAACTTACCTTAGTCCAATCATTAATCAAACATAGAAAATTAGAATGCTAAAAGGAGAAGAGAGGTCAAGAACCCTAGTTCAAGAACGCAACAAGGTTCCATCAGTTCCAGCCCCAAAATAGGAAGATTTCTCCGTGGAATTCGTCACCAGGTATGTGGGATTTCACTAGTGGGTTCCTTTCGCCCATTAGGTCCCTAGAATTTAGTCAGATTCTTGATTCCATGATTATGAACAGATCTAGGGTTTCTAGAATTTCAACAGATCATCATGAATTAGTTATTTAAATGTTCGAAATTAGATTATCATGTTATTTCTCAGTTTATCGCATGAATTTCAGAACCCTAGCTATGTATTTCTTTAGTTCTTGAATTACATATGCTAGGATAGATATTTCAGTATTCAGTTTTACATGTCTCAGTTTATGAATGCATCATTATCAGATTAATTGTTGCATTCTCAGTTTGCATGTTCAGTTTTGAGCTATCCAGTATTTACAGTAATTCAATCATAACCAGTTAACCACTTAATTCATTAGGAGTAGCATAATACCGAGTTGGACTAGGGTTCAGCGTACCCATATAGTCCAGAACTACGAGCCACGTAGGTGTAAGTCCTCTCTGTGGGCAACATCAGTTTAGTGATCACGCCAGTATGCCTCTATACCTCTGGCAGGGTATATTGGATCCTCTCGATGGGGTGTGTACATCAGACTCCATATTTAGCTCATGTGGTTTTATGTCGGTTATTAGTAGCTCCCACAATTCAGTCAGACTTTATTGAATTGACCATATTTCAGTACAGTCAGTATTCAGTATCAGCATGTTATAAATTTGGTCATTCCATTCAGTTAGCTCAATATTCAGTATTTTATAATCATTTGATTATATCATTGCTCATAGCATTTCAGACTTTATTGCATTGACCATATTTCAGTACAGTCATTCAGCATGTTATAAATTTGGTCATTGCACATCTTAATATTCATATTTTCGGCATCTATATCATGATTATATCATTGCTCAGTGTGCTTTGTTCAATTATGTGATATTTCAGCTTTACTCTATCCTGCATGCTCAGTACCTTTCAAGTACTGACGCATACGTGCGCTACATCTTTTCGTGATGTAGGTTCAGGTTCTCAGCATCCAGATCACGCTTAGATCGATTCCCGATCTTCAGTTCAGCAGCATCAGTGGTGAGTCCTCATTCTTCGTGGACTAGTGACATGTTTATCTTTATCGCTTTTAGTCTTTAGTTTCAGTTTTGCTAGACCTAGTTGGGGCATGTCCCAACATTTCTAGTCAGTTTAGAGGATTATTTCAGATATAGTTAGATTCAGCTTAGTATTGAGTTAATAACTTCTTTGTATTAAACTCATCAGTATTCGTATATCTCAGTTATAGTATATGGGTATTCCCCATCTCTTCAGTTTATTTATGATTTTGCTTCCGCATCAGTTTATTATCTTTAGTATGCTCATGATCATACCAACGGGGTTAGCTTGGGATCACTTATGGTCCTAGGTCCCATGTCCGCATCTCGAGGGTAGCTCGGGGCGTGACACTTGCCTACATTTTTTCCAAATGTAGTGTCCGACAAACAGGATTCCCAATATTGTGGCTAGAGCTTGGATTTGAGTGTTCTCGAGCTTGGTGAGTCCTCATGGTTTGTGGATGGATTTCATTGTTTTAGTTTATTTCTTTTATTTCCTTTTTGGACATTATGTATGGGCTAGGCCCAATTTCATTCTTTTGTATTAGATGGCTGTGATGAGACGTGAGTTTTAGATTTCCGCTTCGCTTTATAAAATGTTTTGGACTTGGACTATTATTTTACCCTTATTGTTATATTTCTTATATGATGAAAGTTAAGTGGCTTGTATGAAGTCCTTCGGGGTTCTATACGCCATGCTACATCTAATGGGTACCCCTATGTCGTGACATAAGTTGATTTTGAGTTCTTGATTCTTTTTGAAATTTTATTCCTAATTATTGAATTGCTATATATTGCTATTAAGATCCCTGATTTGAGTCGTTCATGTCCATAAATCCGCATGAACCCTATGAATTGAGTTATAAATTTTGAGAAGCTTTTTAAAGCTAACACTTGAGTTTTAAACTGAGTTTTGAGAAAGAGTTTCTAAAATATGATTAGTATGATAATCGAGTATGCCATCAATGTTTAAGCAGTAAATATCTAGATATACCATCAATGTTTATGCAGTATGACTTCCCGAATCATCAATGATCATATTATAATATGATTTTGAGAAAGAGTTTTCAAGTGTGAGTATAAGGGGACTATGTATTCCAGAGGCATCAAATTTTACATTGATAAAAGAGAAACTGAGATTTCTAAATGAGTTATGAGTTCAAAAGTTATTTCAAGAGTAGTTACCTATTGTCGATTAGAGAATCTCCCATGGAGTTTATTTTGTATTTTCATATACAAACAGAGTTTATTCTGTATTCTTGCATACAAACTGAGTATATTGTATATTCTAATACACGGAGTTGTTATATACTATTTTAAAAGTTTTTCTTGATAATGCATATTTACTACTGCTTTATATTGAAATGAGTTGAGTAAGTTGAGTATCCTTGAGTTAAGTTCAGACGAGGTAAGTGTTTCTTCAGTTCCAGTTCAAGCTTATGTCTTGTGTTTAGATTTCCCCTCACATGCTCGTACATTTCATGTACTAACGCCATTTGGCATGCATCTTTTATGATGCAGATACAGGTAACCAGGATCAACATCCAGCACTTCGTTGATCCAGTTGAGTTCCAGAGTTGTTTAGTGAGCCTCTTTACTTTTGGAGGATCCCTTGTTTACTTTTAGTTATTTCAGTTGTTAGGATGATCGGGGTCTTGTCCTGACATCCCTCATAGTATTAGAGGCTTTATAGAAAGATAGACAATAGTTCATGCGTCTTTTCATTTTCAGTTACTTATATTGAGACTTGAGTTGCCTCTTTGGCTAGTTGAATGTTTATTTCTAAAACATTCTGAGTTTATCTTTTGAGACAATTGAGTAAAGTTTATCTTTTAAGTTCATATTATTTATGAGTAAGTTTTCCGCTAAGAGTTAAGCCAGGCTAAGGGTTTGCTGAGGGCCAACAATGGTTCTCGAGTGCCAGTGGTGTCCAAGGTGTAGGCTCAGGGCGTGACAGTTCTTTTTACACATATACCCAATATTAGATAGCTTTTAGGCAAAAGTATGAACTTCTTTTTAACTTCTTCTGTTTATGCATCTAAACTAAAATATGTGAAAATAAAATTTAGATTTACCAGTGGAATTCAATAAAGTGGGGCATGGAAATGGTAGAGTGTACGCAAATCTTAGTCCTTACCACTATCTTCTAGATATGGAGAGGCTATTTTCGAAAGATCCTTGGGTCAAGTGTATCACACTCAAGCAAAAGAAGAAGAAAATAGTGAACAAAGAATAACGGTAAAAAAAGAAAAGTAGTGTGAAGTCAACAAGAAAGAAACAATAACAACAACAAAATAATGTGATAATCGAAATACAATAAACAACATATGGCCAGAAATACAAAGGGCACAACTAATGCTATGACATGTACTAAACCTTCGCAAGGCAAGAAAACACTCTATCCCTACTTACCTTCTACCCTAATACACAACCTTCACTCTTTCCTATTTAAAGTCATGTCCTAGGTAATATATAGCTCCTCATGTCCTATCTAATTACTTCTCCCAAATACTTTTTTCGGTCTACCCCTACCCCTCCACATACCCTTTACATTCAACCTATTGCACCTCCTCACTAACACGTCTCCTCTAATCATGCCTAAGCCATCTCAATATCGCTTACCTCACCTTGTCCGCCATAGAGGCCACTCTAACCTGAATGACTTGATTTTTAATCTTGTCACTCCTTGTATGCCCACACATCTACCTCAACATCCTGATCTCCGCAACATGCATTTTCTGAACATGTAAGTTCTTGACTGGCCAACACTCCACCCCATACTACAAGGATAGTCTAACCACCACTCTGTAGAACTTTCTTTTAAGTGTAGGTGGTACCTTCTTATCACAGAGAACTCTAAAGGCAAGACTTCATTACATGATACCACTTGAACCAAATACAGATATTAGTACAAAAACTAATTAATTAATGAGTAACAATACAACTATCCAAATAGAAATATCAACCTGTAATATCCATATACTTTGGTTTAAGTATATTTTGAGTTAGAATTCCATTTGTATTTACTTAATTTTAGTATTCTATTTATTTTTATTTTTTATTTGGTCTACGAGTTGGTCCAAGCCACATTAATTGGTGAAGCCCCATGGACTACTGGATTTACTCGGGCCAAGCTAAAAAAATTCAATTCTTAAATGGGCTCCAAAAATCTTAGTTCAACTTTATGAGATCACGTATTAAGCACGACTCTTACCAACATGGACCACTATTGAGGTATTGTTGAAAAAAAATCTTAACCATCTTTGTAAAGTTTGTTCATGAAGGAGGTATACTGATTATCCATGTGATCTTCCATTCATCCTCTAACATCTTATTCATCATTAATGAATCAGTTAATTATGTGTAAGTACATAGACACGAGGCCTAATTATGTATAGGCAGAAGAAAGTAAAAAATTTATTATAATCTAGAGCCTAGAAATATTGGCATTGCCTATAAAAGGGCAAGGATCTCATCTAATCATGAACCACACACTTGTTATTATAACTTTGTGATATATCATACCAAAGAAGAAAAATGTGCCTCTAAGGAAATTTGGTTTCTGAGATAAACATCAAATGTGACGGAGATGTTTTTTATGAAGTATATAGGCATAGGCCACACCATATCTCTAGCATGTCCCCTGATAACATACAAAATGTGGATGTTCATGAAGGTGAATGGGGATCCGTTGGCTCTGTTAATTATTGGAACTTCATCCATGGTAAACCTTTATTATATTTGGTTTCATCAATATTTGTATCTTTCGTGCCCTGTCACAAAATGTTCGGTTCATACATTCTGCAATACCATTTTGTTGTGGTGTTTCAACACAAGTGAGGTGTCTCACTATGCACTCTCTATAGCAGAAGTTATTAAATTTTGAGTTGCAAAATTCCAAGTTATTGTTAGTTAAAAGACATTTAAATTTTCTTCAACCTGTCTCTCAATTACCATCGTCTTTCATTTAACAAATGTTGAAAATGATTCATTTTTTGTTTTTAGAAAATAAAATAAGCCCTTGTCATTTGTGAGTAATCGTTAATCAAAGTTATAAAGTACCTTGCACTACTCTCGGAGGAAATTTTGTATGAACCCCACAAGTCTGAATGTATATAATCTAACTTTTCTTTGATCATGTGCTCCGCCTTCTTGTCACGCCCCGAACCTACACCCTGGGCGGGACCGGCAGTCGGAGACCATTGCTGGCCCCAAGCGAACCCTTGGCCTGGCTTTCTTAACTCAGCGGAAACTTAACTCAACAGCAAAGAAAGGTTATGAAATAACCAACTGATAAAACTGGCCAAAATGGCAACTCAAGTCCCAAAATAGAATATTATATATATATATATATAGAAGAGAGACTCAAAACTAATTGACTGACTGTCTATGAAGCCTCTAAACATACTAAGATGGATGTTGGGACAGGCCCCGCAACATCCTAATACAATAAAACTCAGAACACAAAGTACTTGCGTCCTCCAGAATGCAAGGAGGCTCACCACTGACTCTGGAGTGTTCAACTGGATCAACGACGCGCAGGATGCTGATCCGGGGTACCTGTATCTGCATCATAAAACGATGCAGGCCAACTGGCACGATTACATGGAATGTACGAGTATGCGAGCTGGAAAGCTAAACCACAACACTTAAGCTTGAAAAGAGTAGAAAGGAACTCTTACCTTGGCTCTGTTTGACTCATGAATGACTGAACTCAATATATATATAAAGCAATTAAACACATGCAGTATATATAAGGCTTGTAAAACAGTATAAACAACTCAGCTCGTTAATGATAAAACAATATCAAAAGCAACTTTACTTATATAAAAGTAATATAACTTTAGTGGGAGATTCTTTAACCGACAACCACCACTATGAGCCCTAGTGATGATACAACGCTTTACCTCGCGTTGCCAAGGACCATCCCATACCTTGCCATGATATAGGAAGCTAACTTTACTTAGTGGATCCACTAGCTTAACTTTCGTGATCATCTAAAAAGTATGATCCGAGAAATCCCATGTTGGCGCATGGTTCTTATGGAGAGTTGAATTATATGAACTCGTGTCTCCAATTCGGTGCTCAATACTACTCCCAAAATACTTTGGCTCATAAGTGTTTTAAAACAAACTTCTTTCTTTAGTTGAGATAATTACTCAAAACTTAGCCCAAAGGCTCCTTTGGAAATCACGTTTCCCCTCTTACTCAAATGTTAAAACATTTACAAACTTCTTTGGGAATACTTAGTTCCCTAATAGCTTTTTGAGAAAAGAACTCAACTTTGAACCCTTGACTTAACTCGACTTGAAACTCTATTTTCTTTCACTTGACGTCTAACTTCACTTGACTTGGAAACTAACTTTCCTTGAATTGGGATTATGAATTCAAGGTATTTGATCACACGTTATAGACGGGTTCTTTGACGTTTAAACGTACTTTGGATTGTTGGAAACAACCGTGAAACCTAGGTGTAATGACTAGGAACTTGGATGAGAAATGAGAAAGGAATGGGGGAAACTTGGATGAGACTACAGGTTTCTGGTGACACAAGTGGCATCTACGGACGCTATCGACGGACCGTAGATGGACTTACGGTCCGTACTGTCGGTCCGTCGTTCGTGCCAGAGAGCCCCCCCCAAGAACTCAGTCTGAAGAATTGGTTAAGTATTGACCTACGGTCGGGGCTTACGGTCCGTAGGTCCACTTACGAATCGTAGGTCGTGTCCGTAGGTCGACACACCAGAGGACCTAGCTTCTGTCCCCATCGACGGTTGACCAGTACAGACCGTCAATAGAGCTACGGTCCGTGGGTCCTAACCGTGGATGGGAACGTTGCTAACTGCTGAAACTTTCTGGTGAATTACTTTAGATGGCCAAAGCTTTCGGAAATCATAATTCCTTTAACATACACTAGATTTCGTCCCAATACAAAAAAAACAAAGTCATGTACTAAACTCATTAAAGTTTCCAACAATTCTATCAACAATAATCACCACACCAACCAACAACTTCAACAACTTCAACAACATGAACAACTTCTCTTCAAAATAAAAGGAATTGGTGTGCGGGGTAAAGATCACCCATCACTAACACTCACATACCTTGGTAGGGATCACCCCCGACGAAAATCACCACAAACTCGTTGCTTCAATCTTCCCCTTTCTCTTCTTCTTCTTCTTTTCTCTTCCAAACCCTAACTTTTACTCTCTGAAAAGGGAACAAACTGATCCAAATCAGTTCAAACACAACCAAAAATAGCACAAGGAATTAATTAGGTAAAAAGACCAAAAGGCCCTTAAAATTTCCGGACTAAATCCTTGCCAACTGCCCGACTTCCAATGGGCATAACTCACTCATACCAACTCGGAATCACGTAAAATCAATGGCATTGGAAAGATCATTCCACGAGCTTCGCAACCATAACCGGAACTACTCCTAAATCATCCTGAGCTAGGATTTATGATCGCTCAAAGTTGGCCAAAAACCCAATTTTCCCATACTTAGCCAAAATTTCCAGATTTTAAAATATTCCAAAAAGATTACTTCCGATTTCAAGCCTCTTCACCTTCATTTAAAATTGTCGGATGTTACAATATCTCCCCCTTAGGAACATTCGTCCTCGAATGAGATTACTCTTACAAGACTAAGGGTGTAACATCAACTCAAACACCCGACAAGCCATCATGCAAACAACAACAACTATAATAATATGCCCACTAGATTTTAAAGAGCACTAAGAAGGAAATTAATACCTTAATCTGCGGATTCAAAGAGATATGGATATCTTTTCTTCATGTCTTCTTCAGCTTCCCATGTAGCTTCATCCACCAATTGGTTGCTCCAAAGGACCTTGACTGAGGCTACATCCTTTGTTCTCAACTTACGAACTTGACGGTCTAGAATTTGAACAGGAATCTCTTCATAAGATAAACTATCCTTGATCTTAATATTTTCAGTCGGCAGGATCAATGAAGGATCGCCTATGCACTTCTTCAACATAGAAATATGAAAGACCGGGTGGACCGCTGCTATCTCCTGCAGTAGCTCCAACTTATAAGCTACATTGCCCACCCTCTTGATTATGCGATAAGGTCCAATGTATTGGGGACTAAGTTTCCCTTTCTTGCTAAACCTCATAACGCCTTTCATGGGTGAAACTTTCAAATATACCCAATCATCTAATTGAAACTCTAACGCCCTTCTCCTAACATCAGTGTAGGATTTTTGGCGACTCTGTGCCGTTTTCAACCTTTCTTGAATCACTTTTACTTTCTCCATCGCTTGGTGAACTAAATCTGGTCCTATTAACCCTGTTTCACCAACTTCGAACCATCCAATAGGAGATCTACATCTTCTCCCATAAAGAGCTTCGTATGGAGCCATCTAGATGCTGGAATGATAACTGTTGTTGTAGGTAAACTCAATGAGAGGTAGGTGATCATCCCAATTACCTTTGAAATTGATCACACACACTCTCAACAAATCTTCTAAAGTCTGAATAGTACGTTCTGCTTGCCCATTAGTCTGAGGATGAAAGGCAGTACTTAAGTTCACCTTCGAACCCAAGCCTTTCTGAAAAGATTTCCAGAACTGTGCAGTAAACTGTGCCCCTCTATCTGAAATAATGGAGATTGGAACTCCATGGAGCCTCACTATCTCTCGAATATACAACTTGGCATAATCTTCTACCGAGAGGGTAGTCTTTACCGGTAGAAAATGAGCTGACTTTGTCATTCTGTCGACAACTACCCAAATAGAATCATGTTGTCTATGGGATCTTGGCAACCCTGTGATGAAATCCATATTGATCATCTCCCACTTCCATTCCGGAAGTTCTATTCTCTTAGCCAAACCACCGGGCCTTTGATGCTCAACTTTTACTTGTTGGCAATTTGGACACTTAGCAACAAACTCCGCAATACCCTTCTTCATGCCATTCCACCAATAAACTTCTCGCAAATCACGATACATCTTGGTGGAACCTGGATGAATGGAGTATCTGGAGCTATGAGCTTCTTCCATAATCTTCTCTGGGAGTCCATCTACCGAAGGTACACACAATCTACCTTGGTATCTTAATGCACCATCTCCCCCTTGTTTGAAAGCTAATACTCCTTGCTTCTGAACATTTGCCTTCAACTCAAGCAAAATGGGATCTTGATCTTGCTTCTCTTTCACTTCTGACATTAATGATGACTCGGCCCTGCTCGTCATTTCTATTCCTCCTTCTACGGAATCTGTAAATCTGACTCCCAGGCATGTCAGTCTGTGCACATCTTTTGCTAACTCTCTCCTTCCTTCTTCAATATGGGCGGTGCTACCCATAGACAACCTTCTTAAAGAATCAGCAACAACGTTAGCCTTACCTGGGTGGTAAAGAATACTAAGGTCATAGTCCTTAAGTAATTCTAACCACCTCCTCTGTCTGAGATTAAGCTCTTTCTGAGTAAGCACATATTGAAGGCTCTCATGATCATTGAATATGTCGACATGCACACCATACAAGTAATGACGCCATATCTTCAAAGCAAATACTACAGCAGCCAACTCTAGGTCATGGGTTGGGTAGTTCTTCTCATGAACCTTCAATTGTCTGGAGGCATAAGCTATAACTTTGTCATTCTGCATTAAGACACAACCCAAACCAACTCTAGATGCATCACAATACACCACAAAGCCTTGGGTACCTTCTGGTAGCGTCAAAATCGGAGCGTAATCAATCTCCCTTTCAATTCCTGAAAGCTTTTCTCACAAGCTTCAGACCATTGAAATTTCACTGTCTTCTGAGTCAACTTGGTCAAAGGAGATGCAATAGTCGAGAACCCTTCAACAAACCTTCTATAATAGCCAGCCAAACCTAAGAAACTCCTAATTTCAGTTGGAGATGTGGGTCTAGGCCAATTCTGCACTGCCTCAATTTTTCGAGTATCAACTTTAATTTCATCACTAGACACAATGTGGCCTAGGAACGCCACGGACTTAAGCCAAAACTCACACTTAGAGAACTTGGCATACAACTCCTTGTCTTTCAAAGTAAAGACTCTATTCATCAAATCCATGAAAGCTGCTGGTGCATTGGTCAAACCAAAGGACATGACCAAAAACTTATAATGACCGTATCTGGTCCTGAAAGCTGTCTTTGGAATATCACATTCTCTTATTCTTAACTGATGATAGCCCGATCAGAGATCAATCTTTGAAAAACAAGTAGCACCTTGAAGTTGATCGAAAAGATCATCGATCCTAGGAAGAGGGTACTTGTTCTTGATGGTAACCTTATTCAACTGGCGGTAGTCTATACACATTCTAAGGGAACCATCTTTCTTTCTCACAAACAAGACCGGAGCACCCCAAGGTGAGACACTCGGTCGAATGAAACCCTTTTCTAGGAGATCTTTCAACTGCTCTTTCAACTCTTTCAACTCTGCTGGTGCCATTCTATATGGCGGAATAGAGATAGGACGAGTATCAGTAATGAGATCTATGCCGAACTCTATTTATCTCTCAGGAGGAATTTCGGGTAGATCATCAGGAAAAACTTTTGGAAACTCCCTTACTATAGCAACTGACTGAAAAGAAGGTATCCCAACACTAAAGTCCTGAACTCGGACTAAGTGATAGATACAACCTTTCGAAACTAACTTTCTTTCCTTAAGGTACGAAATGAAACGACCCTTAGGCACGGCTGAATTACTGCTCCACTCTAAGACTGGCTCGTTCAGAAACTGAAACTTGACTACTCGAGTTCTACAATTTATCGACGCATAACAAGCATGAAGCCAGTCCATACCTAAAATGACATCAAAATCTACCATGTCTAATTCCACCAAATCAGCCTTAGTGCTCTTGTGACCGATGGAAACAGGACAATCACAATAGACTCTTTCTGCTAGAATAGATTCTCCAATAGGGGTAGAAACATAAAAGGGTTCACAAAGTCCTTCGGGAAGAACCTCAAGCTGATTTGCAACATAAGGAGTTACAAACGATAAACTTGCCCCTGGATCTAGCAAAGCATATACATCAAAAGTAAAGACTTTAATCATACCAGTGACAACATTTGGAGAATCCTCTTGTTCATGGCGACTGGCGATTGCATAAAGGCGGTTTGCTCCTCCACCGGTACTGGAAGTAGCTCCTCTAGGTGCCATCCTGTCTAGGGGAGCAACTGAAGAATATTGGGTCCTACTGCCCAAATTCTCGCTACCTTGCCTATTCTTAGGGCACTCCTTCATGAAGTGACCCTCTTGACCACACTTAAAACAACCCGTCGGCCCCGACGACACTTCCCCGGATGGACTCTACCACACTTAACACATGCAGGAAGCAAACTCCCTCCCCTTGCCACGCTACCTGAAGACTGTGCTGGTGTAATCTTGAAGTCCTTCGAATTCTGGCCATTATGTTCCCCTCTGTATCGGGGGGCAGGTGCTCTAGCAGATGTTGGAGCAGGTCCTCTTTGCCTTTGCTGAAAGGAGGAACGACTTGAATTACCTCTCACCTGTCCGGACTCATTACCGGTCTTGGCTCTCTTATTTCTGAACTCTTCTCTGTCCCTCAACTTTTCTTCCTCAACCTGTTGTACATAGACCATTAACCTTGATATGTCCATGTCCCCAATAAGCATTGCAGCCCTACCTTCCTTACTTGACAACCGAGACAGCCTAGCAACAAACAAGCTCATTCTATTTCTCATGTCCGCCACCATCTCCGGAGCATAGCGGGATAGTTGTATGAACTTCAGACTGTACTCATGAACACTCAAGGACTCCTGCTTAAGTGTGAAGAACTCACGTACCTTGGCCTCTCTCAATTCTCGAAGAAAGAAATGCCCTAAGAAAGCTTTCTCAAAACAGGCCCAACTCGCAGGTGGTGCATTCTCAACTCTGCCCCCTTTCCACTGGTCGAACCAAGTTCTAGCAATATCCTTTAATTGATACGCAGCTAATTCAACCCGCTCAGTATCCGTCACATGCATAACATCGAAAATCTTTTTCAACTCGTCAATGAAGTTCTCTGGATCCTCAGTCGTGCTCGAACCCGTGAAACTCGGAGGATTCATCCCCAGGAACTCACGAATCCTAGAAGTGTCAGCTCCTTCCTGACGAGCTCCTCTTTGCTGACCAATCTGATTAGTCACAGCTTGACTTAGAATTCTAATTGCCTCTCTGAACTCGGCATTAGAAACTTTCCCTTGATCTTGGACTCCCGGGGCATAAGGTAACTCTTGCTCATCCACGTATCGTCTAGGAAGACGCCCTCTACCAGCTCTTCGTGGAGGCATAACTATCTGAAACACGCGCAAGCACGGATTAGAAAGAAACTCTTTAGAGATAAACTCTAACGCATAAGTTGAGTATGAAAGAAGTGAGAAATCTTCCTAAATGTTGCAGCTTCCCAATTATAGATGTGGCACACTTCACACCGATAACTAGGACTCTACAGACACGGCTTCATAGACTCCCTAGGACTCTTGAACTCTATGCTCTGATACCAAGTTTGTCACGCCCCGAACCTACACCCTGGGCGGGACCGGCCCTCGGAGACCATTGCTAGCCCCAAGTGAACCCTTGGCCTGGCTTTCTTAACTCAGCGGAAACTTAACTCAACAGCAAAGAAAGGTTATGAAATAACCAACTGATAAAACTGGCCAAAAAGGCAACTCAAGTCCCAAAATAGAGTATTTTATATATATATAGAAGAGAGACTCAAAACTAACTGACTGACTGTCTATGAAGCCTCTAAACATACTAAGATGGATGTTGGGACAGGCCCCGCAACATCCTAATACAACAAAACTCAGAACACAAAGTACTTGGGTCCACCGGAATGAAAGGAGGTTCACCACTGACTCTGGAGTGTTCAACTGGATCAACGACGCGCAGGATGCTAATCCGGGGTACCTGTATCTGCATCATAAAACGATGCAGGACAACTGACATCAGTACATGGAATGTACGAGTATGTGAGCTGGAAAGCTAAACCACAACACTTAAGCTTGAAAAGAGTAGAAAGGAACTCTTACCTTGGCTCTGTTTGACTCATGAATGACTGAACTCAATATATATATAAAGCAATTAAACACATGCAGTATATATAAGGCTTGTAAAACAGTATAAACAACTCAGCTCGTTAATGATAAAACAATATCAAAAGCAACTTTACTTATATAAAAGTAATATAACTTTAGTGGGAGATTCTTTAACCGACAACCACTACTATGAGCCCTAGTGATGATACAACGTTTTACCTCGCGTTGCCAAAGACCATCCCATACCTTGCCGTGATATAGGAAGCTAACTTTACTTAGTGGATCCACTAGCTTAACTTTCGTGATCATCTAAAAAGTATGATCCGAGAAATCCCATGTTGGCGCATGGTTCTTATGGAGAGTTGAATTATATGAACTCGTGTCTCCAATTCGGTGCTCAATACTACTCCCAAAATACTTTGGCTCATAAGTGTTTTAAAACAAACTTCTTTCTTTAGTTGAGATAATTACTCAAAACTTAGCCCAAAGGCTCCTTTGGAAATCACGTTTCCCCTCTTACTCAAATGTAAAAACATTTACAAACTTCTTTGGGAATACTTAGTTCCCTAATAGCTTTTTGAGAAAAGAACTCAACTTTGAACCCTTGACTTAACTCGACTTGAAACTCTATTCTCTTTCACTTGACGTCTAACTTCACTTGACTTGGAAACTAACTTTCCTTGAATTGGGATTATGAATTCAAGGTATTTGATCACACGTTATAGACGGGTTCTTTGACGTTTAAACGTACTTTGGATTGTTGGAAACAACCGTGAAACCTAGGTGTAATGACTAGGAACTTGGATGAGAAATGAGAAAGGAATGGGGGAAACTTGGATGAGAAATGAGAAAGGAATGGGGGAAACTTGGATGAGACTACAGGTTTCTGGTGACACAAGTGGCATCTACGGACGCTATCGACGGACCGTAGATGGACTTACGGTCCGTACTGTCGGTCCGTCGTTCGTGCTGAGAGCCCCCCAAGAACTCGCCCGAAGAATTGGTTAAGTATTGACCTACGGCCGGGCTTACGGTCCGTAGGTCCACTTACGAATCGTAGGTCGTGTCCGTAGGTCGACACACGGCAGGACCTAGCTTCGTCCCCATCGACGGTTGACCAAGACGGACCGTCAATAGAGCTACGGTCCGTGGGTCCTAACCGTGGATGGGAACGTTGCTAACTGCTGAAACTTTCTGGTGAATTACTTCAGATGGCCAAAGCTTTCGGAAATCATAATTCCTTCAACATACACTAGATTTCGGCCCAATACAAAAAAAACAAAGTCATGTACTAAACTCATTAAAGTTTCCAACAATTCTATCAAGAACAATCACCACACCAACCAACAACTTCAACAACTTCAACAACATGAACAACTTCTCTTCAAAATAAAAGGAATTGGTGTGCGGGGGAAAGATCACCCATCACTAACACTCACATACCTTGGTAGGGATCACCCCCGACGAAAATCACCACAAACTCGTTGCTTCAATCTTCCCCTTTCTCTTCTTCTTCTTCTTTTCTCTTCCAAACCCTAACTTTTACTCTTTGAAAAGGGAACAAACTGATCCAAATCAGTTCAAACACAACCAAAAATAGCACAAGGAATTAATTAGGTAAAAAGACCAAAAGGCCCTTAAAATTTCCGGACTAAATCCTTGCCAACTGCCCGACTTCCAATGGGCATAACTCACTCATACCAACTCGGAATCATGTAAAATCAGTGGCGTTGGAAAGATCATTCCACGAGCTTCGCAACCATAACTGGAACTACTCCTAAATCATCCTGAGCTAGGATTTATGATCGCTCAAAGTTGGCCAAAAACCCAATTTTCCCATACTTAGCCAAAATTTCCAGATTTTAAAATTTTCCAAAAAGATTAATTCCGATTTCAAGCTTCTTCACCTTCATTTAAAATTGTCGGATGTTACACTTCTTGTCAAACTTCACCCTTGTTTGCTTATCAATCATACAATTCTCACAAAATTTCAAAGCTTGATTTCTGTAACCATCCAACAAATTATGCTTGTTCAACAAAGACAATCCCTTGTCACTGATCATATGACCAAGTCGCAAGTGCCACAATTGAAACTAATTCTCCACACTCTCCCTAGAAGCGATAAGTAATTCCCCTTCAACTATACTGGATTGAAGATAATACCGTCAATAATGAAGCTTACCCTTCATGAGTATCAAGGAAATCTTACACACTTGATCATCCAAAGTCGAAAGAGAAATCAAATTTCCCTTCATTTGAGGAAAATGTCAGCACTTAATATATATTTCTGATAATGCATCAAAATATATTTGTTGTATTCTTCCCCTACTCACAATACCTTCACCCTTAGTGCTATCCGAAAAGCTCATATTCAACTCATTAGATTCTAGTGCATTACTAACATCATCAAGTGAGATACTGTCTGCTTTGTCTCATTCTTTCGACTTTTCTGAAAGGTCTCCTCGAAAGCCTTTCAAAATCCTTGTAACACCAAGGACGATCTCATTCTTGCCTTCCACAGACAGATGTTATACCCAATTTTAACTCGAGGTCAAAACGTGTACAACATATTGGTGATTTTCAAATTAATTAAGTTAAGAAGTCGCCACCTAATTAATTATGGTGAATTAGGACACCTAAATATTTAATTAAGTAATACTAAAATGACTTCAATTAAATGGTCTACTAACTTAAAATGATTCTAGGTAAGGATTCTAGTTATCTGAAATGAAAGGGGTAAGGCATCCTTTAAGATCCGTAAAAAAAATAGTTAACCGACCAAACTTAGGTTAAAAAATATAAAGCTAAACTTGAGCACTAAAGATTTCGAAAAGTCAAGTAGTTAAGCGAGAAAATATTTTTTTTAATTTTGAAATTAATGGTCAAACTCAAGTAAATTAAAATTAGCATTTGATTAGAAAATATAGCATTGAAAATACTCCATTGTATATAAAAATGAGCCAAATCGCAATTGCTGAAATTAAGAGAAATGTAATGCTTATGCACTTTCTACGTAAGATTGGTAAAACAACACTTGCACTCATATAAAAAATCTATTTCAATTATACATGCCTTTTAGATTTAACAAAATTAAATTTGTAAAATCATTAGTAAAAGAAAAAACACTATAATTTTACACAAAGATCAAGATTTATTTAAAAGGAAAAATGGATCAGAAACTTCATTTTTTATTCGGAAATATGCTTGAGCCCTTGTTCATTTACAAACATACTATTAAGGTTAGAAAATTGAACAACTCTTACATTAGATTGAAAGAAACCCAGATTGCTTTTACTATTTTATTTTTTTTTTAAAACATTTGCCTTGTATTTGAGAAAGCCGATTGATTTTAAGAGAAAAATTAAAGACTTATTCAAATAAAATAAAATAAAATAAAGGAAAGTTAATCAACTTTAAAAAAAAAAACTCTTTTGGAATCATCCCAATCACCCCATCTAAAGGCATAGATATTCTAAAGTAGTAATCTAAAGATAAATTAAATGAGCGATTGCACATAATAATATCAAACATAAGACAAACTAAACACAGCAATCATTTGAAGCAAAATATAACACAAAACCACTAAAACATAGTAGAGTATTTTTGTATTTCCTCATTGTCTCACTCATATGAGTTTTGAGGAGGCAAGGGATGCAACGTGAAGGAGTGGGTGCACATTTTCATAGTCTAGCAATGGAATGAGACTATACGGCGGTGATAGTCTTTCATGAAGACTCCATTTAGCTCCCGAAGTGTTCATGCAAATAAAAAGAGAGTAAGGAAATTAGTGAAGCAGTCAACTTTAAACGATAAATGAATCACAAACGAATAAAGTCACACAACAAATACACCATCCAAATAGATGAAGTAACCAAGACTTTGAAATGTTATTACCTGCTATTATTTGAACTAAGACAAATAAAATATGTCCACATGCTTTGACTAATAAAGAGACCAAAAACCTAAGATTATATTTGGCAAAGTCCAAATCTTAAAACAAAGCCTATAACCGTAATTCTTTACATTCTTTTTTTTTATATTAAGAATGTACAAAATCTGCTCAAAATTTCACACTAAGTAAATAATAAATATAATTTGAACAAGCTTCTATATAAGAAAGAATGAGCTGCACATTTCTCATTATACAGAGACACCAAATTAAAAGTTCACACAGAAAGACAAACTGATTTTATATGACTATCTCTTCCTGTCGTTCTTTAAATTCAGAGTGGCTAAATAAAAAAAGAACACGACCTTGGACCTCTAAATGACTCCAACTAAACAAAGATATATACACAGAAGGGTCCACTTATTATGGGTAAAACGAGAGAGAAGAGGTCAAAATGAAAGCAAAGGGTTATTGTCGATTCATAACTTTCTCAAAATTAGACAAACAATCTACCAATCAACAAAGAAATGTAAACGAAACAAAATAAAACATAGAGAAAGGAATGCAAATATCACTTTTCATAGGTTATGCTAAGCATAAATCACTTTTGATATATATAGCATTCTAATAGTGTAACAAGAAAAATATTTTGATTAAGTAACGAAGAAAACAGAGGAGGACGAGGAGGCGAATACCACCTATTGCAGGGCAGTGAACGGGAGTTGCGATCAAAGGTCTATATTCGAACCAATATGGACTCTAGAAGGCTTGAAACCCGAGTGCTGGACGAGACCGAAAAAGGATAAGGGTGATATTTAGAGCAAACAAAAAGTCGCTTAAGATGCTATTGGGACTGGAAAAAAACCTCGCTAAAATCAGTGCAGTATGCTAATATTTATATCAACGAACTAGGGTTATTGGCTAAACATTTAGGCGGGATTTCAAGGATCAAAGAGTCGTTTGAATTCAAAAATTTGTCTCTGAGCTTTCATCAGAAATCGCAGAAGGTACTTTGGCCTCTTATGTTGACCAAATCTGCCAACGGAGAGAGAAAGGTGAGAAAAGTCATGGGGTATTCAAGATTTACACGAAAATGGAGAGATGAGCTTCTGTTAATCGCTAAAGATGCCTGGAGTTTTAGCCAAAATTGGAGAAGAGGAACGAGGCATTGAAAGAGAAAGACGACCTAATTTGATTTTGGGTCTGATATTCGCTCGACGAACGAAAGTTGATTTGGGCTTGCTTTTGGGCTGCCTTTGATATAAGATAAAGGGCTAAACGCTTTTGATTCGGTTTAATGCCTTTGGGCCGAATTTCTTAGAATTTCCTTTCTTTTTTTATATTATTTTGGGCTTCTAACTTAATAACTAATATAACATATATTATGATATGATAACAACTAAGAATTTACATAGTAAAAATATTGCTAATATAAAATATGTATACAAAATATTGATCTATAATTAATTTAATAAATAGGAAACTAGAAATAAGATGACGACAATTGATTATTTAAGAAAAGAGGTGTAAAATTGATAATAGTCATTTTGATAATAAAATATATAATTTTAGTAGATAAATAGTCGTAGTAGTAGAAATTGTTGCGAAAAAAAATAATTTTATACGTTGTTAAATTAGAAGCTCAAAAATAATAAATTAGAAGAAAGGAGGGTCAAAATTGGGTGTCAACAGCTTGTCCCTCTTTGACCAGTGACAATGGAAAGAGTTTTTGGGCAAAGAAGTTGACGTAATAGCCAATTTTGTCCCGACCAAGAAATGCGACCTTGGAGGCGTGAAAAGACAATATGAGCATTGGATGACTTAAGAGGTAGAGGATTTTGAGAACAAGGTAGTCGCAAGCTTAGTTGCTCCAGTATTGAATTATGATGTTACTGGGTATTGTGATCGAGGAGAGTATTCGAGAGTGGAGTCGAGAAAGTTTGAGGTAGACCTTTGACCTTTGTTGGAAAGCTTAACTTTCTCAACAAATTGCCCCAGTTCACTGCTTAGATGAAGTTCCACGTTGTGCTAAAGCTCTGCTTGTAACTCAAACTTGACAAAATAGTTAATAATGTTAAACATAAAGCATGGTGCGATAAACATATAGAAATAACACCTCTTGGGTGTGAATTTATGAAAATGTGGCCTTGCAAGCCGAAATGACTTAATGAGATGAAATATTGCAAACTTTATGAAAAATGGTTTAAGGTCGATGATTCATGAGAAATGATGTTTTTCAGCGATGATTAATGAAAATGAGACCTTAACCAAATAAATTATGGATATGAGGCTTTTAGCCAAATGATTTAAAAATGAGACCTTTTAAGCCACGTGATTTATGAAAATGAGGTCTTCGAAAGCAATGTAGACTGGTAAAGTATTTGTGCAGTATATCTGAAAACGTACGTGCAATCAACTGAAAACATTTGTGCAATGCATTAGAAAAGTGATAAAGCAATGTGGGATTCCCTTTTAAATACTTGAAATATTTGTGCATTTGAAAATATACATTTGTGCAAAATATAAAGCATTTGAAAATATTTAGAAGCATTTGTGCAATGCGTTTGAAAATAATTGAAGGCATTTGAAAATATGCATTTGTGCGAAGCATTTGTGCGGTGCATTTGAAAATATCTGAAAGCATTTGTGCAGTGCGTATAAAGTATTTGAAAGCATGCATGCGAAAAATCTAAAAGCATTTGTGCGGTGCTTTTGAAATATATCTCGAAGCAAATGAGTAGTGCACTTGGGAATATCTGAAAGCATTTGTGCAGTGCATTTAAAGGCATTTATGCAGAGAAAAGTCATGTGCAATGTTTTATTAAATAATATTTGTTATCAACACATTTGAAAACTTATAAAGCTTTACTTATAAGTTTTTGAATTATAAATTTATGAGTAAGTGATTCAAACTACTTGACATATAGTCCTTTCGATGCTATAGATCTTATTGACTTCTCAGCTTCTATTAATCCTGACAAACCTGCACTCAAAGAAAAATTATAAGTTTTGGGGGAGATTGATTCACGTTGACTTTGAAGGTCTGGCTCTTCATACTTCTTTCTTCCAGCTTTGCTTGGACTCATAACCTCCATCCATTCTAAATCTTGGTTAAATGAATAACAAGAAAATAAATAAAAAGAAAACATTTGATTGAAAATCATATTTGAAAATAAGATAAAATTATATACGTATATATATATTAATAAAGAATTTTGTCGAACTTCAAATTGTGACATGTCATGAAACAAAGCGAACGTCCTTTATTTGAAGCCTTTCTTCTGTTGAATGATTCGATTGACCATATACTCTTCAAAATATCTTGATATCTTCTTGCAATGATTCCCTTAAAAATTGTCCCAATTTTTGCGAAAGAGATGTTGTCCTTTGGTCACGATGATACCAGACTTTCTATAGGCTGCACACTATTCTTATCAAGGCACCGAGCCAAACATAACCTAAGGATACAATTAAAATTGAAATAAAGGGGCCGAACCCTCCTCGGGTTGCCTACGTATCCGAACGGAATCAGGCCATACGTAGTTCGCTACGTACAAAAAAATGGAGAAATGAAAAAAAAAAATCTAATAAAGTGACCGAAGCCGATATAGGCTGCCTACGTATCCCACCAAGGGTATCAGGCCAAGCGTAGTTCATATTACATAGAAAAGAAATTTAACAAAACTTACTAAAAGACCAAATCCGATGTGGATTTCCTACGTTTCCCGCCATGGGAATCAAGTCAAGACATAGTTCCAATACATGACAAAAAGATTACAAGAAAATGAAACAAAAACCTCTAGATGTAGTATCTCTTAACCGCATCTGCATTGATAGCTTTTGGCCATATTTTACCATCCATTTCTGCTAGAATTAAAGCTCCTCCAGTCAGTACTTGGTGAACCATGTAAGGTCCTTGCCAATTAGGTGCAAACTTCCCCTTAGCTTCATCTTGGTGTGGGAATATTCACTTCAAAACCAATTGTCCCGGTTCAAACTGCCTCAATCTTACTTTCTTGTTGAAAGCTCTGGCGATCCTGTGTTGATAAAGTTGCCCGTGACAAACTGCATTCATTCTTTTTTCATCAATGAGCATCAATTGTTCGTACCGATTTTGTGTCCACTTTGCATCACTTAACTCAGCTTCTTGGATGATCCTCAGGGATGGTATCTCAACTTTCATTGGTAACATTGCTTCTGTTCCATAAACCAAAAGATAAGGTGTTGCCCCAGTTGAAGTCCAAATTGTGGTGCAGTAGCCAAGAAGAGCAAAGGACAAACTCTCATGCCAATGCTTGTAGTTATCAATCATTTTCCACAATATCCTTTTGATATTTTTGTTGGCGGCCTCAACTGCTCCATTCATCTGAGGTCGATAAGGAGTGGAATTGCGGTGAATAATTTTGAACTTCTCGCATATCTCATGCATCAAGCCACTATTGACATTAGCTCCATTATCTGTAATAATTGACTCGGGGATCCCAAATCTACAAATGATGCTATTGCGAACAAATCTGTCACCACCTTCTTTGTCACAGACTTGTATGAAGATGCTTCTACCCACTTTGTGAAGTAATCAATAGCTACCAGAATGAACCTGTGTCTATTTGAGGCGGCTGGCTCAATAGGGCCAATGACATCCATACCCCAAGCTGCAAATGGCCAAGGAGAAATCGTCACATTTAGCTCATTCGGTGGAACCCGAATCAAATCACCATGAATCTGACATTGATGACACTTTCTCACAAAACGGATGCAGTCAGTTTCCATGGTCATCCAAAAATATCCAGCTCGCAGAATCTTCTTTGCCAAAGTGAAACCATTCATGTGCGGCCCACATGTACTCCCATGTATTTCTTCAATCAACTTGCTTGCCTCTTGAGAGTTAACACATCTTAACAATCCCAAATCTGGAGTCCTCCTAAAAAGGATTTCCCCACTTAGGAAAAAGTGATTTGCGAGTCTTCGAAGTGTCTTCTTTTGAACATTGTTTACTCCTTCTGGATAGTCTCCTTCTCTGAGATACCTCTTGATGTCATAGTACCAAGGTTCTCCATCCGGTTCTTCATCTACATGGAAACAATAGGCTGGCTAATCCTGCACATTGACCTTGATTGGATCTATGTAGTTCTTCTCTGGATGTTGAATCATAGAAGCCAGGGTTGCCAACGCGTCTGCAAACTCGTTCTGAGCTCGAGGAATATGCTTGAATTCTATCTTGATGAATTTCTTAAACAATTCTTTCACATACAACTAATATGGGAGTATCTTCACATTCTTGGTGCTCCATTCGCCTTGAACCTGATGAATCAATAAGTCGGAATCACCTATAACCAATAATTCTTGTATTCTCATGTCAACAGCCATTCTAAGCCCAAGAATACAAGCCTCGTACTCCGCCATATTATTTGTGCATAAAAATATGAACTTTGTTGAGATAGGATAATGTTGACCTGATTCTGAAATCAACACTACTCCAGCACCGACTCCTTTAGAATTCGCAGCACCATCAAAAAACATTCTCCACCCGGGATATTCTTCGAAAATATCCTCTCCAATAAATAAAACCACTTCATCAGGGAAATAAGTTTTAAGAGGCCTATACTCTTCATCCACGGGATTTTCGGCGAGGTGATCAGCTAGCGCTTGTCCCTTGATGGCCTTTTGAGTGACATAAATAATGTCAAATTCACATAGCAAAATTTGCCACTTCGCCAACCTTCCAGTGGGCATAGGCTTCTGAAATATATACTTGAGTGGATCCATCCTTGAGATGAGAAACGTGGTATACGCACATAAATAATGTCTTAACTTTTGTGCAACCCAAGTCAAAGCACAACAAGTGTGCTCCAATAAAGTATACCGAGCTTTATAAGGAGTGAACTTTTTGCTTAGGTAATATATAGCTTGCTCCTTCTTTCCAGTTTCATCATGTTGTCCCAACACATATCCAAATGCATTGTCAGACACTGATAAATACAACAATAATGGTCTTCCAGATTCTGGGGGCACCAAGACTGGTAGGCTAGATAAATACTCCTTGATTCTGTCAAAAGCTTTCTAACAATCTTTCGTCCATTTGGTTGAAGCATCTTTCCTCAGCAACTTGAAGATTGGCTCGCAAATTACAGTGGATTGTGCAATGAATCGACTAATGTAATTGAGGCGACCAAGAAAACTCATTACATCTTTTCGACTCTTTGGAGGAGGCAAGTCTTGAATAGCCTTTATCTTTGAAGGATCCAGCTCTATCCCTTTCCTACTCACGATGAAACCCAACAGCTTCCCTGCAGGGACACCAAATGCACACTTTACAAGATTTAACTTCAGATTGTACCGCCTTAATCTGTCGAAGAACTTCTTCAAATCTGTTATATGATCTGAGCTCTTTCGCGACTTAATAATGACATCATCCACATAGACTTCAATCTCCTTATGGATCATGTCATGAAATATGGTAGTCATAGCTCTCATATATGTTGCCCCTGCATTCTTGAGTCCAAAAGGCATTACCCGGTAACAATATACTCCCCAAGGCGTGATGAATGCAATTTTCTCCGCATCCTCTTCATCCATTAGAATCTGATGATATCCTGCAAAGTAATCAACAAATGACTGCAACTCATGCTTTGCACAATTATCAATAAGTATGTGAATGTTTGGGAGAGGAAAATCATCCTTCGGGCTAACCTTGTTGAGATCTCGATAATCTACACATACTCTAATCTTTCCATCTTTCTTTGGCACTGGTACTATATTGGCCAACCATGTGGGATACTTGGTGACCCGGATGACATTGGCATCAAATTGCTTGGAGACTTCTTCCTTAACCTTTAAACTCAAATCAGGCTTGATCTTTCTCGGTTTTTGCTTTCTTGGGCAAAGAGGGATCAATTGGCAACCTGTGTGAAACAATATCCGTGCTTAGACCCGGCATATCATCATAAGACCATGTGAACACATCCATGTATTGTCTCAAAAGATCAATAAGTTCTTTTCTTTGGGACGGAGTCAAATGGACACTAATTCTTGTTTCCCTCACCAATTCTGCTAAATCTCCCAAATTTATCGTCTCTGTTTCATCCAAATTTGGTTTTTCTTTATTCTCAAAATGTTCAAACTCCTTAGTCAACTTTCCAGGATGCACATCTTCTTCATATTCTGTAAAAGTTTGTTCACTATTCGGGGTTTGTTCGCTCGTTTCATTACATGTCACATTATCGTCATTGACAGATTTATTAGTTTACTTGCTGAAAGAGAGAAAAGAAATAAAAATAAAATAGATAATCAAAGAAAAAATTTAGAATTTAAAGCAGAAAAAAGGTAACATAGATTTGGCATTTAAGCTTTCAAAAGATGGAGGCAAAACACATCAAATTCAAAAACACGATTCGGGCCTAAATTTGAATCATGTTGTTTTTGTTAATTCTAATACAATCATCTACCAAGATTCCCGGAGAACCGGGGATGGGTTACAAGTCCAATTGTTCAAAGCATCTTTAGGCATAGCATCCCATATGGTCGAGGCCTCAGTGCAGTCCTCCAAAATCATATTGCATTCCGCTTCTTCAATGAACAAGTTTTTGAGTCCTTCTGTGAGGTTATCTTCAATGCCTTCTTCTAATCCTTGGCAAAGAAACGCCTTGGAAAATGACTGATTCAAGGGCGGATAGGTTGTGGTAAGGGAATGTCACTTTTCCTTTTGAGATTAGCCAATGAGATTTCTTCAGGAGTAGGCTCGTATCCAAGACCAAAGGTGTATTTCTGACCAGGCAATTGAATTGGTTCCGCTATTCCATCCAATTTCGCTCCAAGACCTTGACCCGGGATAAAACCATTCTTCAACATTTCCCAAGCCACCATCATAAGCACACATGGCAAATTTGCCTTTCCAACCTGAGTAGCACACACAATTTCCCTACTATTGAATACAGACCCATCCAACTCTTCCATACTTTCAATAACAGGGACTGAATTTTCAGGATATATTGAGTTGTTACCTTCTCCATGAACAACAATTTCTTGATAGTTCTAAATAAATTTCAAGGTCTGGTGCAAAGTGGAAGGAACCACACCAGCCATATGAATCCATGGCCTTCCAAGTAATAAATTATAACTAGCAGATATATCCAACACTTGGAATTCTACAATGAACTCCACAGGTCTAATTTGCAATGGCAAATTAATTTCTCCAATGACTCCCCTTTGTGTCCCGTCAAAGCCTCTCACCCTTACATGACTTTCACGAATCTTTCCAATGTCGATTCCCAAAGCTCGAAGAGTAGTGAAAAGGCATATGTTAACAGCTGAACCATTATCAATTAGAACTCTTGAAATAAACTTATCATTACATCTAACAGTAATGTTCAACGCTTTGTTATGTCCCAAACCTTCAGGCAACAACTCATCTTCATGAAAGGTGACTTTGTTAGCTTCTAAAACTTGTCCTACCATGGCAGAAAAGTT
The DNA here is from genome assembly GCA_029007595.1 of Solanum commersonii. Lineage (NCBI taxonomy): Eukaryota > Viridiplantae > Streptophyta > Magnoliopsida > Solanales > Solanaceae > Solanum > Solanum commersonii. The sequence goes on from JAJTWQ010000408.1 coordinate 110,956, forward strand.
CTCACTAGTGGTCTCAGCTGGAACATAAGCTTCACTTAAAACCTTCACTAAAGCGTTTCTATGAGTTGCAGAATTCATCAGTAAGGCCATTAAGGAAATCTGAGCAGGAGTTTTCTTCAGCTTTTCAATAACTGAATATTCCTTAGTTGGCATCTTCCTCCAGAAATTTTCCACTTCAGCCTCTGTCACAACCCTTTTTTGGTTTTTTTCCTTGTTTGGTCCTCCTCATACAACTTCTTCAAGGGCATAACAACGCCTGCATCTTGTCATTCCTATAGCAGCGGCTTCTACAACTATCTTTCCTTTTCCATTGTCCCTCGCATCCGTCGAGTAATCCTAAGGAACTGCTTTAGTGTCAAAAGGGGAAGATTGAGCGACAAAGGCCATGATCTTAGGCTTGGGAAGAAAAACTTCCACTTCAATTGGCACTCGTACTTGGGCTGCAATTACAGGAGAAATAAAAGCCGATGTCTCAACAGTCTTCTCTATCTTGACTGGTACTATGGTCCCTTCCAAGTTGCAATCTTCATCAACGGTGATCATGTTAACATTGCCATGATTTGGCAGCGGGTTGTTGTTTACATTGGGGGCAATACCTTTGAGTTGAATGATTCCTTCTTTGATCAATGCCTCAATCTTGTCTTTGAGAGTAAGGCAACTTTCAGTATCATGTCCAGCAGCTCCAGAGTGATATGCACAGTGCTTGGTCTCGTCATACCATCCAAGAAGGGGATGGGGAATTCGTCCTTGGATTGGTTGGAGTACTCATGCGGTTCTCTATCGTTCATATAGTTGGGCTAAAGGTGTATAAGTTTTGGCTGGTCTTTTTTCAAAGTTTGGGCGTGGTCTGGGTGCATTTGATGGACGGTTTTGTGGTTGATAGTGGGATTGGGATGGATATGTGGGCTGGTAGCGTGATGGATTTGGATAGGCAGGTGCTCTAGGTGGACAATATGTTGGTTGGGTGGTGTAAACTGGGTAAGGGGCAGGTGAAGGTTGATAATAGGGTTGAGGGATTTGGGTATACTAACTGTAGTATGAAGGTTGGGGTAATGGGTTTTGGTAGGTTAACATTTGGTTTGGCCTACGTTCCTGGATGGTCATGACAGCAGACACACCGTCCTTCTTCTTCTTAAGGGTTTCTCCAATTAAATCCAACTGAATGGCCTTACTTGTTGCTTGCAGGACTGCCAAATTAGTGATTCTCCCAGTTTTAATACCTTCTTCAATAAATTCTCCCATCTTGACAACCTCAAAGAACCTTTGCCCTACAACACTTATCATCTTTTCATAGTACGTTGCATTTTTTTGGGATTGTATAAAAAGAGAGGTCATCTCACTTTCTTCCATTGGAGGTTGAACTTTTGCGGCATCTGCTCTCCAACGCATTGCATACTCTCTGAATGACTCTGTTGACTTCTTTTCCAACTTCATCAAGTGGAACCTGTCCGGAATTGTCTCAGTGTTAAACTTGAACCTATCCATGAATTCTTGCGCCATCGCACCCTAACTATTCCATTTCTATGGGTCTCGACTTGTGTTCCAATCAAGGGCTTCTCCCGTCAAACTCCTTATAAACAACTTCATTCTAATGGCCTCATATTTCCCCACTCCAACTAACTTGTCAGAATACGACCTTAAATGAGCTCGAGGATTTCCTTTCCCATCAAATACATCAAATTTTGGTACCTTATACCCCACGGGTAATTCAACATCAGGATGAACACATAAATCCTCATATTCAAGACCTTCAACCCCCTTATGGACTTGGATACTTTTGAAAGCTTCCTTCAAATTATGAATCTCCCTTGCTACATTGTCATCTATTCTTGACCTTGCTTCTTTCTCCATGTCTTCATATGGATCGACTTCTGGCATGGTTGGCATTGGATTAAGGAAAGGTTGAGCTTTCGCTACATATACTTGAGGCACATATTGAACATTAGGGATCGCAGTGTGTGCCACCGGTACATGTTGGGTTGCTTGGTATTTTTGGGTAGGTAAGGCGGTTTGGGTGAGTAGGGTAGTTTGGGTAAGTGAGTTGGTTTGGATGACTGGAGTTTGGGTAAGTGAAGTTTGGGGCGCATATGAAGTAGTGAAGGGTAAAGGGTTGGCTTGTTGCGGATTGTTTTGGGGAAAGTTGGGTTGTTGGGGGTTGGTGGATTGTTTGGAAGCAGTCAGATTGGTCTTGTGAAGGGAAGGGTTTGGTGGAAAGTATTGAGGAGTAGGAGAGTCAACATGTGGAAAAAGAGGCGGAGTAGCTGTGTTTGTTCCATTTTCGGGAAGTGGCGTGTTCAAAGTGATGGACAAATTGCTGAGGTTTCGAAGTCGATCAATCTCACTTTGCATATTGGCCATTTGCTGCATCAAATTGGCAATATGTTCATTATAAGGGATTGGTTTCATTCCTTCCGAAGTTTCGGGTTCATCTCTCAAGACAGTGACAAGTTCCAAACCATTTTGATCAGATGCACCTGAATCAGTCATGTCTGCACGTGCTTTTGACCTCGTAAAGTATGGATGATCTGCCAATTCGTAGTCAACGCAAATTAACCTTTGGGGAAATAAATCAAAAGGAAGAAAACCTTCAAAAAGAGAGAAATATTAGTATCAAGCGGGCGGGTGATTGTTGTTTCAGTGATATTAATAATTAGGCAGATAATTAAATAATAACAATAAATAAATAGAGAATAAGCATGTATTACGCAATAAGTGAATCACATAACAAAAATAATAAACAAAATATTCAAAAGAAAATGCATCCTAATATGCACGGGACCTCTTTTGCCAGAGGTGGGCCTAAATGTCAAATATAACGTAATTATAATAGATTGATCCAAGACATTAATTTGTGACAACTTGAGTTTTGGGAAACAAAAGGCCAAGCTTTCATTAATACAAATAAAAGAGTACAACGAAGAAACTAAGAAATACATAAAAGATGACATAATATAAAGACAAATCTAAGACTTGGCCTAAACTGCTATCAATCATGTTGGCGGAGGAAGTGAAGATGCTGCTCCCACGTTGCTAGGTCCTGCTCCCGCATTGTCCAAACATCGCATTATATTTTTCATTTGAGCCCACATTTCAGGAGTAACTATTTTAGTTCCAAGACGAGAATGTCTTATCCAAATCGTCGTTTCAATATCCTCAAAACTTTGCTCACCTTCTGAACTTATGCTATTGCGACCTTCTTGAAACCATACTTGGTATTCTGGAATTTCCTTTTCAGGCCCATTTCCGATATCTATCGTGAGGATATTGTCCCACTCATGAAGAATCTCACTGGCTCTAGGGACTTCAAAGTTTGGTCCAAAGGAAATTTCAGAATTCCTCATATTTGCTCGAAGAGGAATTACTTGTGCTTGACCAAATTGTTGAAGCACGCGCACTGGAGCATATGGCTGGAGACCTTTCAACCCAATAAGCTCAATATAATAAAACCTTCTACATCTTATATAGGCAGGGGAACGTGGGAGTAATGGATATTTCCACGAACTTGGTCACTAGTGCGGTGGGCCAGGAACTCATACCAATCATCAGTACCAACCGGATACACAAACTCTTTCATCCTATCGTAAAAACTGTTAATATGATTTATGTTACTAAAGCATATGTCATCCATGTTTTTACGTTGGTGAAAATGTTCCATTGCCCACATTTGTAAAAAAAGATTGCAACCTTCAAAGAAGTTTGATTCCCCGCTTTTACATTTCCCAAGAGCTCGAAATATTTCTGCTAAAATCATGGGAACCACAGTGAGTTCTTTGCCATTTACTCCCTCAAAAAGTACTCGAGCCACAGAACATATGCAAGTGCTAATGTATCCGTGTTCTCGTGGGAATACCAAAGTCCCTAATACAGCCACAACAAATGCAATAGGACATCTAACTTGCCAATGAACTTGAGTACAAGAGAATTCTTTCCTAAACAGCTTGTAACTATCCGAGCGGCCATACCTCTCATATAGGTAGTCCAAAGAAGCCCAATTATTTTCGAAGCATCGAAGTTTCTTTTCATTTTTCAACCCTAAGTAGCGAAGGACTTTCTTCCCTGATTGACTGTGTGAAATAATTTGACCCATTCTTTGATACTTCAAACTGGTGAAATAAAGGATTTCCTCCAATGTAGGGGTTAGTTCTCTTTGAAGGTGAACACAACACGATCTGGATCCCAAAACTGAATTAGGGCTCTAATCACATATTTGTCGGAGGTAATTTTGAATAGCAGAGGGAGGCACCCCAACCTTCTTGTAATCGCTAGTTTCTCAGTTGGAGTGAAATTTTCCCTCCATGTCCTCAATTTGTGCAGGAAACCCTCAACCATCCTAACTTTGGGCACTTGGGGAACTGAACTCATCCTACATTACAAATTAAAATCAAATGAACATATAATTTCCAAACTCACTATGTCAAAATTAGGCTTGGATCTGTCTATCATTATCATGTTGCACAAAATATGCTTATTGGTCGTTGGGTCGTGAAACCCGTCAACAAAAGGGTGGATTTCTTAAATGTGGATTCAATACCCGAGATCGATCCATCTAAGGTGAATGCATGCATGACTTAAATTAATGGGTGGTTTAGCTCTATCTTATGTTTTCTATGATTTGGCATACTAGACACAAGGTTCCTGAGTGGACAACTCGAGTGAGAAGGCTACGCAATCACATGGAAAAAGATTCGGACACCTCGCGCATATGCCAACTCTCCTAACTTTTGGGTTTTGAAAGAAATTTGCAGGTGCGCAAAACACACCTCGCATGTACGTGTGATAGTGTGAGATTTCCAAAATTGGAGGAATTATGAACGGAATGACATTTTATATAAAGCAATAACAAATAAACAATTTATATAAAACAGTAACAAATAACCAATTTATACCACATAAGCGTAATAAGTAAAGAAATTAGGCATTTAAAATAAAACAAACAACAAAAATGAAGCCAGCAAATGTTAAAAAATTTAACTATTAACCTAAGTCTGTTATGGTTTAGAACCTAAAGTCCCTAGTGAAGTCGCCAAACTGTTATACCCCATTTTAACTCGAGGTCAAAACGTGTACAACATATTGGTGATTTTCAAATTAATTAACTTAAGAAGTCGCCACCTAATTAATTATGGTGAATTAGGACACCTAAATATTTAACTAAGTAATACTAAAATGACTTCAATTAAATGGTCTACTAACTTAAAATGATTCTAGGTAAGGATTCTAGTTATCTGAAATGAAAGGGGTAAGGCATCCTTTAAGATCCGTAAAAAAAATAGTTAACCGACCAAACTTAGGTTAAAAAATATAAAGCTAAAATTGAGCACTAAAGATTTCGAAAAGTCAAGTAGTTAAGTGAGAAAATATTTTTAAATTTTGAAATTAATGGTCAAACTCAAGTAAATTAAAATTAGCATTTGATTAGAAAATATAGCATTGAAAATATTTCATAGTATATAAAAAATGAGCTAAATTGCAATTGCTGAAATTAAGAGAAATGTGATGCTTATGCACTTTCTACGTAAGATTGGTAAAACAACACTTGCACTCATATAAAAAATCTATTTCAATTATACATGCCTTTTAGATTTAACAAAATTAAATTTGTAAAATCAGTAGTAAAAGAAAAAACACTATAATTTTACACAAAGATCAAGATTTATTTAAAAGGAAAAATGGATCAGAAACTTCATTTTTTATTCGGAAATATGCTCGAGCCCTTGTTCATTTACAAACATACTATTAAGGTTAGAAAATTGAACAACTCTTACATTAGATTGAAAGAAACCCAGATTGCTTTTACTAGTTTTTTTTTTTTTTAAAAAAACATTTGCCTTGTATTTGGAGAAAGCCGATTGATTTTAAGAGAAAAATTAAAGACTTATTCAAATAAAATAAAATAAAATAAAGGAAAATTAATCAACTTTAAAAAAAAAAAAACTCTTTTGGAATCATCCCAATCACCCAATCTAAAGGCATAGATATTCTAAAGTAGTAGTCTAAAGATAAATTAAATAAGTGATTGCACATAATAATATCAAACATAAGACAAGCAAAACACAGCAATCATTTGAAGCAAAATATAACTCAAAACCACTAAAACATAGTAGAGTATTTTTGTATTTCCTCATTGTCTCACTCATATGAGTTTTGAGGAGGCAAGTGATGCAACGTGAAGGAGTGGGTGCACATTTTCATAGTTTAGCGATGGAATGAGACTATACGGCGGTGATAGTCTTTCATGAAGACTCCATTTAGCTCCCGGAGTGTTCATGCAAATAAAAAGAGAGTAAGGAAATTAGTGAAGCAGTCAACTTTAAACGATAAATGAATCACAAAAGAATAAAGTCACACAACAAATACACCATCCAAATAGATGAAGTAACCAAGACTTTGAAATGTTATTACCTGCTATTATTTGAAGTAAGACAAATAAAATATGTCCACATGCTTTGACTAATAAAGAGACCAAAAACCTAAGCTTATATTTGGCAAAGTCCAAATCTTAAAACAAAGCCTATAACCGTAATTCTTTACATTCTTTTTTTTTATATTAAGAATGTACAAAATCTTCTCAAAATTTCACACTAAGTAAATAATAAATCTAATTTGAACAAGCTTCTATATAAGAAAGAACGAGCTGCACATTTCTCATTATACAGAGACACCAAATTAACGGTTCACACAGAAAGACAAACTGATTTTATATGACTATCTCTTCCCGTCGTTCTTTAAATTCAGAGTGGCTAAATAAAAAAAGAACACGACTTTGGACCTCTAAATGACTCCAACTAAACAAAGATATATACACAGAAGGGTCCACTTATTATGGGTAAAACGAGAGCAGAGGTCAAAATGAAAGCAAAGGGTTATTCTCGATTCATAACTTTCTCAAAATTAGCCCAACAATCTACCAATCAACAGCAACAGAAACGAAACAAAATAAAACATAGAGAAAGGAATGCAAATATCACTTTTACTGCAGTTATGCTAAGCATAAATCACTTTTGATATATATAGCATTCTAATAGTGTAACAAGAAAAATATTTTGATTAAGTAACGAAGAAAACAGAGAGGACGAGGAGGCGAATATCACCTATTGCAGGGCAGTGAACGGGAGTTGCGATCAAAGGTCTATATTCGAACCAATATGGACTCTAGAAGGCTTGAAACCCGAGTGCTGGACGAGACCGAAAAAGGATAAGGGCGATATTTAGAGCAAATAAGAAGTCGCTTAAGATGCTATTGGGACTAGAAAAAAACCTCGCTAAAATCAGTGCAGTATGCTAATATTTATATCAACGAACTAGGGTTATTGGCTAAACATTTAGGCGGGATTTCAAGGATCAAAGAGTCGTTTGAATTCAAAAATTTGTCTCTGAGCTTTCATCAGAAATCGCAGAAGGTACTTTGGCCTCTTATGTTGACCAAATCTGCCAACGGAGAGAGAAAGGTGAGAAAAGTCGTGGGGTATTCAAGGTTTACACGAAAATTGAGAGATGAGCTTCTGTTAATCGCTAAAGATGCCTGGAGTTTTAGCCAAAAATGGAGAAGAGGAACGAGGCATTGAAAGAGAAAGACGACCTAATTCGATTTTGGGTCTGATATTCGCCCGACGAACGAAAGTTGATTTGGGCTTGCTTTTGGGCTGCCTTTGATATAAGATAAAGGGCTAAACGCTTTTGATTCGGTTTAATGCCTTTGGGCCGAATTTCTTAGAATTTCCTTTCTTTTTTTGTATTATTTTGGGCTTCTAACTTAATAACTAATATAATATATATTATGATATGATAACAACTAAGAATTTACATAGTAAAAATATCGCTAATATAAAATATGTATACAAAATATTGATCTATAATTAATTTAATAAATAGGAAACT
>JAJTWQ010000409.1:0-118784 GCA_029007595.1 Solanum commersonii
TGTCAAACAAACTATACCTTCCACCACTCTGTGTAAATATGTTTGAAGTTGACAACTCAAATGTTTGCATTTGTAAAATGTGCAACAATCTTTGGAACATCAATAGTACCATTCTCATTAGACTCATAACACAAATCAAGTCTCCTAAAAGGATCATCCTTCCTAGTAGCATTGATCGAATGCATTAACAATGATTCCAAATTCAAGTAAAACCATCGCACATAGGTTAACATTGTACGTAATCAATTACAATGTTGCCTAGATCATGTCGAGGTTGAGAAATCGAAGAAGATTTGAATTCTAACGTCTTGTTTCCAATGCCGATACCTTTCAAATTTAGATAGTAGAATGTAGGTGATTCCTTTTAAAGACGGAGTTGAAATGATGCCGGGGACCGAGACACGATAGCATTGTCACCAAAGTTGATGTGACTAGTTGCATTGGAACTATCTAACAATAATTCCAATGGGATCAAACAATAAGAGAATTTCCCTTTGATTTCATGATGCATTTGGTTGACAATTGAGACATTGCCATCACCTAAGCCAATGATACCAGAAGTGACATTGGTAAATGAGCCACCATTGTCATGTCCACAACCAAACAGAATGTTAGGAATTGAAACATTTTTACCAGAACTAGAAGTAAATCTAATGATCGATGGAAGGCCTTTTGAAGGCGTTCAAATGGAGTGTTTGATGGATCGTGATAAGGTGAAAGAGGAGAATCACGATGTATAAGATCTAGAGTGAAGCCATTTACACTTTTACTATCAGAAACTAAAGAAAGATGAAAGAACGATAAAAGAACCAACTCAAGAGTGAAAGCTTTAGTATTAATTTCCATGGTTGAAAAATATATGATGACGAGGAGACAATGTTAAGTACCATTTTATAGGTAGCAAATTGTATGTCCAAGTCTAATTAATTAATAAAAATTTAATAGGGGAGAAAGTGAGATTTTCTTACCATTAATTGTAGGTAGCAAATTGTATGTCCAAGTCTAATTAATAAAAAAAAAAGTAATAGGGGAGAAAGTGAGATTTTCATACCATTAATTATAGGTAGCAAATTGTATGTCCAAGTCTAATTAATTAAAAAAAAAATGTAATAGGGGAGAAAGTGAGATTTTGTTACCATTAATTTATCAAATACTAGAGTATGAAGTGGGACATTTCGTAAAGTTGACTTTCACTTTACATAAAATACATGGATATATTAGACACTACAAAATAAATGTCGATTTGTGGGGGTTAAAATTACAAATAGTGGGGTTTTAAACCCCCACAATTTACTGTTGCTGGGTTGCTGAAACTCCCGTACCCTCTGTAATCTTAGTTGGATAAATGATTCTATTTTATTTTGTGGGGGTTTATAACCTCAACAATTAAATTTTAATACTTCATGTTGTGAGGATTATAACCTCCGCTATATTGTTTTTTATTGAAATTTTAATATTCAATTTCACAGAGATTGTAGTTTACATCTAATCTTCATGTTAATTTTGTAATTAAATGAAGATAGTAATATCTAACAAATACGTACAAGCTAAGAAATTTCAATATCTTTAAAATGTGTTTCTATTCCTGCACAACAGTTTATATGGTTAATGTGTTTCATTTATTCAATTTGATCATTCCAAAAGTGTAGCAATTTCTCCTAATTGGCAAAATGAGTCCCTTAGCAATTTATGTGACCCCTTTTTCTAGCAATTTGAGGTAATGAGGAATTGAAGTAGTTTAAAGGGATATTTATAGGCTGAGTGATTTCAATGTCAATATTGTCAGGGTGGACCTTAATGATGAAGTTAATAGAAAGTAAAGAGTTTTAATTGTTATTTTTGACTTCAATGAAAGTTATTTCTTCCAAATTCGGTCCTGTTGGGAAAGAAAAAAGGAAGTGACTCAACACATAGAAGGATCATTCAAACGAACTCTATCGATTGCCCTGCCATGAACAAAGTAGTTCAAATAGGAAGATACATCAGATACATGTATTTTTGCTACCAGATATACTAAAATGGGGAGAGAGGCGAGCAAGATGGGGAGAAAGATAGTCATGTATTTCAAATATATGTGAATCACACTAAATACATACTAGATACATGTATTTGTATGTGTTTAGTCATGATCTGCATGTATCTGGTGTTGACACCCAATTTTGACCCTCCCCAATATAGATTAATCATCGAGCCTCTTTAATTTTAAATGATTTAAAATAATTAGTTTCATAAATTTCAAAAATAGTTTGCAAGTTATTTTAAATAGTGTTGTCACTTTTTATAATTTTAAAATAATATATATGTTTTAGATAATTATGTATAAAATTAGTATATTTTATAAATATTCAAAAATCGTCTCAAAAGGATTTTAACTTTACTTAATTAGTTGGTTAATTGGTTTAGTTAGTTAATACTTATATTTTTGAGTTATTAGTTTATATCTAAATTAATCATTTTATTTTGCTAAAAAAATAAGAAGCTCGTTAATTAATTTATATTAATTCATCTTGTTTAAGTTTGACCATATTCATCGATTGAGTACGATTTTGTCACAATTGAAATTTATTTGGGCTATTATTAATTATAATTTTAGCCACACATAATCAATTTATTCCAACTCTTTGTAAGACCCATTTTTTGGGCCTTTTCCATTTTTCCAGCCCATTTCTCCCTTTCTCAATTAATCCCAGCAGCCCACTAAATGACCCAGCCCACTCCATTCAACAATAACATCAACAATACAACTTCAGCAACAATACATACATCAATACCAAAACCCATCAACTCAATACATACGTATACAATCAGCAAACCGACCCCTGCCTCCATTTTCTTCTTCTTCACATGAGAATCCCGAAAAATCCGGCGAGAAATTTGTGAAATCACCCATACCTTGCAGCAGCCGTCCCGTCCCCTCTTTCCCGTTTCAGAAATTTCCCATCACTTTGACTGTGGTTTCGAAAATAGCAAAGGGGATGAAATTTTTTTTTGAATTTTCTCAACGGATTTTACCCCCTAAATCACCCCAATCTTCCCTATAAAAAGCTCTCCATGCTCAAGTGATAAGGAGGGTTTTTTTTTTTTGAGATTGGAGTTTGAGGGCAGAGACACTAGTCTTGTTATCCAAAACAGAGGGGGAGAAATTGATAAAGGAAAAGAGATATAAGTTAAAAAGGGCACACAAAAATACACATTGGATATATTTATTTTCCTCATTTCGTTGTGGGTTGCTGAAAATTTGTCGAAATCCTTGGAGTTTTCCGAAGTTAGTGGTGATATAGGTCGCTTCAAATCACTCGTCTTGTCTCGGTTTGCTGCCCCAAAAAAGGTAATTTTTTTTTTTAAATTTTTATTTTGTTGTTCTGTTATGTTTGCTCCAATCATTCTTTGCCTTCCTGCTCATGTGTTCCTAGTAGTATTTTTTTTTTTTTTCTCTTTTCATATTAGATTTAAGAAAAATGGATGATTACCTAACTAGACTCTTTAAGTTATTGAAGTCTCGCCTACTATTTGATTGAGGCGTAGTTGCGAATCTTGAGTTGATTTGTTTGTCTTGATCAAATTGCTAGCATCTTTATTATCTTCACAAATTTAAGTATTAAGTCTGCCTATACATACCTAGTTTGTCTCCCTCTTGTTCATCCGATGGTATTCGTAAAATTTATTGCTTGTTTAGATGTTTATTAGCCTCTTATGCTTATTATTGCAAATAAATAATCTCACAGCTTCATGTTTGTGCTATTAACATTCCTCAAACATGCTATTAGTTCGGATTCTCTGCTTGAACTTGGTCGAAATTCATGCTTGTTCTCTTATGATTTAGACATGAAGTTCCTCTATTCATGCCCTTCCTAGGATGTTGTTTGTAGTAATTATTTAAGATTTAGATAATATTTTAATCTTTTTTTTTTTTTTCCCAATCTTGTTTCATTATTTCGTTTTCCCTTGCAATTACTTCCTGGTTAATGTTCACTTGTGTATATTTAAATGTTGTTCATGTATAGGAGATTTATCTCTTGTTCACAATAAGTCTCATGCTAGTGGTAATTACGGGAATATCTTTCTTTTTTTTTCTTTCTTCTCTTTAACTCTTCCTTTAAGTGATTTATGTCCCTTGATATATTTGATTCATAATTATTTAAAGTTTTAAGCTCTCTATTGTTACTTTGTGTTTAATTTAAGAGAGCATTTGTGAGTTTATTAATCTTTATCCCTTTTGTTTGGCATGTAATGTGTATTTGAGTCCAATGTGGACCCCTCTACGTGTATTTTGAGTAAGACCAACACCAAACATCTCCGTTTTCTCGAGTCAGCCTTTATACAAAGTTTGGAAGTTGAGATAGGGCTCTTGGAAGCCAAAAACGCAGGTGGAAAAAGGCAATATACAACGATATACAACAGATATACATCGATATACAGGTCAAGGAAATGAAAATACAGGGCTGAGGTGAAATACATGCGTTCGGAAGCAAGATATACACGAAAAGAACCTATACACATACTGATATACATTGATATACATAAGGTGTATACCAAAAACGGGATTGGGTTAAGCCCAATAGTAGCAGCGAATTTGGCCCAAAAGGAGGCCCAAATTCAATTTCTCTCTTACTTTAATCATTTAATTGTGATTATTTATTATTTGTTGTTTAACTCTAACTTTATCATTTTTAATTAACTTAATTAGATTCCCCAAAAGATAAGTTATTTTCTTTGTGTTGGTTAAACTTTTAATACTTATTTTATTTTATTGATCTAATATGTTGATCAAATTATACGGTCTAATTAAGTTAAACCTTTTGTTCTTGAAAGATATGTTTTGACGCCTCTTCACTTAATCATATTATACTCATTTTAAAATTATTTTTTTTAAGTTAAAGTATTTTCTCAAACAAACTTTAAAAATGTTAGTCAAAACCTTTTCAATTAATTAAATAAATGTGTGTGTATATATATATACATATATATATATATATATATATATATATATATATATATATATATATATATATATATATATCTAGATAAAGATATATACTTAGTCGTTTTCTCAAAAAGGTTAGTCAATTAATATGAAATAATTTTCATGCTTTAATTTATTAAATTGGTTTAAATCATTATTTCAAAATGAATTAAATAAATTCTAATTAATCTATTAATATTCTAATCACTTGTATTTCGGCCAAATGTTTTATGTTTGGGTCCCTTTCTCTAAAAAAATAAAAATAAAAATAATGCATCATTTATTTAATTATTTTCTAAAAGTTAATTAAAAATTATAAGTTATTATTTTTTATGTTAAATCATTATTTTCTTAAAAATAGTCAAATATATTTAGTCAAGTCGCAGGTCAATCGCATGTTAGCGGACACTTCGAATGCTTAAACCCTTCTCGAAGTGTAAATTGAACCCCGAACCCTCTTTGGTATTTTCAAATGATTTTTCTGTTTAAATCTTTGAAAATTATAAGTTTTCTTAATTTCTTTAAAAAATTAAGTGGTGACTCTTTCTAAGTATTTCTCAAATTGTTTTATACTTATAACATTTCAAATAGTGATTTTTCTAGAGATAGATAAATTACGATACAACATCTGGTAGATACATAGGAGAGTGACGAGCGAGATTTGCTCATGTATCCTAGGTACATGTGAATCCACTTGGATATAGTGTATCTAGAATAAATTATACCTAATTTTGATCTTATGTATCCCGAGATACATGTATTTGGACATACTTGGATGCGCCAAAATCTAGTTAGATTCGTAATATTGCAAATATCTAAGTAATTAGATCCTATAGTGGAATTTCGATAAGTTTCACTTAAAAAAAGGGGTAAACTTTTTAAGGTCACATGTAGGGGTGTACAAAACCGAACCGAAAATCGAACCAAACCGTAAATCGAGTCAACCCGAAAAAAACCCGACAAGTGATTTGGTTTTGAAAAAAAAAACCCGACTATATTTGGGTTGGTTTGGTTTTAACTAAAAAAAACCAACCCGAGACCAAACCAAATTTATATATATAATTTTAAAATTTTATTTTATACATAAAAATATTTACTTTGATATAATTTTTAAATATTTCTTATACTTTTCCATAGTTTTTATCTTTTAATATATTATTTCAAGTTTGAAACTTAGAATTATGAATGGACCAATAAAGATTATAGTCCACAGATGTTGGTAATTATAATAAAGCTTAAATCAAAATCAAATTAATACTAATGCAAAAAGAAAATCAATTCAACACTAAGAATGACAATAATATTGAATATTTGTTCTTTAGTTTTACATTGGTTTAGACAATTAAAATACATAATCTAATTTTAATCTTCTTTAATATTTAGTCATTTAACTAATACTTATTAAACTTAATTTAAGCATGATTTAGTACTTTTAAATTATGATCATTTTCATTATGACTTGTTAATTTGCAATATTTGTTTTACGCGATTTCATTATTATTATTTTTGTTGGATATTTTAGTGTCATTAATCATATCATATTGTGTTATATTTTTAAGAAACATCTTAGATAGATGTATTTTGGTAGGACTAAAGAAATATTTGAAGTACAAGTAAATTATATGTTTGTATGAATACTTTACCGGAAAAACCCAAAAAAACCCGAGGTTGAAAAACCGGAGTTTTATTGGGTTGGTTTGGTTTATAAATTTAAAAATTTGACACAAATGGTTTGGTTTGATATTTGAAAAACCTGAACCAACCCGGCCATGTATACTCCTAGTCACATGGAAGAGTATGTTGAAGGGTTTGTCCCTCATTTAAATTAGCAAGGTAAAACTAATTAGAGGGTGTTTGAATGGATTTATTTTAGGTGCTTTGACTTTTAATAACTCTTTTTTAATTTATCATGGTGTTTAGAAAAGATAAAAAATAAGCTAAAAACTGAAAGTATGATACGATCACTATGACTTTTAGCTTTTAGTTTATAATAAGTTATTTTAAAAAGGCCAATTCAAACACCCTTCGAGGCACATTGCCTCTGGTGGTATTTTTTTTTAAAGCAAAGTTACTACTAGATAGTGTCTAGCGGCCTTTTATTAAACATAAAAAAATATCAATAGGAACAAGTACAAGCAAGGGGGCTAGGCCTTATCTTACTAATCCTAATGGTATATTAGCTTAAGAAAACACAAAATTAAAAGATCTCAATTACTAAGTATTTAACTAACAACATTTATATTTATAACTGATAATAAACCAACAAAACAAGCCTAGTATTTTGTACAATCTGTAGGCTGAAAGGAGAGTTTGTTGGCCACAAGATCATATCCAATTAAGAAACTTCCCTGTGTCAAGTTTCCAAATATAGCAATTTCATCTACAGGTACTATTGTAAGACAAACCAAACCTTGCTCAATTTCTGCAAACGTGCTCGATGGCAATAGCTCTAAAGCCGCATTTGTAAAATGTGTAACAATTGTTGGAGCATCGATAGTACCATTCTGAGAATTGTAACATAGATGAAAAGTCCCTGATGGATCGTCCTTCCTAGTAGTATGAATTGAATTCACCAATGTTGATTCCAAATTCGAGTAAAAATCGTTAGGCAAAAGTGTTAATGTAGTGCCGGAATCGATTATAATGTTACCAGCTTGACCATCACCACCACTAGCATTATCAGAAGGAGAAGTCTTAGAAGATTTAAATTTCAACATCTTATTTCCAACACTGACACCTTCCAAGTTGAGATAGTAGTACGTAGATGGTTCCCTTTTATCAAGGGAGTTGAAACGACATTAGGACCAGACACAATGGCACTACTCCCAAAGTTGATGTGACTTGTAATATTTGAATTAATTGATGAGTCAAATGGAATTGGGATCAAACAATAAGAGAATTTCCCATTTATCTCTTTGTCCAGTTGGTTGATCATTGAAACTTTACCACCGCCTAAACAAATAATACCAAACCTATAATTATTAAACGTTCCACCATTGTCATGACTGTAACCAAAGGCAATATTAGGAATCACCATGGTTATGAGTTAAGTTTTCATTCTTCTGTTTAGAGTGCATTCAATCTCAATGATAAATAACTTTGATTTGGATCATGTCGAGACTGGTTTTGCTGATTAAGTACACAACTGCTTCCATTTTTTGGGCCTTCATAGTTGTATATTGTAGGACTGCTCTGCTTGTGTTTTTTTTTAGTTTACTTTAGCTTGTTCTGACCCTTGTTTGCCCTTTCAGAATTTTGGCCTTCTCACACTTTCAATCTCTCTAAAGTCCTTTGAATTATTGTCTAGTCAGAGGTTTGATTTCTTTTAAGTATGTGTATCTGTAGTATATGTTCTTGTTTGTAATGATTTGCTAGATTTGGGTAAGAGTGTCACTGAAATGGTATGGCTATTACTTTAAAATCATGTTGCTTTGATCTTTGGTCTTCATAAACCGTTTACAGTGTGTCTTCACCATAAAATGTTAAGGACTTTGTATTTAGTTTACACGCTTAATGTATAATGCCTCATGTCAAGTTATAGACTGATTGCTCTTATTACATCCATATATGCTCCCTTAAATTTTTATTTTTTTTGTATATGTATGTGTCTAGGAAAGTCGTCATGCCTAGGTTTTTGATAATTCATATTAGGCTCATATTTAATTTTCCATCCATGATTTAGATTTCTCATTTGTCAAGTTCTCTTGGTGTTGCTAAAGTTTTAATTGTTTGCCTGTTGAGATATAGTTATCTCATTTGTACATTCTTAAAATCTTGTCATATGGGCCTAACAGTGGCTTTTGGTTTTATTTTTGGATCTTAAAATACTTAAGTCACTTTTATTTGAATTCAATTACGTTCATTTGTTTCCTTATTTCAAATGCTAATTTCTAATTCTTTTCTTTCTCTTTGTGTGAATGTGAATCTCTTTCGAATCCATGGTGGATTTATCTACCTTGCATTTTTCGAGTTGAGCCATAAAGGCTCAGTCTTTGCTTTCTCTATTTCTCGAATCAGCCCTCCTATATATTCGGAAGCTATTACAAGTCCCGGAGACCCAACGTATTACTGGAAATCAGTTCATAAATGGTCAAAAACCCAAGAAATGGGATGTATACATATTGTATACAGCAGTATACACTCATTATACAGCGAATTACAGGTCAAAAATGTGAAAATACAGGGATGAGGTAAAATATAGGTGTTCGGAAGCAGGAGATACACAGAAAAAGCTGATATACATGCCGATATACACTGATATACAACCGATGTATACAAAAATGGAAATTTGGTTAAGACCAAAATTTGCAGCGAAATTGGCCCAAGAAGGGGCCCAATTTCATCATCTCTTTTACGCCTTTAATTGCTTTGATTATGTTTTGACTTATTTCATTTAACTCTAACCATAATTTATTTTAATTAACTTAATTAAATTTCCCAAAATATGAGTTATTTTCTTAGTGTTGGTTTGCTTTAAATATTCTTTTTGTGTTGTGGCCGTTTATTTTATTAATCAAATTCCGATCAAATTTTATATCTTTAATTAAGTTAAACCTTTGGTTCTTAAAAAGAGATGTTCTTTAATGCTTTTCACTTAATCACATTTATTCATTTTAAAAATTGTTTTCAAGTTAAAGTATTTTTCTCAAATAAACTTGGAAAATGTTAGTCAACTTTTTCAATCAATTTTAAAAAAAAATACATACTTGGTCATTTTCTCAAAAGGTTAGTCAAAACTTTTATTCCTCAATTAATTTTAAATGGTTTCAATGTTCAAACCAATTTGGTTTAAATTATTATATAAAAAAAAAAAGTCAAATAAATTCTAATTAATCTAGTTTTATTAAAATTCTAATCACTTGTATTTCGAGTCAAATGTCCCATTTTGGATCCCTTTCTCTAAAAGTTAAAATAATACAAAATGTGTCATTTATTTAATTATTTTCTTAAAATTAATCAAATATTATATTATAAATTATTTTTAAATATAAAATGCAATTTAAAACCGAACTTAAATGTTTCATAGGCAAAGATTATTGTTTTAATAAAAAAATAGCTACTCCAAATAAGTAAATGTTTTTTTATTGCCAAGCAAATCCTAATGTAAAAAGGAGAAATAGTCATCTCATTTGTCAAATCAAAATCTATTGTCCAATTTTAAGCAAATCAAATTTTTACTTGATTCCTCAGTTGAAAAAGTTTCTTTCCCTTTTATACGAAAATAATGGAGTACTTTTTTTTATATAAAAAAATAAATATTAGCAGTACTTGTTAAAGATTTTTTGTATTAAAAAAATATCATAATTAATTCTATTATTGCTGAGGAATGGGACACACACCAACATGGGTTGTGTTGTAGTGGTGTGACTGTTTCACTCTTAATCAGAGGACTCGGGTTCGAGCCCTAGGTATGGAAAAAAATCTTGTTGGGTGCGTCACCCCAAATGGGCCGTGCAGAGTGTGATTCGAATTTAGTCGAAGCTCCAATGTGGACTTCGGACATCGGACGAAAAAAAAAAGGGACACACCAAAACTCTTGCAACCATTTATTTAATGCAATTATAAATAATTAAAAGTTTACTATATCTTGCCTATACATTTAGCTTGTGCGTGTAAAAGTTTGCTTTATTTTTCTATTTAATTTCATATTCGTCATATGTTTTATTATAAAAATATAATTAGATTAATTTTAAGAGTCGCTACTTAATTTTTAAAGTAAAATTAAGAAAACTATTGTTTTCAAAAGAGTAAAACAAGAAATCTAATGAAAACTTAAAAGGGGGTTCGGGGTCCTTATTAGCATTTCGGGAAGGATTTGAAAGAATCCGAAATGCCCGCTAAAATGCGATTATCCGGCAATTAATTATTTGACTAAAATAATTTAACTTAACTTGAATTGCAAAACTGAAATATTTTGTGCTTAAGACCATTTTAAGAGAAAAAGAAGAAAAATATTAAAATATTATTCAAGTGGAGTATTTTGTAAATTTATTTATTTGTTTATTAGGCCAAGTAAGAGATGAATAGTTTAGTTAAGTGATTAATTCAAAATCGGTGTCTTTTGGGGATTTGATTTTTTTTTTAAAAAAAACCTTAAGATTAAGTAACAAATATCGACAAGTAAACAAACACAATAAAGCAAAGAGGGGAAGAGGTTTAGGCCCAAATCTAATTTTCATGTTCGCCTGGGCCAGTACTTGGGCTTGATTTCAGTTTTGGGCCTTTGAATCACATGTACCCGTCCTATACTAACATAAGAAGAAATGTATTTTTATCTTTGGGCCTTAGGCCCAAATCTTTCACCTGTCCTAAACTTCTAACATAAATAAGAATAATGACTAAATGGGCTTAGGCCCAATAAATAACAAAATACGATTTTGAAATAGAGAGTAGGCCTTTGGCCCAATCTTTTGACTCTCCCATCGGTTGCATATTCTTTCAACTCCGAGACCCGTTCATCGATTTTTATGGTTTGGCTGACTCGACCAGAGAATTTTGGGGCCTTTGTGGCCTACCAGGAAAATGCGGGAGATAAAATAGAGTCCATATAAGACTCAGGCGGATTTCACATGCAACGAAAATGAGAATAGAGAATTAGCCTCCAATAATAATAAAATCAAAATGATAATAGGATTTCTCAATTATAAAATCGCAATGCATACAAGGGAATATAGTTAAACATATTTCAAGTAGGCAAAGCGTCTAAATTAAAGTTGGATACATAGCAATTAATTGGCGGGTTCAAAATAAAGAAGAAAATAAGCTTGCCGACAAGTTGAATGAAATTAGATAAGCAAACATCATAATGCTCTTCAAAACAGTAAAAAAATAAAATAAAATAAGAAACCAATTTTAACACATAGAATGGGCAAATTCACAATAAGGACAACTAAGGATTTGTGCAACTCAGCAACAATAGATGAGAGACTATATATATATTAAAAAAAAAAACCGAATTTGCAGACTTGAGCTAGAAGGAAAAAAAATAGACCAATCTATTATGCAAAACTAGATTTAGACTAAATAATAAGTGAACCAACCACTAATAATACTACTGATTTTTTCAAATACTCCCAAACATTTCAAACCAACCAAGAAACATGCAAACTACCATTAAGCATTGACATTCAACCACTCCTAACGAACAAATAGCATTCGGGAAGACAGTATGAAGAAACACCTAACAATTAAGCCGAACTTAAAGCCGCACTCACATAACGTTATAAAAATCATAAATACATTCTATCATGAAATAGATATAGAGATGAAGGATAACTAAGATAATAACTGAAATTTCCGAGTACGGGTAGTTTAAACAACATTAAACAAAACTAGACATGCTTAAAAATAAAAGAAGACAAATATATTCTTAGCTATATTCTAAAAACTGAAAACATCGAGCAAAAAGTGGACCAAAAGATGAGTAACAGGAATTTCTTTTCAAAATTTGGACGTAAAGGGGTTGGCAAATATGCTATCTGAAAAATACAAATCCAAAGTACCATTACAATCATAATGCCTAAATACACAATTGCATAATGCAATCTATAATCTCCAAACAAAACATACTGGAAAAACAATGCATATGAGAAAAAAGATGTACCAACATTAGAACTCCATATTAGCTAATCTCATGATTTCGGCTAACACTTGCAAGCAAAAAACAACGACAATCGGAACAACACGCTTCATGCTTCACAACGACTAAACATGCTCAACTAAGAAAAACGAACAGTGCACCATTACCATCAGTGATTAATCACAAAGAAAAACTCAAGACATTCGAAAACAAAGAAAGCAAAGTAATAGACAGAGCAACTTCCATTTACAAATCGAGCACCAAAAAAGGACGAGTTCAAATAAGAGAAGGAGTTTTACCTTTTCCGGGGCAGCGAAATAGAGACGAAACGAGCTATAGAAGAGCGCTATCTCTACCACAATGAAACTCCAATAGTCTTGATAAACGAGAGCATGACAATGAGGCCGAATTGAACCTCCTCTCTATTTCAAACGTATTTCGTGTGTATTCTTTTATCTATTTCGTGCTGGACCCTTTTTGTAAATTGTTCTTTCTATAAGTGAGATGTGGCCCCCCTAAAAAGTGAGGAGAAGAGAGCTTTTATAGACGGAAACTAGATCGAAAATGGGGGGAAAAACCCATGAAAAATCGATGAGAAAAGCCCATTTTGAATTCAAAACTTCCAAAATTCTTTCACCAAAATGGGACGACACCTTTTCTGAGATTTTCGCCCTATTCCGAAAGAGGAAAGGGCGAGATGGACGGGGTCAATTGATCAGTCGTCCTTGGAGTGCAACGTGGAGTAATCTTGAGTTGGCAAGGACGTCCCCTTTTGCTGCTGCGACTGCGATTTTGAGAGGGACCGGAGGAAGAAGACAATAAGAGGCAGTGTACTGCCTCTGTCCCTCGCTGCTTTCCGTGTATTTTGACGGAAGATTGGTGAGCGTTGGGGCGTCGTTGGTTGCTTTCCATGTGCTCGTTGTTCTGTCTAAGAATGTATGGAGCTGGAATTGTCTACTGGGTTCTATTTTGTGAACGAAAAGGGAGTGGGCCGGGTCAGGGAAATCTAGGAATGGGCTGCTGGAAGTTTGCTAAGAAATGCAAAATGCAAGTCCAAAGTTTGGTCATTTAAGATGGGTCAAGGGTGAAATTAAATTGGTGAGAATTAACTTAAGTTTTTGCCATATGATTTAAATTATAGCCAATCGGGGACTAGAGATGTAGCCAAATTGAGTTAAATTGGTGATTTGGCTAAAAACTAAATAAAAAGATGAGTGAGTTGAAAGCAATTAATGAGCTTCTTAATTCTAACAATATAAAATAATCAACTTGATTACAAAGTAATTGCTTTAAAATACTAACTAATATTTGAAATAGCAATCATTATTTAAACTAAATTAATAACGTACTTATCTAAAAAAAAGTAAAATCTTGAGGTGATTTTTGTTTATAAGATATATTAATTATATATATAAAATATACATATATTTATTATTTGAAATATTTAAAATATTATGAAAAGTAACTAAAATTCTTTAAAGTAACTTGAAAAAATATTTCAGTCTCGTAAAGCTAATTATTTCAAATTATTTGAAATTAAAGAAGCTTAAAACTAATTCCTATCGGGGAGGGTCAAAATTGGGTGTCAACATCGTAGAGTCTTAAGGTTAGAAGTAAAATATATGTATACACTAGGGGTGTCCACTATTCGGATTAAAACAAATAACCAAACCAAATCAAACCGAATTTTTATTTGGATTGGTTTTTTGGTTTTTCGGATTGGTTTTGGATTAATAAATTACTTTGTTTGATTTTTTGGTTTGGTTTCGGGTTTTAAAAATTAAAACCCAAAAAACCAAATTTTATATATATATATATATATATATATAATGTTTAGGTTTAGAATTAAGTTGGAGTTAACCACTTTTGTCCCTTTTTGGTTATTGTCTTTCATGATGATTACATTTATATTTTATGTTTGAATTACATATAATAGGTATACTTATAAGTATTGTGTTTTAAATTTTACTTGTGATTTATATTAGAAAGTATATTTTAAGGGATTAAATATTATTACTTTGGTTATGTTATTAATTATTGACATAACCGAATAATCAAACCGAAAAAAGCCGAACCGAATAGAGGAAAACCAAACCAAATTTATTTTGGATCGGATTGGGTTACACTTTTACAAAATCAAAAACCGAATAATTCAAAACCAAACTGAAAACCGAATGCACACCCCTAGTATACACTATTTGTTTTTAAATTTTACTTTTAAATTATACTAAATATATTATTGTTATACACAATTATAATTCACAGCTCTTTACTTAGAGTGAAAGTGATCTAATTTCACTGCAAAAATTTGAAAAAGTAAAAAAGTTGTTACTATGTTTAGAAAAATTTATCTGTCCTATTACATGTGATAACAAAGAACTCAGTTTTTAATTTTTCATACACGTGAAACATTTAGCTTCTTGTTTTTAGTGCTACTATTACTAAAAACCCATGTGAGAATTAAATATAAGAGCATTAGTTTAATTGTCATTTGAGCATAATAATATATAATTTGAAACACTAAATAATAGGAGTTTTTATTTTCAAGTTAAAAAAACATATTTAAATTGAAGCTGTGTTTAAATATGAATATAAATTAATTTTTTTCCTTGAGTAACTATTCAATGTGAAAATAATTCTTTTTTCAAATTCTGTAAAGTTTGGGGGTTCAACTTCAAGTTGAATTTTGAAACATTATGACAATTTTATGTTCTGAATTAAAATTTTGAAAAGGTAAAAACTATCCATAACTAAATGAGAATAACTTTTTTATATTTAAATTGATATAAATTTTAAAAAAATATTTTTATCTTATTGAAGTGATTTATAATCGTTAAAATTATTTTTTTTTCTCTTAAACTTCATATTTTGCAAAAATGTATCACATTAATTGAGTGAGACGGAGCAACTTTTGACTAATCAATTCGTTTTACTTAAATAATACTAGTACTTTCTTTGTCATATTAATTAGACTAGACATAAAATATAAAAGTACAAACAAAATATTGAATTTTCTCCTCGTATTATGCTAAAGATGTGTTGTATATAACAACACCCAATTAATATTCTTTGAATCGTGTCATTTTAAACATGAGTATTATGAAGGATAAAATAAGAACATTATATAAAAACGTGATATTTTTCAAGTAAATAAATAATCTAATTAACTAGTTGTCCACTCAATAACTTAAACTAAAAATAGCCAGCAAATGTACTTCCTCCGTTCGACTTCATGTATCCATTGTTCTATAAATACTAGATATAGGACCCCGTGCCAGCACGGGGCCCAATATATATTATTTTTTTATTTTAATTTATGTCATATTATGGAATTTGAGAAGTTATTGAAATTTTTATATGATTTTAAAAATATTTTAAATTGTTAGCTATTGTGATTTGTAGTACTTACTTTTAACATAATTTTGAAAATAATATTTATTACTCTATTTGTTCTAATTTATGTGGCGGATGAAATTTCAAATATTAACCCTTTTTTATATGTCTGTTTAATATATTAAGTTGGTAATTATTGTATTTTTTTAGTACATTTTGAACCTAATTTTTTAATAATATATATTATTTGCCATGTCCCAATTTATGTGACATTAATTGATAGATTTGTTGGAGTCGAGAGATTTATTTTGTTAATTATTGTAATTTATAATTTGTTTTTCGTCAATTTCGTCGACTGTTTTTTTTATTAATTATTGTAATTTATTGTTTGTTTTTCCTTGCACTGTTCTTATATTTTACTATTTTCAATTTCTATCCTCCAAGGATCTTTTAATATTATTTATTAATTAATTCATTCATTAATAAATTATTTATATTGTTTTATCTTTTTTTTTAAATTAAACCAATTTATTCATTTGTAGCTTTTTGATGGGGTCCATTTTTTGCCATGTGTCAACAAGAAGAGTGTCTTTATTCACTCTTCTTATATAGTAATATAACATATCAAGAAGATTTAAAAAAAATTCATATTTACTTATTTTAAAATTAATTTTAAGCATTAATACTAAATATCAATTAATATAGACATTATAATAAAATGTTCTCATATCAATCATTATTTCTTAAAGGATGTACAAAATCCAAAACAGATAAATAAAAATGAACAGAAAAAGTATAATATATATATATATATATATATATATATATATATATATATATATATATAAAATAAGTAAATAATAAATCTGACCGATTATCCGTATAAACCAACTAACATACAAGTGGGAAATGGCTTATTACCTTCTAGACCTAGCTCAACAAACTCTTTGAAAGGAGCTTGGATTATTTAATAACTTCTAGATCATCCATTTCTATTATCTTTTTTTTTTTCATACATTAATAACACACACAAAAAAAGAACACATTGTCTAAAAATCAAATTATCATTTTGTGAAGGAATTAGGAATGGGAAGAAAACCTTGTTGTTCTAAAGAAGGTTTAAAGAAAGGCTCATGGACTAAAAAAGAAGATTTACTTCTTACTGAATATATTAAGGATTTTGGTGAAGGTACTGGATGGAGATCTCTTCCTAAGAAAGCAGGTAATCACTTCAAAAAAATTCAATTTTTTTTCCGACAAAAATCAATTGAAAACAGTCTATCTACCTTCTAAGACCAGTACAATATCTTCATTTTATGATTCGATGAAATATCCTGAATTTTATGTTGAATTGCTATGGTAGAAGAATGCAATTTTCTAGTAATGAGTATTGATCAATTCGATGCAATATCTTTGTCAACTTTCTAATTTGCAAATAGCGGCGGATCAAAATTTAGACATTGTGAATTTTGAGTTAATGAAAAAGTGGTTTCAAAATGTATGTAATACTATGAATTACTCTGTTTTTAAAGTTGTTTCATAGAATTATTTGTGTTTATGTGGGTCATTTTCAGTGCCAAAGTTAGAATTTTCAATACGATCAAAGTCAAAATATAATAAAATAAACAATATATGAAAACGTCAAGGGAATTCCATACATATTATATGCACCTAAGAACTTCTTTACCTAGTTATACAATGTAGTTTTCTAACAAATAGGACTTCAAGAAAGTTGTGTTGACACCCAATTTTGGACCTCCACAATATAGATTAATCACCGAGCTTCTTAAATTTCAAACGATTTGAAATAATTAGTTTTTATAAAAAATTCAAAATATTTTTCAAGCTACTTTTTAATTTCATCATTTTTTATAATTTTTAAGTAACATATATGTTTTTATATAGTCTATATATAATTAGTACATTTTATAAATATTCAAAAATCGTCTCAAAAAGATTTTAGTTTTATTTAAATCTTGGATTCATTGGTCTATTTGATAGTTTATATTTCAAGTTATTAGTTATAATCGAGTTAATTATTCCATCTCGTTAAGATTAAGAAGTTCATTGGTTAATTCGTATAAGTTCGTCATATTTAACTTTCGGTCAAATTTACCGACTAAGTTCATTTTGGCTATAATTAAAATTCATTAGGTTATATTTCTATGCCAAATCTAGCCTTTTATTTACCCTCCCCTTTAACTCACTTAAAAGACCCAAAGTTTGGGCCTTTTCCAACTTCAGCTGGCCCAATTTCTACCCACATCTCCAGCAGCCCATATTTCTTCAACCCTTTGTAGAGACGAAAATTGGGCCAGATTTCTGGCCCAAATCCAAATTCCACTCAATTCAATACATTCAATAAGACCCAATTCTCTTGAAATACCTTTTCAACCAAACTTTGACCCAATTAAATATCAGCAGCCCCACCCAAGCCCAAAATCCACCTCTTCTATTTCTCATAAGGACCAGAACGCTGTGCAATTCCCAGAAACGTCAACAACAAATTCCAATCCACGCGGAATCGATTTTTCATCGAAGTAAACGAAAAGCAGCGAGGGACAGAGGCAGTACACTGCCCTTTATTGTCTTCTTCCTCCTGTCCCTCTCAAAATCGCAATCGTCGCAGAAAAAGGGGACGCAGAATCGTCCTTGCCAACTCGAGATTACTCCACGTTGCGTCCCAAGGATGATTGATTAATCCCAAGCGTTAATTTCCCCTTTCCTCTTCCGGAATGGGGCGAAATTGCAGGAAAAGGTGTTCTTTCCAAATTGTGAAAGATTTTCAAGTTTTGAATTTTGAAATGGGCCTTGTTTCTGTCCGTTTTTAATTGGTTTTCCCCTCAAAAAATCTACCGGGTCTTCATTCTATAAAGGTTTTCGTTGTTCACAGTTGAAAACGGAGGGATTTTGGAGTTGAAAGAAATTCGGAAAAGGTTGAAAAAAAAAGGGTTGTATACACAGCTTGCAAACAGAGATTTAGGAACCCAAAAATTCATAAATATACGGTTGAATATACAAAGAAAATAGAGTGGTTACATACGAAATACACACATAAAAATAGAGAGTCAAAATTAGTGGTGGAAGCTTCCTCATGCTAAGCTCGTTTTCCCAATTCGCTGCCCGAAAAAAGGTAATGCCTTCCCCTTTTCTGTTTGTTCTTGGTTTTAGCGTATTAAGTTCAATTACTTTGTGGAAATGTTGCTTGTCCACACTGTTGGTATTCTTTAAACTCCTTGCTTAGATATCATTCGTTCAATCTTCATACTTAGCAATGATGAGTTAATTTATGTGTCTGCAAGTTTGATTAAAGTTTCCTTTATATTATTTGTTTGAATTTATGTATTTAATGTGAACATACAGTAATTGCTTTGACTCCCTTTTGTTTTGGGCATGATCTTTCTACCTATTGAAGTATGGTCTATCGAAATGTTACATGTAACTACTAGCTTAGTTCTTTTTATTTTATTTTATTTTATCTTTTCTTTTCGTTGTTCTGAGCTTAGTGTTGTGGTCTGTTTGCTTTATTTTCTTAAGTTGTGTAGTATGTCTTACTCTATAGATAGGATTAGCTCTGTCCTTTACTTGGTGTTCAAAATAATCCGCAGTCCTTAGAAAGCATTCACCATTTTTGTTTGTTTCACTTTGTTCACTGGAGAAAGAGTATATGCCAATTATATTGACAAGTTTCCTTAGTTGTTTTGGTCATATGGTAGGTTAGCTCAATGCAATCTTCATGGTTTAGTCTGAGGTTTATTGTTGATATTATATGCCTTTTAGAAGAGTTGAGTTGGTCAGTTGAAGTATTATGGTCTAAGTTAGTTCTTAATAGTTTACGTTTTAGTCCTTAGTTGATGCGTATTCATATGGATTGATTCTGTTCATTAGCATGCTGTTAACTTTTTGATGAAGAAGTCTTGGTTCTTTGCTTTTGATTTTCTTCTGTAAATCTTTTTTTTTTTCTTTCTCTTGGGTTATTGTTAACTTCTAGAAATATCACTGTTGCATGTTCTGTTTTGAGCATTACTTATGTTCTTTTTCTTTTGTTTGCATATGAAATCTATTCGAGTTCTACATGGACTCCTATGTTCTCCCTTACATCCCGAAAAAGGCCAAGGAGGCCCAATTCTCTTTTATCGAGTCAAACGGATTAATAAAATCGAAGAATAGGTTCTCTAAAATTGACGTACAGGTCGAAAGCAGCAAGACACTGCTGGAAATTAAATTTTCTAGCTCGGAAAGGTCGAAAACAGTTGCGTACCTCCCCGTATACAAAGAAGATATATTGGTATACAGCCGAAAATGCAGCATACGAGTTTTAAAAAAAAATATACAGGTTGCAGGCATCAAAAGGATTGTATACACTTGATATACAGTCCGATATACACAAAAACATGACTGAATACGACCCGTATACAACGATATACCTCTGTTGTATACACACACGTTTGGGAGCGAAAATGGGCTGAAAGAGGCCCAAAAACACAGCAATAGGCCCAAATTTGAATATTTTCTTTCCCTCCTTTATTATTTTATTATATTTAACTAACACTTTGATTATCTTACGGTTTAACTTAATTAAATTCCTCAAGAATGGTCAATTCATTTTATTTTCGAATTAAAGTACATATATTTTATTACTTAGTTTTTATTAATCTTGTTGACATTTTATGAACTATTCCCTTTTAGAAATTTTCCTTTAGTTCATTCCCCCTTAAAATAAATAAAAAATGATAAAGTAATAATAGTAATAAAAATAAGTTAAAATATATGAGCTCTTTTTACTTAATTTAAATTTTTTTAAAAATAATTAGTGAAAATGAAATGAGTTCTTTTACTTTGTCTAACTTTTCAAAATTAGTCAAAGTCGTGAGTTCTTCACTTAGTTGAATTCTAAAAATAATTAGTTAAAATAAATGATTTCTTTTACTTAGTTAATATTTTCTCAAAATTAGTCAAAGTCATTTTTAGTTAAATCGCCGATCAACCGCAAGTTAGCGGACATTTCGAGGGCCTAACACCTTCTCGGAATGTACATTGAAATTCGAATCCTTTTATTTTCAATTGATTTTATCTGTTTAAATCTTTTGAAAACCCCTTTAATTTTTTCTTGATTTTTATTAAAAATTAAGTGGCGACTCTTATCCTTTGGAAATTCGATTTCTCTTAAATCATAAGTTTAATCGATTTTTCAGAAACTAAGTCATTTTTCTTTTGTAAATCTTTTAAAATAAAACAAAAATGGCGATTTCGCTAGGAACTTAATTAAGTTCTAACCAGAAAATTTGACTTGTTTGACTAATTGTATTAATTGCTAAATTGCTTATCTTCTCTCAACATGTTTAATTTTTTATAACTGTCATTGCATTTATGACATTTTCCTATTTAATGTATAATATATTAAGGACGATTTCTGCATAATCGCAGTCGGACTTTTTATACTCAACCCTTTTTCGGAAGGATTGGCAATTTATTGGTACGTTATGCGTTCAATGGTTGTCGTGAATTCCAGCTTAAGTTGTCCACTTGGGTTTCCGGTCTTTCAAAAGCCACTCTTAGTCAACTAGCGTAAAGCGAAACCAAATCCCAATTTTTAGCGCATTTTGAACTAGGTCGACCCGACACCCAAGGCGTGTTGGGCCCATTAGAAGCCCACCTTGTGTCTATTTGGCCCATTTGCCAATAAAAAGACAATCATACTTATGTGTTTTAATTGAAGGATGTATATATCATTTTTAAACAAATTAATTATCAAGTGGGGGTAGGGGTTAATTTACCTTTGTTTGTTTTTCTTGTAGGATGAATCCGACATATAAGCCATTGAGGACCCGAATGGTGACCATACCTGATCCTTACCTCCAAATTTGGTGAAAATTCATGAACAAAGAAGATTAGAAGATAGCTCAGAGACACATAGACCATCTCTCGTCATTAATGGAAATGGTGGCTTATCCCGATTTAATTGGCATAATTGTGAGATTTTGGGACAGCGATAACATGATATTTCGGTTTGGAGAAGTACAGTTGACTCCGACTATCGATGAAGTTCTTGCAAATTATTAGAGTGTCGGCATGTGCAATAAGAGAAAATGCCAACCCGATACTGATCTTCTTTTTCCCAAAATATGGGATTTTACCGAAATCAAAGAAAAATTATCACTTGTCAAAGTTGAATGGATGGATAGGCTTCCTGGGTCAAATATTTCACTTCGAAAATTGTATTATCAATTTGGACGCGCGAGAGCTTACGAGAAGTTTAAAGAAGAGTTTGTATCGGAAGAAAAATGAAAGGAAACACGCCTCCTCGCTTTTGCGATATGCCTACTTGGGACAATGGTGTTTCCCCAAGGACCAAACTACACTATTCATCCAAGTGTAGTAATGGTTACTCATGCTATTTTTTACGGAGTAGACTACGGATCTGCAAGAAAATACTACAGTTTGGCTCCTATGATCCTTGCTGACATTTATAGGGCATTGGATAGATGTAAAAACGGCACACGTTTCTTTCAAGGGTGCAATCTGATACTTCAATGGTGGATGATGAGACACTTGATCAAAACTCAAGATCCAAAAAAATCAGATCTCTTGGAAAGACCAAACAGACTCAAAAGTCATGATTAGTGGGTGCAACGTAATGATTTCAACAGGACTGGAGGCCAAGAGTTTTGATATCCGAGACTTCAGGGTTTGAGAGAGAAAAATGTGCAGTGGTCGATTCAATGCTTGATAGTAACAAAACAAATTGTGATTAGAAGTGGGAAGGCCCCCTACTTGATATTTGTTGGGTTGAGAGGAACTCGGCCATATGCTCCTTCTCGAGTACTTAGACAGTTATGAGGGAAACAAGAGCTTCCTCAGATCGAAGACATGACGAGATTTGCGATGGATCATGAAAACGGCAAAGTCGCTTTTACTAAAAAAGATGCTTCAATTATGGAAGATTAGAAGGGTATTGGGTGAGCCGGTGCCAAATAAGTTTCATCCGGAATGTTCTAAGGATTACAAAGAATGGTTAAAGAAAAGTCTCGCCGGAACTATCGAACCCGGTCCAAACGCTCCCCATATTATTGCTGATGTTGGAGCCAAGCATCAAATTCGACTTCATCAATTCCACGAGAAGTTTGATAGGAATGAGTTAGAGCATCAACGTCGACACTCAGAAGACGCCAAAGTTATAGCTCAGTTGAAGCAAGAGCTACGAAAATCCATGCAATGTATGTCAGAATTAGATGATAGCATGGAGCAGAAAATTCAGTTGGTCGAGAGGTTTAGACATCAAGAAGGGGCTAGGTTGGCGAGAAATCACCTATGGGCAAACAGAGATGCTATGTGAGAAGAGGTTAGCATCGCCAAGAGGACCAGACTTGGTGAAGGATTAGGATGAACTTGAAGTTTGTTATCATCCCCTGCGCGGGATTGCTTTATTTGTACTTTGCTTTGTAATTTACTTTTCGAACTCGTTTCCCAAATCTTTATGTTTGTCAAACATTTTGAATGCTATTAACGAAATATTTTAGGGATAATGAATTGGCTTAAAAAGACATATACATCCTTCAATTCGCTAGGTCTACCCTTGGCACAAAAGGGTCACATGCATGTTTAGGACGTGATTTTGTTTGTTTGCTTGTGTGCTTCAAATGTTTATGTGGTACATTGCTTTAAATGAGGATATCCTTAGCCCACTCTTTTTCAATTTTTTTTTGAAAAATTCCTACAATATCAAATACAAGTCATTACCAAAATGTCCGACCAAAATTTCATGAGTCTTGAGTTTCTCAGCCAGTAATAAAATTCCAATACCAAATCCTAAAATATTATTCTATCATCTCAGGAAAGGTGAAATTGCTGCTAAGATGGAAAAAGGCAAGGGTATCGACATAGACCTAACCGAGGTGGATTTGAGGATGAAATTGCAGCGGCTCAGGCGAGAGCTCCAAAAAACCAGAGAAAGGAGAATAGAAGTAGAGTTCGCTACTGCGGTCGTACGAATAACAAATGCGGCACTAGACGCAGAGTTGGCAGCAAAGATGACGAAATGTGTTGTTGTAGATGAGGAGATAACCGTTGTGCAAAAGAAAGGCGATGCCCTAAAAAATGTGACCCTGACGCTTCAGAAGCCACGTGGAAATCACTATTTCTTTAACCAAGAGACCACCAGCAATGGTTTCGAAGACACTCACATTGAAACTGCCGAAGAAGATACTGGGGAGGAAATTGTCTATAGGTCTCCTCTACAGGGGCGGTGGAAAGAAGGGAATGAGAAATTGCCCTCGAAGCATACGAGTTTACCCCTTCATGATTAATGCAACAATCGAAAGAAAAATGGCATGGATGGAAACACACTATATCTTTTAGGAGCTTTATTGTCTGTCTTTCACTTTCCTTGTAATCACAAAAAATAAATGAATTAAATGAAAATTTTCCTTCGTATTCGAACTATGTAGGGCTTGAATTCTCCTTGGGAAATATGTAGGCAGCCTTTCAAGGCCTGACCCTTATCTTTTTCAAATTTTCTTTTCCCCCTCTTTCATTCTACAAGGAAACATTGAGTTCATATCAACAGATGCCAGAAGATGCAGCAAAAAGACCTTAGCTCAATGCAATTTATCCTTTTTGAGTCACCAGCCCCAAAATAAAACGAGCAAATTCCTGCTTGTTCAAAAAGCAGCCTCTATTACTCGTGGGTTAACATGTCCTCAAACGAAGCAACTTTTATGTGTTTATCTGCTTTCAATGTGATATCTTGCATTATTCATCCAGAACTAATACTGACAAATTTGCCTTTGAGTTGTTTTTCTCTACAGGTAGTTAGAACTGATCTGTGTTGATACACTGGCCAACCATCCTTATTTAACTAGATCGAAAGGTCCTACAGATTCCTTCCCTAGTCAAAGTTTACAAAAGGGAAAAACAGCAATGGGTGATAATAACGAAAAAACCAGTCTTACTGATGTCGTGGTGGCTCAGCCCCCCCTTGTTGATCAGAATGAACTGATCCTGCAGTTGATGCAACAAATTTGGTGAGATGAGGGTCGAGATGCAGAGAAAACAAGATTTTCCCCCTCCTATTTTTGCTGTCAACACTCAACCAGACGGAAGACCTCCAACTCAAATTCCCTCTCCTAACGTGGAACAAACTCAAAACCTGCATTTAAGTTCGGCTCGTAATCCCTCCATCATTGACCTTACCACCCAAAACCCCCATTATACCTCAGCCTCTTACCAAACACCACCGCCTCCTCAAAATACCAACCTACAAGCACCGCTCCCTCCCCCTAATGCAAACCACCAAACTGGCTTACCCCCCCCCCCCCATCCCCCCCACAGCCAAAATGCTAATAACCCATGCACTTTCCTACCTCACTAAAACCAGTACACCAACCCTCAGACTTTTCCCTAAAACTATCAGACCCCTTTAAATGGCCAGAGTCCCTCTATCGCTCCATCACTACCACAAAAATTCACTTTCCAAATACCGGTCCCAAATGAGCATGACGCCTTTGGTTCGGAGCTCGACCGCTATGAGGAGAGGGAGAGAGAGTAGAGGTCAAAGAAAGAGACCGCCAAGATAGATATGAAGGAAGAAATTAGAAAAGCCATGAAGGAGTTGAACTGCATTCCTGAGGTCGCCGGGTTGAGTTACGAAGACCTGTGCATTCATCCAAATTTGGACCTCCCGGAAGGATTCAAGGTGCCAAAATTTGACATCTTCGCAGGAACGGGGAACCCCTTAGCACACTTGAGGGCCTACTGTGACCAACTCGTGGGAGTTGGAAGAGATGAAGCGTTGTTAATGTGGCTTTTTAGCCGAAGTCTGAGCGGAGAAGCTCTAGAATGGTTTACGTCTCATGAAACGAGATAATGGTCTAGTTGGAATGCTCTGGCTAAGGACTTCATCGAACGATTCGCCTACAATGTGGAGATCGTTCCTGATCGTTACTCCTTGGAGAAGATGAAGCAGAAGCCGACCGAAAGTTATAGAGAATTCGCATATAGATGGCGAAAGGAGGCAGCTAGAGTTAGACTTCCTATGTCAGAAAAAGAGATTGTCGAAGTGTTTGTGCGGGTGCAAGAGCCCGTATATTATGACAGAATCATATTGCTCGTTAGAGCAAAATTTGCTGAGATAGTCAAGGTAGGTGAGACTATCCAGGATGGATTGAGAAGCGAAAAGATTGCCCGTGTTGCTGCCTCGCCCGGATCCTCGGGCTTGTTGAAGAAGAAAAGAGAGGATGTGCCATCTATCTCTTATGAGGGGAAAAAGACCCCAAGGAAATCCTCCTCATACCAAGGTCGTTCTCGACTTTCACATAGTTCATACCCGGCTTGTTATGCACAGACTGATTTACCAGTTATCAAAATACCCTTCTTCTCGTTTACCAAAATCCCTCTACAATTTACCAAACTCCCCCTCCGATTTACCAGACCCCATCTCATCACTATCGAAATACCGCCCCTAACTGTGCCAACATTCAGACAAGTTACCAAGCGCCTCCCACAATGTATGAAACCCCAACTCCACTTTACCAAAATACCCCGTCGAACTACCAAGCTCCACAACCAAACTACCAAACCAACTCATATCCCTGATATCAAGCCCCCCGTCCGAACACTCCAAATTACCGTCAAATGCTTCTTTCTCAACAAGGCAATTACGATCCCCCCGTCCTAGATTTGAGAAGAAGCCCGCCAGAATTTTCACTCCGCTAATTAAAAGCCGAAGAAAGCTGTTCGAGCGATTAACTGCGGCAGGATATATCCATCCAGTGGGTCCCAAGCCGGTTGACACTAGTTCAAGGCTTTACAGACCTGATCAGAGGTGCGCGTATTACTCCAACAGTGTTGGACATGATACTGAAGACTGTATCAACCTGAAACATAAGATCCAAGACCTAATTGACCAGAATATGGTCTCTCTTCAGACGGTCGCGCCCAATGTCAATAGTAATCCTTTGCCAAATCATGGAGGCGCCACCATCAATATGATAGAGACGGATGATGACTGGTGCATGACAAATGCAATAGTTTCAATTGTTTCTAATGAGTTGTACAGGGCTGTAGCCTCGTTGAGCATTAAAGAGAAGAAAGAGTTTGTGATTCTGACGCCTTAGAAGGCTGTTGCCTTGGTGCCGAGAGAAACTCTTACCCGACCAAAATTTGTGATTGAAACAGCTATTACTCAAGGCATGACCAGATCTGGCAGGTGCTACACACCGGAAGAATTGTCCCAAGGGGGGCAAAAGAAGGACCAAACAAAAAGGCCGATCAGCGAAGCCGAGGCCGAAGAGTTCTAGAGAAAAATGCAGCCGAAAGATTATTTAATTGTGAAACATTTGGAGAAGACACCAACTCAGATTTCTATATGGGCTTTGTTGATGAGTTCACAACTGCATAGACAAGCATTGATGAAGGCTTGTGGGTACTAATAGTGACAATTTAGCAGCCATGAAAATCAGGTCATCTGAGGACATCGAATCAATTTTTGTGACGAAGAGCTGCCCTTTGAAGGGAGGATGCTCAACAAAGCTCTGCACGTCACCTGTATGTGTCGAGACAAGATAATTAATTGTGTGTTGGTCGATGACGAATTCGGTCTTAATATTTGCCCGCTTTCGACTTTGAGGCAGCTGAAATTCGACTTGGGAAAGCTTCACCAGAACTAAGTCAATGTGAGGGCCTTTGATGGACATCAATGAAACACATTGGGTGCGGTAAACTTAGATATTCAGGTGGGTCCTTCGGATTTTAATGTGGAGTTTCAGGTGCTGGATATCAACACCAGTTACAACTTGCTTCTAGGAAGGCCATTTATTCATATGGCTGGGGCTGTGTCTTCTACCCTTCACCAACTAATAAAATTTGTTTGGAAGGACCAGGAATTAGTCATTTATGGTGAAGGAAGTCATTCTAATGGTTATGCGCCGATTGTTGATGATGTCTCTCGATGTTGTGATTTCTACACGGTGGAGCTGGTAAATGCCACCGGTGATGATTTGGCTCCACAACCTCCTATGCCCTCAGTGTATAAGATGATTGCTACTATTATGCTCCAGAATGGTTTCGAGCCAGGTTTTGGATTGGGAAATTACTTTCAAGGAATCGTCGAGCCTATCCAAATTCCCGTCAAAGGAGCAAAATTTGGTTTAGGATATATCCCAACATATGACGAAGTAGAGATGAAGAACAAAAGTGTTGATCAAGCATTGACCAGGCCAATTCCTCATCTGTACCAGTCATTTTCGGTATGAGAAAATGCCAATGATGGTGACGTCGGGGAAGAAATCCAGTGCCTTTTTGAGGAGATAGATGCGGTCATCGAGGTAGAGGCTGGGACATCAGACATTCGTGATGCAGAACCTGAGGAGCGATTGCAGAACTGGACCTCCACACCACTCATGATCTCTCGCTCATCTGGGTAGAAAAGCATGTGTCTTTGTTTATTTTAAAATCGGTGATAGTCCGGAAGAGGCCCGAGACCCACCCTTTATGCAGTTTCTATTTATTTAAAATTTTTAAATTCCCCTGTGATGTTTAAAAAGGCAAAATGGCTCTCGGCCATGGCCAAAGTTTGCACTCGTTTTCCAATTTGAATGAAAGCCTCTTTTATCAAAATTTGTTGTTTACTTATCGATTATTTTACTAACTTTGCTCATTTATGATTTCAGTAATATTAATTTAAAATCCACCAATGTCATGTCATGTCATGTCATGAGATGAACGAACAAAATGAGGTAGGTGATTATGAATGCGATGTGTATGAAGATGAAAATGAGGTACCCAAATATGTCGCCGAAGAATTTCGACAATTTGAGAATCAACAGAAGCCAAATTTGGAAGAAATTGAAACTGTGAATCTCGGGAATGAGGAATGTGTTAAAGAAGTAAGAATCAGCGTCCATCTGACTGAAGCTCAAAGAAGAGACTTGGTTCATTTGCTAAGAGAATACATTGATATATCTGCCTGGTCTTATGAAGATATGCCAGGGCTAAGTACGAATATGGTGTCCCACAAGTTGCCGATAAATCCAGGTTTCAATCCAGTAAAACAAAAGACTCAAATGTTCAAACCTGAGTTGAGTTTGAAGATCAAAGAAAAGATTACAAAACAGATCGAGGCTCAAATAGTGGAAGTGACGCAATATCCGACTTGGTTAGCCAATGTTGTTCCGGTTGCCAAGAAAGACGGAAAGATCAAGCCCGAAGAATAATTTGTGTCGACTACAGAGATCTCAACAAAGCAAGCCCGAAGGAGAATTTTTCGTTGCCAAACATCCACATTCTTATTGATAATTGTGCTAAGCATGAGATGTAGTCATATGTGGATTGTTATGCGGGTTATCAACAGATTCTGATGGATGAAGAAGACGCAGAAAAGAAAGCTTTCATCACACCTTGAGGGGTATATCATTATCGGGTAATGCCTTTTGGTCTCAAGAATGCCGGTGCTACTTATATGAGGGCCATGACAACCATTTTTCATGATATGATTCATAAAGAGATCGAGGTGTATGCAGATGATGTCATAATCAAGTCCCGCGAGAGTTCGGATCACTTGACTCACTTGAAAAAATTCTGTGATCGCTTGCACCGATACAATTTGAAGCTAAATCCCGCAAAGTGTGCTTTTGGAGTGCCAGCTGGCAAATTATTGGGATTTATAGTCAGCAGGAGGGGCATTGAGCTTGACCCTTCCAAGATCAAGACGATCCAAGAATTTCGTCCTCCAAAAACCAAGAAAGAGGTGATGAGCTTCTTAGGAAGGTTGAACTACATCAGTCGATTCATAGCTCAATCCATCGTGGTGTGGGAACCCATCTTTAAATTATTGAAAAAAGATGCTTCGACCAAGTGGACCGGAGAATGTCAAACTGCTTTTGATGCCATCAAGAACTATTCGTCCAATCCGCCGGTGTTGGTCCCTCCGCGAGAGGGGTGTCCGTTATTGCTATATTTGTCTATTTCAAATAATGCATTGGGATGCGTGCTTGGTCAACATGACGAAACTGAGAAGAAAGATCGGTCCATTTATTACTTGAACAAAAAGTTCACAACATATGAGGCGCGCTACACTCTCTTGGAGAGAACATGCTGCGCTTTGACTTGGATCGCTCAAAAGTTAAGACATTATTTGTCTTCTTATATCACATACCATATTTTCAGAATGGACCCGTTAAAGTAATTTTCAAGAAAGCGATGCCGATCGGGAAGTTGGCTAAATGTTAAATGTTTTTGAGTGAGTTTGACATTGTGTATGTGACTCAGAAGGCGATAAAGGCACA
Organism: Solanum commersonii; assembly: GCA_029007595.1. NCBI lineage: Eukaryota > Viridiplantae > Streptophyta > Magnoliopsida > Solanales > Solanaceae > Solanum > Solanum commersonii. The sequence continues at coordinate 30,158 of JAJTWQ010000409.1, forward strand.
AGCCTTGGCTGATCATCTTGTAGAGAATCCAGTTGATGAAGAGTACGAACGGCTCAAGACTTATTTTCTCGATGAAGAAATAGTATTTGTGGGTGAAGATATTTCTGAAGCGTACTCTGGTTGGAGAGTGTTCTTTGATGGAGCTGCGAATTATCAAGGGAAAGGAATCGGAGCGGTCTTAGTGTCAAAGACTGGTCAGCACTATCCTATAGCGGCTAAACTCCAATTTGAATGCACGAACAACATGGCTGAGTATGAAGCTTGCATCGTCGGTCTGAAGATGGCAATTGATATGAACGTTCACGAGTTGTTGGTTATTGGAGATTCAGATTTGCTGATTCACCAGGTTCAAGGGGAATGGGCCGTGAAAAACCCAAAGATCACACCGTATGTGCAGTATATACAGAAGCTGTGCAAAATATTTCCCAAGATTGAGTTCAGACACACTTCCAGGATGCAGAATGAGTTGGCCGATACTCTTGCCACCATTGCCTCGATGATTAAACATCCAGATACAAGTTATATTGATCTAGTGGATATAGAGGTAAAAGAGCAACATGTCCATTGTTCGCATGTTGAAGCGAAACCAGATGATTTACCTTGGTATTTTGACATCCAGAAGTATTTGAAGGACGGGACTTATCCTGAGAATGCAACGTTCAACCAAAAGAAGTCGATACGCCGCATGACTCTCAATTTCTTTGCAAGTAGGGAAATCCTTTATAAGAGGACTCTAGATTTAGGTCTTCTCAGATGCGTTGATGCTAATGAAGCTGCAAAGCTTCTGGATCAGATACATGCCGGAGTTTGTGGTACTCACATGAATGAGCTCACTTTGGCAAGAAAGATCCTTCGAGCTGATTATTTTTGGATGACTATGGAACATGATTGTTGCAAGTTTGTGCAGAAATGTCATAAATGTCAAGTGCATGGTGATTTAATTCGAGTGCCGCCTCACGAACTTACTATTATGAGTTCACCTTGGCCATTTGTAGCTTGGGCATGGATGTCATTGGTCCAATAGAGCCAGCCGCCTCTAACGGACACAGATTCATTTTGTTTGCCATTGACTATTTCATCAAGTGGGTGGAAGCAGCTTCGTACAAGTCGGTAACCAAGAAAGTGGTAGCTGATTTCGTTCGCAACAATTTGATATGTAGGTTCGGAGTACCAGAATCCATCATTACTGATAATGGAGCGAATCTCAACAGTTACTTGATGAGAGATATATGTGAACAATTCAAGATTACTCACCGAAACTCAACCGCCTATCGTCTCCAAATGAATGGATCTGTGGAAGCCGCCAACAAGAACATCAAGAAGATCTTGAGGAAAATGATTGATAATCGCAGAGGTTGGCATGAGATGTTGCCATATGCTTTGTTGGGTTACCGAACGACGCCGAACATCGATTGGAGCTACTCCATATTTGCTTGTATATGAAACAGAAGCAGTTATATCTGCAGAAGTTGAAATACCTTCATTGAGAATAATCCAAGAAGCCGAATTCAGTGACGCTGAATGGGTTCGTAAGCGGATTGATCAGTTAACCTTGATTGATGAGAAGAGAATGGTTGTTGTTTGTCATGGCCAATTATATCGACAGAGAATGATTCGGGCTTTTCACAAGAAAGTAAGAGCCAGAATGTTTGAAGTTGGTCAGTTGGTTCTCAAACATATTTTTTCCCTCACCAGGATGAATATAAAGGGAAATTTGCACCTAATTGGCAAGGACCCTACATGGTTCGCAAAGTGTTATCTGGAGGTGCTTTAGTCCTGTCGGAGATGGATGGCACCGAATGGCCGAAACCGATCAACTCAGATGCTGTCAAGAGATATTATGTGTGAAGTCTCAGTTTGTATTCCTATTATTTTCTTGTAATCATTCTATTTGCTTGTAATTGCTTTGTTTAGAATCTATCTCTTTGTAATGAACTACATTTGACCTGAATTCTCAAGAATGAGATACGTAGGGGGCCTATGTTGGCCTCGGTCACTCCTTTATCCCCTTGTAATATTTCTTTGTATTTGAACTACGTTCGACCTGAATTCTCAAGAATGAGATACGTAGGCGGCTTGTGTTGGCCTCGGTCGATTTCTTTGTAAATTCTTTATTTTTGCTAATCCTCGAGAGGGGAAACTACGTTTGACCTGATTTCTGCCTCAACGGAATACGTAGGCGCCACAAGGGCTCGGTCATATTTCCCGTCAGGATTTCTATTTCTCTTTGCAATAGAAATTGGGGCAGAATGTTTGAGAGGGACTCAAAAATTCTCAAGAAGAAAATCTCTCCAACAAAGTTGAGACTGAAGTTACTCTTCGATTTGCAACTGGGACAGAATTTTTGAGTAGATCTCAAAAATTCCGTGATTTGTTCACCAACAATTGAAGATGAGCTAAGACAGTTAACTGAGACAGAAATTTTGAGATGACCTCAAAATTTCAACAAGGTTCGACGAGAGTTTAGAGCAACTTTGAATATTTCTCAATAAGTGATCAGACGGATCTCAAAACACCAACTCTGAACGATGTTCATTAAACTTGAAGTGACATGACACTTGACAGTGACTTTTTTCCAAATACTACTTTTGAAAATCTATTTTCCTTAAAACTTTTTCTCCATATTTTAATTATTTTTGCATAAAAATGTTTTGTCTTATCTATCAAGAAGCGGGAGATCGGAGAAATCAATCGGAGATTGCAAAATAAGGAGCAGACAACCGAAGAAATCGACACAGATTAGTTCATTTTTTAAACTAACAATTTTTCTATGGATGCAGGTCTATAAGCTCACCTCAAGATTAGCATATTCCTCTATTCAACAAATATGGAGAAGTCAAGAGGGCGAAGTGCTCCCCAAAATTGACATTTTTTCTGTGGAAGCATGAAATATTTTATGCTGATTATATCAAAGATTTTGAAATATGAATAACATTATTTCGTTCAAATCCCAACAAGGCGAAGTCCATAATGAACGTGCAACTATGTTCAGAGATGGTATAAATGAAAATCACGAAGAGAGCAATATTACTATTTCCAGCAACTAAAGATACCTGGAAGATATGCATCTGCATTATATTATCAAATATGATAATATTCTTACCCTGAAAGTTATTTATATTGTATTGTCGAATGAGACAACATCATCCGGAGAGTCATTTATATCGTATTGTCAAACGAGATGATATCACTACTCCGAAGGTTATTTTTATTTATATTGTTGAATGAGACGATACCGCTACCCGAAAAGTTATTTATATCGTATTGTCAAACGAAATGATACTACTACTCCGAGGGTCATTTTTATTTTTATTATCGAATGAGACAATACCGCTATCCGGAGAGTCATTTATATCGTGTTGTCAAATGAGATGAATACCACTACTCCAAGGGTCATGTTTATTGTATTGTCGATTCAGACGATACCGCTATCCAAAAATACCCAAAAGATCACATATGTTGCTCGGTAAAGTATTATCTTCATGTGGTATCAGGGAGGCAGCATCAAAAGAAATCATGCATCGCGAGAAAAGATTCATGCATTGCAAGAGAAGGAAGTCATGCATCATAGAGAAGTCATGCATTGCAAGAGAAATGAATCATGCATAGCAAGAGAAAGAAATCATGCATCGCGGATAAGTCATGCATTGCAAGAGAAAGAAAGTCATGCATCGCGGAGGAAAAATTCATGCATCGCGAAGAAATCATGCATTGCAAGAGAAAAGGTCATGCATCGCGGAAAAATCATGCATTGCAAGAAAAAAGGTCATGCATCACGGAAAAGTCATGCATCGCGGAGAAGCCATGCATTGCAAGAAAAGGAAGTCATGCATCACAGAGAAGTCATACATTGCAAGAGAAATAAATTACACATTGCAAGAGAAGAAGTCATGCATAGCAAGAGAAAGAAATCATGCATCGCGGAGAAGTCATGCATTGCAAGAGAAAGAAAGTCATGCATCGTGGAGGAAAAATTCATGCATAGCGAGGAAAGAACTTATGCATCGCGGGAGAAAATTCATGCATCGCGAAGAAATCATGCATTGCAAGAGAAAAGGTCATGTATCGCGGAAAAGCCATGCATAGCAAGAGAAGATTCATGCATCGCGGAGAAGTCATGCATAGCAAGAGAAAAGTCATGCATTGCGGGAAAGAGATTCATGCATCGCAGGAAAAAAATTCATGCATAGCAAGAGAAAGAAGTAATGCATAGCAAGAGAAAGAAGTCATGCATCGCGAAGAAGAGTCATACATAGCGAGAAAAATATCCATGCATTGCAAGATAAGAGTCATGCATCGCGAGAAAATGGATTCATGCATTGCACGAGAAGATTTATGTATCGCAGAAAAAAGATTCATGCATCGCAAGAGAAAGATTTACCCATCACAAGAAAAATCAACATCAATTGCATTATTTTCTTTGCGAAAAACAACGAGATCAAGAGAACCATCAATATATTATATCAGTCTATTTTACTACTTTGACATCAAAGAAAGAGTACATTGAGGATTATATTGCAAATATGAAACACTTGCTTTATTTGCTTTGCGTCGAACTCGATGGAGTTGACGCAAAATGTTCAAGAAGAGCAATTAAGTGTCAACATGGTAAAAGACACTATCCCTCCATTTGAATTGCATTTTTTATGCTAATGAGTTTTATCTCAGTTTTTGTCGAGAGCATCCAAGAGGATGAATTCTCAAAACGAACCACAGGTGCGGATGACATCAATTAGGATGCAGCACAACGTGAAACTTTTTCTTAGCAGCGAACTGGGACATAGTCCAAAGAGGAGTGTCAAACTCTTAAGACGCGAGCAGAAGAGCGACTTCCACCACAATCAAACCACACTCATATCAAAAGGCATGTGGGTTTATCTTTAGGTTTGTCGATTTCAGTTCGCACCCGAAAATCCTTGGTCTCTACCGAAAGCAGCTTTCCAATCTGAGTGAAGAGCTTTGGAAGTTATGTCCGTGTAAGTTCTTAATTATGGTGTGAAGTGCACCACATTCATGGCTAAGAGGTTGCAAGCCTCCTTTCCATACTCGATTTATTTGTCACTCCTCCAGAGCCAAATGTTATCTTGCATGATAGATTTCTTTTTCAACCAATTGAGTCGAACTACAAACAGCCTGATTCCCTGAGTTGAGGGATACGTTGGCGGAATCAACGTTGAAAACTCGGCTGTCTTCCAATATTCTCTCTTAAATCTTATACTCGAGAATCCTGACTTATTCATAATTCGATGCCGGGATGACTTTTGAATTCTTTCAAAATCGTGTGTTAAATCAAGCTTATCGAACTACAAGTGGCTTGAATTCTCATATTGCCTGAGATATGTAGGAAACCCACTTTCGAGGTTCGGCCATAATTCCTAAAGTCCGTACCAAGTCCCTTTTTCTTAAGAGAAAGGTGTGGCTGGTCAAAATTGGATGCGTCAATTTCATTTTCCTCGAATCTCTTGCATCAATCCAAGTAAAATGAGGGACAGTTGTTGACACCCAATTTTAGACCTCCACAATATAGATTAATCACCGAGCTTCTTAAATTCCAAACGATTTGAAATAATTAGTTTTTTAAAAAAATTCAAAATATTTTTCAAAATATTTTTCAAGCTACTTTTTAATTTCATCATTTTTTATAATTTTTAAGTAACATATATGTTTTTATATAGTCTATATATAATTAGTACATTTTATAAATATTCAAAAATCGTCTCAAAAAGATTTTAGTTTTATTTAAATCTTGGATTCATTGGTCTATTGGATAGTTTATATTTCAAGTTATTAGTTATAATCGAGTTAATTATTCTATCTCGTTAAGATTAAGAAGTTCATTGGTTAATTCGTATAAGTTCGTAATATTTAACTTTCGGTCAAATTTACCGACTAAGTTCATTTTGGCTATAATTAAATATCAGCAGCCCCACCCAAGCCCAAAATCCACCTCTTCTGTTTCTCAAAAGGACCAGAACGTTGTGCAATTCCCAGAAACGTCAACAACAAATTCCAATCCACGCGGCATCGATTTTCCGTCAAAGTAAACAGAAAGCAGCGAGGGACAGAGGCAGTACACTGCCCTTTATTGTCTTCTTCCTCCTGTCCCTCTCAAAATCGCAATCGTCGCAGCAAAAGGGGACGCAGAATCGTCCTTGCCAACTCGAGATTACTCCACGTTGCGTCCCAAGGATGATTGATTAATCCCAAGCGTTAATTTCCCCTTTCCTCTTCCGGAATGGGGCGAAATTGCAGGAAAAGGTGTTCTTCCCAAATTGTGAAAGATTTTCGAGTTTTGAATTTTGAAATGTGCCTGGTTTCTGTCCATTTTTAATTCGTTTTCCCCTCAAGTTCTATCGGGTCTTCATTCTATAAAGGTTTTCGTTGTTCACAGTTGAAAAGGGAGGGATTTTGGAGTTGGAAGAAATTCGGAAAAGGTTGAAAAAAAAAGGGGTTGTATACACAGCTTGCAAACAGAGATTTAGGAACCCAAAAATTCATAAATATACGGTTGAATATACAAAGAAAATATAGTGGTTACATACGAAATACACACATAAAAATAGAGAGTCGAAATTAGTAGTGGAAGCTTCCTCATGCTGAGCTCGTTTTCCCGATTCGCTGCCCAAAAAAAGGTAATGCCTTCCTCTTTTCTGTTTGTTCTTGGTTTCAGCATATTAAGTTCAATTACTTTGTGCAAATGTTGCTTGTCCACACTGTTGGTATTCTTTGAACTCCTTGTTTAGATATCATCCGTTCAATCTTCATACTTAGTAGTGATGAGTTAATTTATGTGTCTGCAAGTTTGATTAAATTTTCCTTTATATTATTTGTTTGAATTTATGTATTTAATGTGAACATACAATAATTGCTTTGACTCCCTTTTGTTTTGGGCTTGATCTTTCTACCTATTGAAGTATGGTCTATCGGAATGTTACATGTAACTACTAGCTTAGTTTTTTTTTTTTTTTTTCTCTTTTCTTTTCGTTGTTCTGAGCTTAGTGTTGTGGTCTGTTTGCTTTATTTTCTCAAGTTGTGTAGTATGTCTTACTCTATAGATAGGATTAGCTCTGTCATTTCCTTGGTGTTCGAAATAATCTGCAGTCCTTAGGAAGCATTCACCATTTTTGTTTGTTTCACTTTGTTCACTGGAGAAAGAGTATATGTCAATTATATTGGCAAGTTTCCTTAGTTGTTTTGGTCATATGGTAGGTTAGCTCAATGCAATCTTCATTGTTTAGTCTGAGTTTTATTGTTGATATTATATGCCTTTCAGAAGAGTTGAGTTGGTCAGTTGATGTATTATGGTCTAAGTTAGTTCTTAATAGTTTACGTGTTAGTCCTTAGTTGATGCGTATTCATTTGGATTGATTCTGTTCATTAGCATGCTGTTAACTTTTTGATGAAGAAGTCTTGGTTCTTTGCTTTTGATTATCATCTGTAAATCTTTTTTTCTTCTTTCTCTTGGGTTATTGTTAACTTCTAGAAATATCACTGTTGCATGTTTTGTTTTGAGCATTACTTATGTTCTTTTTCTTTGTTTGCATGTGAAATATATCCGAGTTCTACATGGACTCCTATGTTCTCCCTTGCATCCCGAAAAAGGCCAAGGAGGCCCAATTCTCTTTTATCGAGTCAATCGGATTAATAAAATCGAAGAATAGGTTCTCTAAAATTGACGTACAGGTCGAAAGCAGCAAGACACTGCTGGAAATTAAATTTTCTAGCTCTGGAAAGGTCGAAAACAGGCTGCGTACCTCCTGTATACAGCAGTATATATTGGTATACAGCCGGAAATGCAGCATACGAGTTTTAAAAAAAAAAATATACAGGTTACAGGCGTCAAAAGGATTGTATACACTTGATATACAGTCCGATATACACAAAAACGTGACTGAATACGACCCGTATACAACGATATACCTCTGTTGTATACACAGGCATTTGGGAGCGAAAATGGGCTGAAAGAGGCCCAAAAGCACAGCAATAGGCCCAAATTTAAATATTTTCTTTCCCTCCTTTATTATTTTATCATATTTGATTAACACTTTGATTATCTTACGGTTTAACTTAATTAAATTCCTCAAGAATGGTCAGTTCATTTTATTTTCGAATTAAAGTACATATATTTTATTACTTAGTTTTTTATTAATCTTGTTGACATTTTATGAACTATTCCCTTTTAGAAATTTTCCTTTAGTTCATTCCCCCTTAAGATAAATAAAAAATGATAAAGTAATAATAGTAATAAAAATAAGTTAAAATACATGAGCTCTTTTTACTTAATTTATTTTTTTTTAAAAATAATTAGTTAAAATGAAATGAGTTCTTTTACTTTGTCAAACTTTTCAAAATTAGTCAAAGTCATGAGTTCTTCACTTAGTTAAATTCTAAAAATAATTAGTTAAAATAAATGATTTCTTTTACTTAGTTAATATTTTCTCAAAATTAGTCAAAGTCATTTTTAGTCAAATCGCCGGTCAACCGCAAGTTAGCGGGCATTCCGAGGGCCTAACACCTTCTCGGAATGTACATTGAACTTCGAACCCTTTTATTTTCAATTGATTTTATCTGTTTAAATCTTTTGAAAACCTCTTTAATTTTTTCTTGAGTTTTATTAAAAATTAAGTAGCGACTCTGATCCTTTGGAAATTCGATTTCTCTTAAATCATAAGTTTAATCGATTTTTCAGAAACTAAGTCATTTTTCTTTTATAAGTCTTTTAAAATAAAACAAGTTGTGGTTAATTTCACCTTTGATCACCCCGATCGAATTATATAAAAAGTTTAGTTTATCAATGCACTTAAACTAGTTAGTTAACTAACTAGTGTAGTTCACATATTTTAGGGCTACTAAGATGCGGCAAGAGTTATAGATTAAGATGGGTGAATTATCTTAAGCTGGGACTCAATAGCAGGGCAGTCTTAACCCCTAGGCCACTAAAGCTATTGCTTGGGGCCCCATATATTTTGGGGGGCCCATTTTAAAAAAAAACAATTACTTATATACGTTATTTTAAAAAATAATAATTATATGTACTATGAGTGTTATGATTTCTACTAATGACATTGCATATGAGATGAAAATAAACCTGAATTTCGTAAGAAACAATTTGCTGAAAATATGGATAGCGAAATCACAAAATCCCTTGAAGTGTCTTTTAGAATTGATTGTTTTATATATGTAAAGTAGATCGAACTATTTTTTCACTTTAAAATAGATTTGAACCAACTAAAGCATATGAAAATATTTTGATTTCTTATTTAGTGGTAAACTATTGAGATCACTAGATGATGAGAATTTAAAAAAAAATATTGTCTTAACCTTGAACTTTCTTTAACACGTAATAGTTATTCTGATATTGATGATTTATATTTATTTTTTGAATTAAAAGTGTTAAAGAAATAATACAAGTAGAAGATAATGATCTAATTAAAAAAATACTAAATCAAATAAAAAGACTTGATTCTTTTCCAAATACACATATTGCTTATAGAATAATGTTAAGAGTTCCTATAATCGTTGCCTCAGTCGAAAGAAGTTTTTTCGAAATTAAAATTGATTAAATCTTCTTTAAGATCAACAATGTCTCAAGAGAGATTGAATGACTTAGCTATGTTATCATTTGAAAATGAATTATTAAAACGAATTGATTATAAAACAGTACCTCATGACTTCGCATCTAATTATAATAGGTAGAAAAATAGATTTTAAATAAATGTATATATGATGAAAAAAAATAGGGCCTCTCTCTTAAGTTTCGCTTTAGGCCCCCAATGTTATTGAGTCTGTCCTGCTCAATAGAGGGACCTTTACACCCGAAGAGGATGATCTTATTGTTCGACTTTATACTCTTTTGGGTAGTCGTTGGTCCCTCATTGCCGGAAGAATACCCGGTAGAACAGACAATGACATCAATAACTATTGGAACACGAGTCTCCTCAAGAAACTCAAAGCTCAAGGAAATGAGCTGCGAAAACACAAATCTCAAGCAAAAAAAAAAAGAAGGAAAAAGGAAAAACCGAACGTCTCTTCCCAAATTAATCGAAAAAATAACGACGAAAATAAGACGAGGAGGAAGAAGAAGGAGAAGATTGTCGAAAAACATAATATTGAAGATGAAGTAGCAACAAATATAGAGGAGCAATCACATACACAGGATTTAGCGCAAGCAGTATCAGATAATAATCACAATTTCACTAGTACGTGCATATGTGATTTTCTAATGGAACCTTCTGTTGTGTCACGTTTTAAAAAAGAATAAAAAAAATTAGCGGTTATTTAAAACAAATTAATTATTAGGTGATGTATATCAAAACAGCTAAATATAGTATAGTTTTAAAAAAAAAATATTATTTACTCATATATATGATTTATTTATTTTTTATGAAATTTTATCGAATGACACAAGCATATGGTTTTTTTTTTTTTTTTTAGGTTCTTCTAGCAATCAAGATGGCACAAGTAGTGCAACCTCTACTAGTGAAATCTATTCTTCATTTCAAAATATTGAAGATCAAAACCAAGATGAAATTTTTGAGAAACTTCAAGTGATAGATGAATTACTCCTCAATGACAATTTCCTTTTTCCACCTGAAAAATGCATAGAAGTTCAATAATAATGAAAACCATACGTTATTTGAGGAGGGAGGTCTATGAAGAGTATTTTCAACTTGTTTATGAAATTTCATGTTATTTTTGAGCAATGATGGATTCAGAATTCAAATATTATTAGTTAAATCTTTCAAGTTCTTAATGTGCATTAAATATTCGTTATCTATTAGCATATATTTTTTTATATAAATTTATGATATCGAAAATACTGAATTCAAATAACGTTATACACCCCATATGTTTTCAAGGTCATCCACATTCTTTTGTCAGCTTATTTTAGTCGTTATGCAAATTTAATTTTCAGGTGTTTTGTGTCACTGTACCTCAATGGTCCTCTCACTGGTATATATTAATATGAACAAAGTTGCTATTTATAATATTTTTCGTATAGTTTTTTAATATTTAAAATTTTGTTTTAAATTATCGAATTAATGTAATCTAATTTAGCTTTGAAAATTAGTTAAGTTGACTTTCGAAAAGCGTACCATGACAACTAAGAAGAAACAAAGGGAGTATGTAATTTTATTTATATTTTATGAATATTAATATTTTAAAGTATAATTTTTTATCGGAATATAAGAATAATTGTAATTTAAAGTGTTTTTTGTATAATTTGAATATCTTAATTTTAATTTTGAAATTTTAATTATTTTTTTTTACTTATTTTAGCTTAAGACATTAACTAAATTAACTTTCGACAAGAAAAAATAATTACAAAAATTGAGATTAAAAAAAAACATATTAAAGTTCAATATATTTCTACAATATAAAGTATTTTATATTATTAGATCATATTTCATTGCCATTTATAAGACCAAGCAAATGAAGAGTTGCATTACACCTCCAAAATATGTGTTACTTTTTTCATAAAAGGATATTGAATACGTCAAGGAAAAATGAAATTTTTACAAATAAATTTTAAAAATTTAAGTTGATAAATTCTTAACTGATATCAATAATTTCGACTATATAGAAGACTGGAAAGTGAAGTCCTAGGACAACGATCAAAGATAATTTTAGCATTTTATATCTATTCATTTTAAAATTATACAATTTTATTTTTGAATTTGTCAAAATATACGCTCACGTGGCTACATGTTCTCCTCAAATTACATGATTGATTATTGTTTAACGATTATGATAATTTGATGAAAAATAGAAATTAGTTAATCATTTAAATTTTAAAATGGAAAGATTCATTTGAATTTTGGGTACTTGATTGTTGAAAATTGGTGGCTACATGTTCTCCTCAAATCACAATTTTTTTTGAAAAAAGAATCTTAAACGATTCAAGCGACAAGAACAAACTCTCATCAAACTTCCACCTTTTGTGGAGAAAAGAAGAATAAAGCTGCAAACTTTTAGCGTGAATTCAAATTTTATCGAACTTCAATATAGATATTGATCTTCATAAATGTCACAATCCAAAAATGGACGTGATGACACTCGTATTATCCCACCAAGACAAGTCAACCTAACACTCACCCATTACAATAAAACGCGAAAATTTCATAATTAACTCAAAAATACCACGTGTACAAGCCACTAAAGTATTACAATAGATTTGAAAGAAAATGTAAGTCTCAAATGATGTTGTCTCTAAAATAGAACAATATCATAAATAGGAGCAAGAAGGTCCGCTGAGATGACAAACATCTACCTCACAAATCTCCAAGAAGCCTCGAAAAATAAGAGAATGGAAAGTATCACAAAATCCAGACTCGTAACCTACAAAAAATTGTAGAAGCAAGGGGTGAGTACCAAACCACACGGTACTCAACAAGTACACCTCTAAACACAAGCTAAGGGAATAGAATACGGGTACTCCTTACACCCCAACCGAACCTCCACAACTACAACCTGCATAAAACTAGCCCAACCTAACGTACAGTTAACAATTTACATAACACCCAGCTCAACAACAATCACTTTAACAAATTACATATCCTCAATAACAAACTCAATATTCATCAATCACAACTTTCACAAAAAGGCTCACAAATATCAACAACACACAAGATCAAGTTCATCAAATAGAGGTAATCAAACATCAAGTACTTTTCAACCACCAATAAAACACATAATCATCAAGAATGAAGGATGTCATGGGATGCAATGCAATATGACACCATGAAATGATATGCCTCAGAATACCAAGTACTCTCTCAACCGTATATACATAATACTTCTCGGAAATACATCGAGAGTTCATAACCCATGGGGGACTCATGAGGTCCATATACCGACACAAATGATCTCCATGTGTTTGTGCGGACGATCTCAACGCACTATCATAAATCAAACAAATTTCGCATGGACACGATCTCCACGTGCCCACTAATTTTAACATCTCACCATCCCCAGCACGGACGATCTCCACGTGCCCAACTTATACTCAATCTCATGTCAATGCATGTGCACAATATGATTTCAATAAAAGGGATGATGCATCTCAATCAAATATCAATATGATATGTAATCACCTCAGCTATCACCAGTATACGGGTTCAATAAAGAACACAATCACACATAATAAATCAAGTCAATAATATATCAGCTAATGCCCATATAAATGCTTTGGCATCCTCGGATTACAATCCGCATTCTATAGTAATAAACTTTTCCTTTATAACACCGGTACTCGTACCAATGCCCGTCACAAACAATTCTCAACACATCACACACAAACAATTAATCACATTGCCTTTTATTACCCCTTTTTCAGTATTAGAATTAATTAATGTGGACAAGTCAACCCATCACCAAGTTTCATTACCTCCAAACACATATTACAAGGAAATACACGAATTCCATACACTTAACAAGGGTTTAGAAATCTACTTGCCTCAAATAATCGAACAATCACTCCGAGACTTGAGCCTTTCCTTTTCGTTGTACTTCCAACTCAAAGCAATCTATTCACATTAATAATCATAATAAGATTTCGAAACTAACAACACCCACATTACTATAGGTCTAGCCTAGACCCAAAAATTCATTGATCAATTTATAATCAAGTTCTTAAATCTTGATGCCAATTAACATGTCAACTCTCATATTTTCCAAATTTCAAGCCTAGGATTAAGTTCCACCTTCTCCTATATCATAAGTCGAGAACTAGATCATCCTTTAAAAATATTTCCAAGATGGATACAACCCATCAAAATAGTAACAGTTATGCAGAAATTATACCCACACTCCCTTTTATCACTTTAGTTTTCCCAATGATTAATTGTCCAATAATTATCCCAAAATGTCCATTGACGGCATATCAATATTCCACTGAAAATCTTCGCATACTGCCAAAGGGAACACCAGCAATAACTTTTCAAAAAGAAAAAAACCAATGACATATCTATAGTGGTCAACTAATTATTGCATTATCACTTATAATATAATACACATAATATTTAATTACTTATCTCAATATATTAAATCTTGTACTCTAATGTGATAATATAAGATAACAATCTGAATCCAGTCAAGTTATACGAAAACAGTACTTAATCTTCAAACAAGGACCATGCAGTACCTTATTTCATCGTTATCGTTTCTTCTCCATAACCAACTCATGATTACTCCCTTATTTCTCCATCATTACTTATTAATTTCCTACTAATTTTGTCCACCCACTTTAGAAACTTTTTCATCCTTAGCAGTTAATGGAAAACAAATTAAAACTCAACAATTCACCTTCTCTTACCCAGCCATCAATAGATATAATAGATTTATATATAATCTCCTAACAATTAATGCATGTACCAAGAGATTTAGAGTTAAGTTTAGCATATTACCTGAAGCACCTGCGATTCTTTTCGCACTTTGTGTCCGTAGTAGGGTTCTGCTCTTTTGTGATGTAATTAATAAATAATATTAACTTTATTTAACTCTAATTTATTCTTATACTAGTGAATTGAGCCACGGTAATAAATTTTTTAAATAATTTGTTTATAACATGCGACTGATTAAAATATTTTAAACCTTATATATCTATATACATTAAAATTTGAGTTTTGATCTAATTTATAAGTAATACTTGCTTTTTAAAAAAAATCATCATTTTAAAATTGTAGTAGAATTTGAAGAAAAAATGATCTCTTCACATGCATATTTTCATATTTTAAATTTAAATCTAAAAAATTGGTTACAATATAAATATCTGAACTTGTCTAACAATCTCGTCTACATGCTACCTTCCTTTGCCATTTCATTTACCTTTCTTTTACAAAATTGAAATTGAAAAAAAATTAAAAAAGAATAATATTACAAATCAAATATTTCTTTCTTTTTTCCTTCTTATTTTCTTCAAATTTGTCATCTCTAATCTCCTACTAATTTCATCTAACCGTCAATTCTTAAGTCTCTCTTATGATAGATAATATTCATTATTGTGCCGTTTTCATCTTTAGTCATCGAAGTCATTATCAATTAGTTTTGAGCGGTATCAATCGAAATGATATTATTTTTTTAAAAGGCATTGAAACAATGGTTTTTTATCAATCGAAAACGTTAAAAAATCATACAAACTTTATTAAATACGAATCATATATAATGATATTAATATTTTACATTATGTCTATTGATAATCAAGAGATAAAAGTAAAAATTTAAATCTTGCAATTGTGATTTGTGTGTTGAAATGTGGATGTATAATGTTGACACCCAATTTTGGACCTCCACAATATATATTAATCATCGAGCTTCTTAAATTTCAAACGATTTAAAATATTTGACTTTAAAAAATCCGAAACATTTTTCAAGTAATTTTGTCATTTTATATTTATTATTATTTTTTAAAGATAATATAAATGTTTACATTTTATGGATGTTCGAAAATCGTCTCAAAAAATGTTTTTTTTTTAAATATTTGGTTAATTAGTTTAATTGATAGTTTATATTTTTGAATCGATTAGTTTGTAATTAAGTTAATTATTTTATTTTGTTAACATTAAGAAGCTCATTGATTGATTTATATTAATTCGTCTTACTTAGATTTTAGCCAAATTTGTTACTTTAATTCAATTTGACTATTTCTTAAACTCCAAGATCCAACCCTTTTAACCTCACTTTAAACCCATTTTTCAGACCCATCTTGGGCCTATTTAAACCAGGCCTATTACTTTCAACTTTCCAATTTCCCTTTTTCCCACTAATTCCCAGTCCACTGCCATTTCCTTTCCAAATCTGCCTAATATTCCAACAATACAATACACCAGCAAATACAATGACAATACCTGACCTCTGTTCGTCTTCTTCACCAACGAATCCAGTCCAGACGAGAAACTCAGAAACAGTCCAGCAATCCAGTGCAAAATCCAGCAGCCCTTAAAACGTGACCCGAGTCCAGCGAGCCATGTACGCGCCTCGTCTCCTTCACACGAGGGCGAGTTCACACAATCGACAGCTCCCTCAGCCCTGCTCTGTAACAACCGCCCATTTCGATCTTTTCCATTCGGATTTTAGGAGATTTTGGTTGAATTTCCATACAACAACAGCTTTTCCTTACCCTTGGGGGAAAAATTTGAATTGATTTGGTTGGGGAATTCCGATTTTGCCCCAAGTTCCTATCCGTTTTCTTCCCCTAAATCTGCCCTAATTTCCTGGCTATATATACTCTCTTATTATTCACTGTAAAGGGGGAGAGACAATAATTACTCACTGAATATAGAGGAATAGGTTTCTATTTATTTTCGTTCGCCGCTTACTGAAATTCATTGGAGCTTTGTCGGAGTTTATCGGAATCTCACTTGTGGTGTTGATATCGCTCGTTTCAGCTCATTGTTCCAGTAGCTGCACCGAAAAAAGGTAAATTTCCTTTGATCTCAATTCATTTGTTAGTTAACATTGTGTTTAGAAATAGGATGAAGTTTTCAATCTCCCCTTGTGAGTTTTCTGTTGATTTTATCGCTTTCGAATGCCTCTGTTTGTCTTACATGTTATTTTTCTCGTTAATGTTGGATAATAGGCGTTTTTAGTCCAAGTTCGTGTGTTTAGTCTGTTTGTATATGAAGTGTATTTCCTAAAGCTTTCTATTTGGATATTATGTTGGAAATTGTAGCCTCAAGTTCATGATAAAGCAACCTATTGTTGTTAATATGTCACATCTTGTTTGCCCCCCATGATCGCACTCTATGAATGTTCTGCTAATTAGCATGTCATGTTCAAATCAAGTTCATGTCTCCATTCGGTCTAAATTTTAGTTGAAAATTCTTGTTATTTGTAGTCAAGTTTTTAAAATATGCGAAGTTCTGTTGCTTTCCAGATTCTAGGCTTACTTCAATCTATTGTTTTCTCTTCGATTTACTACCTATTTTCTCTTTTGATTGCCCTCTTTTTAGTTCATCATATGGTCCAAGTTTCTTATAAGTTGTATTAACCTGCTTATGTCTTGAAATTATTCTTGATTTGGTTAAATACGTGGTAGTCGATTATATTGTGATGTTCGACTATTTGGGTTGGTTGAGGTAGTAGCTCTTGTGGTAAAAATGATTATCAGTTTAGCTGTAGTTCTTCTAGTATATGAATTTGATTGTCTTCAAACTCTATAATTAGTGTAACTATACTAATCTTGCATGTTTTAAACTTAGATGAACCCTCTTTGTTGCTTTTCATTGTTTAAGGGAAGCACTTGCTAAGTCTTTATCTCTTAATGCATTTTTTCATGGACTGCATTCAAGTCGGCAATCATGTGATTGTTTTCTTGTTAAGTTTTGAAGATGTGGGAATATAGTTTTGCTAATATTTCAATATTTAAAATATGTCACAAGAGTTGTGTTGTGCTCTAATGTTAAATATACTTTTTTTAAATGGCATGTACTACTACTCTCATTTGTTTGATTACAAGATAATATTTTCTTGCCTCTTTTTAAATATGTTTCATGGATTTCTTATCAATAAGGCCTGTTACTTTCTTAAAATAAAATTGCTAATAGTCCTTATTTTTTGCTTTATTTTGTTTTCTCCTGGGAAATCTGTTAACCGAGTCTCTTGGACTCTATTGTCCACATCCGTGTTGCATTTTGAGTCGACCTTCATCCCTGTTTGAATTTCGGAAGCTGAAACAGTTGAAAGAGAAGTTGCATTACAGGTCTCAAAGGCTGAAAACAGGCAGAAATACATCATGTATACACTGATATACATATCAGTGCAACAAATACGTGACTAAAAATGGAAATACAGGTAAAAAATGTGGGAATACATGACTGAGGCGAAATACAAGTGTTCGAAAGCGAGAGATACATGAAAAGATCCTATACACACGCTGATATACACTGATATACATCAGGTGTATACAAAAAATGGGAATTTGGTTAAGTCCAAAAATTCCAACGAATTTGGCCCAAGAAAGGCCCAAATTCAACTTCTCTCCGTTACTCTTAAATTATTTAATTGTGATTACTTATTATTTTTTGTTTAACTCTAACTGTAGAATTTTTAATTAACTTAATTAGATTCTCCAATAGACGAACTATTTCTCTGTGTTGTTTTGTTTCTAACAAATCTTATTTTATCAACTCTTGTATTTTCATTTATAATCTTTAGTCAAAACTTTTTTTTTATTAGTTTAAAATAGGTTTTTTTGTTTATAAACCAAAAATGACTCAAATAAAAACCAACTAATTTAGTTTCGTTAAAATTCTCATTACTCGTCTCTAATCCAAATATTTCGATTAAGGTCCCATTTTTCTTTAAAAATAAAAATCGCTCTTTGTTTAACTACTTTCTCAAAGTTAATCTAGTAGTGTAAATTATTATTATAAATACTTACTTAGTCATTTTCTCAAAAAGGTTAATTAAAACTTTTACTCTTCAAAAAAAAAAAAGAAGATTTTTCATGCTTTAGTTTATTAAATTGGTTTAAATTATTATTTCAAAAATGAGTTAAATAAATTCTGATTAATCTAGTTTTATTAATAGTCCAATCACTTGTATTTCGAGTCATATGTTTATTTTGGATCCTTTTCTCTAATAAATATAAATAAATAATATAAAATGTGTCATTTATTTAATTATTTTCTTAAAATTAATCAACTATTACAAGTTATTCTTCTTATGTTAAATCACCTTTTCTAAAAAAAAACTAGTCAAAAATATATTTTAGTCAAGTCGCAGGTCAACCGCATGTTAGCGGACACTTCGAATGCTTAAACCCTTCTCGAAGTGTAAATTGAACCCCGAACCTTCTTTGGTATTTTCAAATGATTTTTTTTTCTGTTTAAATCTTTGAAAATTATAAGTTTTCTTAATTTCTTTAAAAAATTAAGTGGCGACTCTTTCTAAGTATTTCTCAAATTGTTTTATACTTAGAACATTTCAAAAAGTGATTTTTCTAGAGATAGTCAAATTACGACACAACATATAAGTCTTGAAATATTTCTTGACATTTATTAATGTAATTACTACTATCAATTAAAAATAACTAAAACATAAAATTAAGAGAGAATTAAGGAGATGTTAGAGGTAGAAAAAGTAATAATGTGACAAAATAATAGATGGCAATAATGAGCAATAAATGACCCGTTTCCGCAAATCTAAGAAATGTGACGTTTTTTTTTTTTACGTTTTCTAAAAAATCTAGAAAAATGTCTAAAAAAATTGAGAAAAAGATTGTGACATTTCACTTCTTTTATATATATAATTGTGACGTAATACAAAAAAAAAATATATGAATACGAAATTATAGTTACGTAAATAGAGAGACATATTCATATATATTAACAATTTCAAAAAAAAGTACACTTAAATCACAAAAACTGCAATAAAATCTTGCAAAAATTTAAATATAATACTATATATATAGACGTATTCATATATATTGACGACTTCATATAGAGAGAGAAAGAGAGAGACGTATTCATATATATTGACGACTTCAAAAAAATTACACTTAAATCACAAAAATTACAATAAAATCTCGTAAAAACTTGAATAACAATGACACAAATTAAAAATGTACCTCTTCAAGTAAAAAAAGAACTCCATATTAGTTAGCCTGTTATAAGATGATGATAACATATATAGATTAAAAATGAAGGATCAAGAATAAAATAAAAAGAAAAAAAATAAAAGAACAGAGAAAAACACTTACCTGAGACATCAAAAGAAAAGGTATAAGGAGTATATATATCCAAAAATAGAGTAGGAATAAGCAAAGGAATGAAGCCAAATAATTATTGGTGATTAAAAGCATAAAAGTAACTGATGCTACGTGAGGTGGAACATTAATTATTTTCCTAATTTAATTGCCCATTATGCTAATTATGAGGAAGGAAGTTATTTTTTTTAAAATATTAATAAATACATGAAGAAAAAAAATCAAAATTAAGAGAAAAATAGATAAATAGTAATGCTGATCAATAAGGCATGCCACATCAGCAGCCCTTTCATTCAGCTTTATATTATTATATATATATAGATATGTACAAAGTAGTAAGGGTATTAAATAGATTATGGACTAGGCCCATTAACCACCTATTAAAAGTAATTATTTAAAATTTGCTCACTTATTAATTAACTATAGTTGAATGAATAGTTCAAAATTATCAAACCAACTTCACTGACTATCAGGAATGACTCGGGCCAACTATTGGGAGGGGTAAAATAGTAATTTTATAAAAATGACCTTTCGGGTCATTACATTATCCACCACTAAAAATCATGTTCGTCCTCGAACATAAGGAAGGAGAAGGAAGAGTAACCGATGTTACCAAAAGTTTAAGTTATGACCTATCGGTTGGTGTTCATCTCTATATGTGAGCTCCTCTTTAAAACCATTTCATCAAGAACAACTACTAAGAACTGAACTTTCGAATCACAATTTGATAGATCTACAAATCATGAGGGATTATCAAGCCAGAGACTAACCCATGAACTCATCAATCTAAACAGAAACCCATAGACCTTAACACAACCATCATAACAAATCTTTTCTCACATAACCAAGATAACATTCTGAATCGATACCAGCTACAACTAGAAGTGAAACTTTAACCAACCACCACAAACTCATAATGCACAAACCATCACAAATCTTATCAAGATTTCATTTTCACAACATAATCTTTTCACGAGCTTAAGTTATACAAATATGATCTTTAGTCATCATGTACTCATCAAGGGAGAATCAAACTTGTCTAACCCTAAGAAGAAAATGATCAAGTAAACCCAACAAGCGAGACACTTCAAAATGCAGAACCTCTTCATAGTAGCTCTTATATAAGTTCTCATAAGTAAGGTTGTGTGTGTAGAACTACTTGTATACTTCAACTATCCCAAACAACACTGAATTTTCCATAACTGAAATGACCAAATCTGCCCAAGAATTTCACCCTACTAAGAAGACAATCACAGGATCGGTACACCCGATCCACCACTAGGATTTCACCCATAGATGTGGAGACACACACGGGCATTAAAAGTGAATCATACTCTAAATCGTGTCTAGAACAAAATAAATTGTCACATAAGAATGTATAGAATCAAGGTCAGATAACACAAAATACTCTTTCCATAGTGCTTATATAATAAAAAATTTCATTCATCTGACGCCATCTCCTTGAATTTTAGCCAAAAACAAACAATCGTCATGATCCCCATCATAATCGTACACATACTGGATTTATCAAACCCCACATACTCCTAACAGTATTTCACTAAAGCCAACACTCTTAATACTAACAAAACATCTTAGCCACACCAATCATTTACCTTACTCTCAAACCGTGACTAGTATCACAGTCTTCTTAGCAAATACATTATTGCCTTCAAAAAATTTCAAACTATGGCTCCGCTCCCTCTCATTCCAATTAAGCATCTCATGATAGAAATCGGTCACACCCAAGGCTGATAACACTAATTTCATATTAGATAGTACTTTTTCATCGAGATAAATCTATTGAATCACGCTCAATGTCAACTACACGCAAACTACCATTCCAAACTATCACATACCTCATGTCAAAACTCAGAGAAATCCTTAGTCACTTCAATAATTCTATAAACTGTAAGTTCATAACATCTATTCACCATCAAATGTCTATCTAACACATAATAACAGTTTGTGTAGTCTCATCAATAGAGTAGTTTCAATCCCTTCAAAATCCTCAATAACCACGAATAACTGTAGGTTCATACTGTTGCGTATCCATAAGTCACCTCCATAATCTGAATAATTTAGCCTTACATAACAACACATAATCTTACACACCTCACTGTTTTTCACCCAAATCAAAACTCAATCTTCATAAAAATTGCTGATAAATTCCTAGTAAGTCTATACCAAACCAATTCACATCCATAGTCATATTAGAATTTATATATGAAAATTCATACATCTTTCAACTTCGAACCTTGGGTCTATATGAGAGGTCTTATTCCTTCACATCTCTTAAATTCTTCTTATGATGAAAATTTTAAATACTTGAACTCTTCAATACATCAGACTCTTTTTTTCTTGTCGCTGACTTGCTTACCAATCTTATCCTTTGACCAACAATCCATGATATTTTACTTCATACTCTAAATCAAAACTTTAAGTGAAGCCCCCCTTAGGTATACCAATCAAACGTAACCAAATTTACTACTCAAATTATTTTTAGGTCCTTCCAAATGCTTCATACTTAATGCAATCGATCATTTCTTACCTTACCAATTCATTCCTTGACAAAACACACTACCACAAACCCAAACTCACCAAGAAAAAGCTTGAATTTTGAATCCAAATGTGTAACTCAATTCCTTTATCTATCAACATTAGCTCATACTTTGAAGATTTTTATGAATTCATGTATCTTAACTTATCATTGATCGCCTCTCCATCGACGTTATCATATCTTTCGCTAAAAATTCAACCGTACTCATTACCAACTGAAACAAAAAAAAAACTTATCATCACACTCGAGTTGAATGTCGGTACACTCCTTTCTCAAAATTTATCCAATAGTTTTTAACCAATATGATGAATCTGTGACACTATTAACATAAGTAGAGCAAAATAGATGAAACCATGCGTCTCTGAACTCAATTTTCTACCATCTAAAGGTACATCTTTTGTCCTTGCACTCAAAGTAAATATCTTTGTTCTCGATCGCTAGACTAAATTATATTTCACTAATTCTTTCCATTTATGACTCTAGCTCCTTTCAATTTTATTCAGGCGGTGTCTCAACACCTCCTATAACTTTCCATGCAATCAAGCTACTCACAAAATAATATCAAACCACAACATTAAATACTCGCAAGTCGTTATTACAATACAAGATTCATTTAACCAACAATCCTTATTATATAGTTGCATCTCAATCACAATCAATCACAAACCCTTACTACCGTTATGCTCAATAGCGCTTGCCATCATCTTGAACTCAACCTTATCATTGACATGACACCTTAAACCCATTTATACTAACCAAATCCAAAAGACTAACCCAATTTTATACGCACCTTATTACTAAAATTCTCAATTACCTTCACAAAAGTATACTCGTTAGGACTTTCTTTACCCATAAACATGCCATCATAATATCGATCCACTTCCATGGAGCTTACGATGAGATCACCACTCATTTAAAATCTTCGAGATACACTTCTCAACTTAACGCATTAATACCGTATCAACGATCCACCACTAAAATCTTCCTTATACACATTGCTTAACCCCAAACATCTGCAGTAACAACCTAGTTGATTTCTCAAATGTGAATGCAACATCGAATCACATTATACGAGCATGTAATACAAGTGATAAATCTTTAAGTGGTTAGTATTCGCACTTGACATCGACGTATCTGTTTCCATAGACCACTAGTGTCACACCGCAAAAATTTATTAGATCCACCACTAGAACATATCATACCTATCGAGAAGATTGTACCCAAATAGCCTACACATTTCTGCATCATTAAGGAGCTAACATACACTACCAAATCTGTTTGGTCTCTCGTCCAAAGCGATATGCATCCCTTCGTAGATCAGGTCAAAAACAAGAGTAACACATTCTCTAACTCTAAACAAGTAAGAATCGGTACCATTATAGTAGTCGTATTATGACCCTTTTTGATATCCACTCAATCTATGAAAGATTCTAACCTCGATTGGCGCAACATGATTCGCTAAGCAACCCATACATGTTATGACAACCATACCAACTGTACTTTCCAAGTTACATTGTTCATTATTTAGTCATCCCTTTAATCATTCCACTTTCAATTGTCAAACCATTCCATATATCGTATATACCACACATGTACTATTCACTTTACTAGGGTAACTAACCTTACACAACCCCTTCAAATTTTTAAACCTTCTAAATCTAACCACACATCTTTTTCATAAGTATATCACTTCAACTTTAGTACCAGATCTAACATCCCAAGTTCCCAACCATACACGACACCAACTACTCACGTGAGGAATTACGCAAGAGTCATCACATAATACAGAGAGAGAGAGAGTGTGGAATGAAGCGATACAACTCAGAACATACAAAGGATGCATGATAGAGATTCAAAAAGTGAAGATTTTTCCTAAAAGTCACCATAGCCTCTTGAAGATAAGTACAGACGTCTCCGTACCGATCCTCGAGACTCTACTTGTACACACGTGAGACCTATGAACCTGGGCTCTGATACCATTTTGTCACGACCCAAAAATGGACGTGATGGCACTCGTCTTATCCCACCAAGACAGTCAGCCTAACACTCATCCATTACAATAAAATGGGAAAATTTCATAATTAACTCAAAAATACCCCAAAAATCTGGTTGTCACGCGTACAAGCCTCTAAAGTATTATAATAGATTTGAAAGAAAACGTAAGTCTCAAATGATGTTGTCTCTAAAATAGATCAATATCATAAATAGGAGTAAGAAGGTCCACTGAAATGATAAACAACCATCTCACAAGTCCCCAAGAAGCCTCGAAAAATAAGAGAATGGAAAGTATCACAAAATTCAGGCTCGTAACCTACAAAAGTTTCTAGAAACAATGTCATTTGAGACTTGTGTTTTTCTTTTGAATCAATTGTAATACTTTAAATGTTTGTACACGTGACAACCAGATTTTGGGGGTATTTTTGAGTTGATTATAAAAATTTCCGCATTTTATTGTAATGGTTGAATTTTAGGTTGACTTGTCTTGGTGGAATAAGACGAGTGCCATCACGTCCACTTTTAGATCGTGACAAAAATACTATGAGGAGAAGGGTGTTGGAAAGAAAAAGGAAAGATTGAATAATTTGAGGAAAGAGAGTGTAACTTCATGAAAAGGACCACTAAACACTAGTCAAGAGTTAAGGTGCCTCATATAACTATTATTGGTGGTACCTCATGCATATTAAAAAATTTCATGGTCCTACTTGAAAAAAGTGATACATGGAAAAAATAGGGGAGAAAATAAATGTTCAAATTTAGCGGGTGTTTGATTATATTTTATTGTAATTTTTTTTAAATAATAATTTTTAATTTTTTATGTGTCATTTGGAGTGAAAAAAGTAAAAATAACTTTTTATTATATATTTTTCAAAATTTGAAATTCAACTTCAAATTGAATTTCGAATTTTCATGGCCAAACGTATTTTTTAGAGTTCAACTCTAGAAAAAAGTGATTTTTTTAAAGAGAGAAGTATTGAAAACACAACAATACGCGAATTATTAGTTTCATCTTCAAATTATCGACAACCTTAAAAACACCCCCTACTTGATTAACTAAACTTACATATATCCTTAATTTAGCAACATGAGTGAAATACACATCTAAATTCTCATCAAGTTTAGGAGTACTGTTTTCAACACTTCTCTCAACTTTTTATAAGAGCCCTGTACTCGTACAAAAGTTCAAACCACTTACTATATCATGTGACATAATTAAATTGAGTTAGATAAATAAAAATATATTTTTAAAGTTATTTAGAAGATGAAGCTAATATTTCTAAGTCAAATTTTATTTTCAATAATTTTTTCTCAATGATCAAACGTCTATTATAGTATTATTTGTTTTTTAAAAAAAACTCTATAACAAAGAAAAAAAGAAAAGACATCACTCTATCTCTGAATTTTCAAATTTCACTTCAACTGTTTTGTCCATTCATTGAATGTAGAACGCGTTAGCCGATGGTTTTTGTCTCTACTTATTAGAAGCCATGGTTTTTGTCTCTACTTATTAGCAGCCATCTTTTTTTTTAAAATTATAAATAATATATTCGATGTAGGTCTACGATAAAAGTTAAAAATTATAATAATATATATTTCTTTAAAAAAATATAAGATGAAGAAAAAGAGGAATTAATAAATTAACGGGTTGTTAGATGCATAAATATCATTAATTCTAGAATGTATGAGAAGTCTAAAGGTCAACATATCCCACTGACTCCAACAATGTTGTTGTATGTGGAATTCAAAATGGTCAAAATACGCCAATATATATTTTGTATACTAAAAATATAATAGGAAAAGTCAGTGAAAGAAATTAAAGTCTAAAAGTGCAAGCTGATTGAGCAGTATATATATATATATATATATATATATATATATATATAACTCTAAATCACAATAATTAATAACTTTCAATATTCAAAAATCATAATTTTTTGAATAATTCTGTGAATTCCAATTATGTCACATAATTGAGATTGAAAGAATAACATGTATATATATATAATTTATGTTACGATAATTTTCTGCTTATTTTAGATGTATGTATAGTTAAGGCAGAAACATGAAGCCAACCATTTTGCTACTTATAGTGAAATTTAATATTCAAGAAAGTCCCAATCTTGAATATTATATATTATATTTGGGCATAAACTCCCTTTTAAAAGTCTCATAAGTATAATTTATAATATTCAAGATTGGGAAAAGTCCCAATCTTAAATATTATATATTATACTTGGGCCTAAACTCCCTTTTATTATATAGTAGATATATATATTTAAAAGAATTGTAATTCGTAGCTATATATAGTTACTGTTTTATAGCAAATTGTTATCTCCCCTCTCGCTCACCTTTCCCCTCCCACTCTGCTCTCTCTCGCCTCTCTCCTTCAACCCCCCTCTCTCTCCCAAACAATGTTCAAATATATATATTGTATCGATTGTATCAATTCGTACAATTAATTTTCAACTTGATACAACAAATACAACATGTATTCATCATCTCCATGTGAAATATAGGTGAAAGATTTTTTTTCTAACTATTTGTATCCAATTTCATATATTGACAACTGTATTTGTATTTTTGTCAATTGTATTTCTATTTTGTATCAATTCATGTATCACTATGATTTGTATTTTTCCCATTGTATAAGTTGATATAATTGTATTAATCAATATAAAAATAGAGTAAATGAACAGGAAAAAGTTATATATATAAAATTTTATTTCAATAGATCGTTAATTCAAAAAATATATATTAAAGCAACTTAAAAAGAGAAAATACAAAAATGCAGAAGTAACGATAACAACATATTTACTGTATTTCTATATGTAAAAGCCGAAAAGGATAGTGCTTATATAGATCTTATCCATTTTTTTGAAAATAAAAAGAATAATTTCAATATTAATTTATAAAAACATTTTAAAGCAGAGAAAACAGAAAAGTATAGAAATATTAATAACAATAACAAAATAATATCATAATCAAACACAAAAAATAACAAGTGAAATTATTTTTTTAAGCCACTTACAAACCTTTTTTATGTTTGATAAAATTTTTTTATAAGAAATCTTTACTTATATATATAAAAATATTTTTTTAATTCAGTTTATAATTCGCCAAAAAATCTTCATTCCTCGAAATTAACAACATTATTTTTTCTTAAACAAAAAGTACATAATTAAATCACTTCGAAGAAAATGTATTTAGCGAATGAATGTGTGTCGGAAGCTTTTTTTTTTTTCTCAATAATTTAATTTCTTTCTTTATTCTGACATATTAAAAAAAGCCTTTATACTATATGCACTTTATTCTTCATTAAAAAATGAAGAAAAAAACAGCTTTAAGGTTGGATTTTTCTCGTCTCTTTCTTCAATTTGGATATAACAAAACAAGAATTTTTTGAAAAAAACAGCTTTAAGGTTGTAAATTAATTTATGACATTAAATTACATTAATAGTGAAAAGAACTCACAAGTCATTATATATAAATGAAAATACTCCCTCCATTTTAATTTATTTATCCAATTTTTAATAAAACATCCTTTTTTATAATATTTTAATTTTACTTTTTAAATTACATATTTAAGATTACAAAATTTAAATGATATTTTGACAACGTATTTTTAATTTAAAAGTCTTCATAATTTTTTTAAATTTCGTATCAAATCAAAATCAGATAAACAAATTACAACGGAGGAAATATATAACTTTTTCTTTTTTAGTACTATAAATATATGCTTCTACTCTAGAGTCTCATCCACTATAAACAAATTATAGTGCAGATTTCAACACAAATAATTCATTTTCAGATTTTTTTTTCTTCCTCAAAATCTTTGCTATTCCAGGTAATTAATCATATATATTGAACTAATATTTCAATTCTGTATTTTTAGTAATTTTTATTTTGTTGGTTCTGAAATAGGCTTGTTTGATTATTCTTTGCATTTTATGTATCCTATGTTTTAATCGAAAAAAGAAGAAGAAAGTCGTAACATTAATGGTTAAAAAAAATAAAATTTTTGCTAAAATTGTAATATAGAAAGTATATTAAATGATCTTACTAAAAATGAGATGTTTTTCTTTTCTTGGTTTTAAATTTTTAGGATTTTTGTTCTTTTTTTTTTTGTTTTGTTGGTTATTTATATTTTTTTTTTTTGACATAATTAGTAATTAATATATGCAGGATGGTAAAAGGGGCAATGGAACTATGGCTACATGCAATATTTACTTTGCAAATTGTTTTAATTACTGAAGGACATCCTGTTGATATTACTTATCTCCAAAGTGCAGTAGCTAAAGGAGCTGGTAAGTTTTTTTTTCCCAATTAGAGCCGGAGCTAAGATTTTGAGTTTACGAGTTTTGGATTCTAGAAAAGGTAGCTTAGTGTGTTTTAGATATATTAGTTATACACAAATACATGGTTAAGGGTAAAGTGGACATATTTTTTATTTTGATGGCAATGAATCAAAAGTAATTATCCTTTTCCCCATTCAAATTCTTGAACTAAGATAGTCAAGATATGTGTAAGCTGTCCTGGATACCCCATTATCAAAAATGAGGGAAAAAAAACTAGATTGAACTTTTGCTGGTGATTTACGAACAATTATTTTGGACTGCCTACATGAATTTGCATTTGAATTCATCCGATGACTTCAGGGAGGAGCATGGTGCAATAATGCCACGACTTGCCTTGAACGTACAAAAACACGATTGGGATCATCGAAACTAATGTTAATGACAGTGTCTTTCTCAGGAATTTTGAGCAACAAGCCTGAGTTTAATCCAGGTAAAGCTTTTCACCCTTGTTCATATACATCGTTTTAACGCCTTTCTATTTTTAAACATTATTCTGATTGATTGTGTTTTGGAAATTGTAGACTTTTACAATTGGAACAGAATTAGAATTAAATATTGTGATGGATCATCCTTTACTGGTGATGTTGCAGCAGCCGATCCGGTAATTCTATGTTAAAACACTAATCAATTATTGATTTGATATAAACGATATCGTTATATCATTGATTCTTAATGGACATGTTGAATTATGACAGAAAACAAAAGTATTCTACAGAGGAGCCAGGATTTTTTCAGCTGTTATGGAGGATTTCTTGGCTAAAGGAATGAAAAATGCTCAGAATGTACGATCGATGCATCAATCGGTTACAAATTATTGCAGACGATTATATATGCTCACATTATTTAGTTGCTGATAGAAAGTTTTTTCTAATTGTAGGCTATTCTTGCGGGATGTTCAGCTGGTGGTTTGGCTGCAATTCTACATTGTGACAGATTTAAAGGTCTCCTTCCACCGGGTGCTAAAGTAAAATGTCTCTCAGATGCCGGTTTCTTTATCAACTCGTAAGCGTTCGTGTTTGTTATTTTAATCGTGGCCAACTCTCAATTTTTTTGAGAAATTTAGATTTCCGATTTTCTATAAAAGAATTGGTTCTCTGTTGCAGGCAGACTATTTCTGGAACCTCTCATATTGAACAGTTCTACAGTGAAGTTGTTAACACACATGTATGCTTCTCTAACCTATGCTCCCTCCAGGATCCGACACTCTTTCCTTTTTTAGTCAGTGTCGACCCTCGAAAAGAATGACAACTTTCTATATTTAGTACTAATAATATCTTGTTTTAGACAAGTTTCAAAAGATTTTCTTTCTTTTTTAGATTTTGTGCCCAGTCAAACACCTTCACATGAATTTGACGGAGGGGTGATTCTCTCTCACATATAATCTGCTTGTTATAAATATGTCCTCTTCATACCAAAAATGATGCTCGGACCTACAATATACTATAAAATTTCGTGGAAAGTCACTAAGGAAGTTCTATAGATTTGATTTTACTCGTCCTAAGTCTGTTACATTATCTTGGATTCAAGGTTCTGCGAAGAATTTGCCTCAATCGTGTACCTCAAGACTGAAACCGGGATTGGTAAGAGAATTTGTTTTCACAAAAATATATCTTTCCCTTATTTGATGCATCATCTTATGCGAAAACACCGCTATGTTGCAGTGTTTTTTCCCACAAAACGTTGCTCAACAAATCCAGACACCACTTCTCCTAGTAAATGCAGCCTATGATTCCTGGCAGGTCAGTTCATGTCTGAAATTTATTTACTTCTGTAATAAAACCAAAGTTCCACATGAATGTTTTATTATTTGGCTTTCCGCTGCATTAGAATTTAGTCTTCGTTATCACGAAGTCATTTTATATGTAGATACACTATATATGAAGTCGTTTTGGCTCTTTAAAATTGTTGATTTTTGCTCATACTTTGTTCTTAAAATTTTCAGATAAAGCACATTTTGGCTCCTGAGGTTGCGGATCCTCATGGAACTTGGCGCAACTGCAAGCTTGACATATTGAAATGCTTGTCTGCTCAACTCCAAACTATGCAAGGTTAAGACTCTTAAGCCCTTTATTGTTCCTTCATTCACTCGGAGTACACCATTAAGCTATCGATCAATGGGAATTCAGAGTACCTATATGTTGGTTATTGAAGTGTGTGATCATATCATCTAAAACCTTAAGTTGGTAGTGGAGAAAACATACTTTTATTATTTAATTATATTTTCAATACGCCCCCTCACATGCACACCTGACTCTTCCTACCACGGGCCACACAAGTGGGAATTCATTTTAATAAAACGAGATCCGACCCCATAACTTCTTCTTGTGCTGATACCTTATTGAAGTGTGTGACCATATCTAGCTCTTAAGGCTTTTGGATGAGATGGTTACATGTTTCAATATAGGTAAAGGAAAACAACCTTGACCAGATTATAGTAAACAACAATATCGAATCTGCCTGTCCTTTGTGTGGCTAACACTTCCAAACTAAAATAACTAGTTGTAGTAAGTGTGAAGATGCTAAATTAAGTGTAATATTTACATTTAGAAGGTGTCTTTTACACTCTGTATCTAATACATGATGTAATTTCTCAGCTTTTAGGTCAGAGTTCTTGAAAGCATTGAATTCACTCGGCCCTTCCTCAACGCGAGGGTATTACATCAATTCTTGTTACGCACATTGTCAAACCGGAACGCAAGAGACATGGCTAATGGATGACTCACTAGTATTAAATGGCACGGTACGCAATCATGAACTCAAAATTATTTCAAAATTACATTTAGTATACATAAGCTTCTCTACCCTGCAAAGATAGATAGGGGTATGGTCTGCATACACTCCACCCTTCTGAGACTCCACTTGTGAGAATATACTGGTTATGTTGTTATTGTTGTTTATCTTACACAAAATTCTGTCATTCCGTTATAGACAACTATTGACACTTCCAAAAAATTGTGTTCTTACAGACGATTGCCAAAGCAGTTGGAGATTGGTATTATGAAAGAAAACGATTCCAAGAGATCGATTGTCCTTACCCCTGTAACAAAACTTGCTTTTGAATAGACTGCTCGTCCACTAGATACGGATAACATAGATGATTGATGGAGAAGTTTATCAATACACAAAGACTTGCAAATTTTCTTTAAGGGGGGAAAAGAAAAATATGGAATTGAAGAAGTGTATCAAATATGTAATACAGTAAGGGAAAGCCAACTCTGCACCGAATTGTGTGTTTTGATTTCCCCATAGAGAAACTATTATGTATCATTTTGTTTGAGGTTAATATTATGTATCTTGTTATAATGTGAAAGTCAATAATTCTTGGTGCATACTACTCCCTCTACCTCTATTTATGTCACACTTTTCACTTATTCAGTGTCAATTTGACTAATCTTCGAAGCTAACTGAATACTCATATCCTTTGTTTCATATCTGCTTTGAGCAAACAAAGATACCAAAAGAGGAAGTATCATCAAATGAAATGAAATTAAATATTAAAGATCTAGGATGGACCTTAATGGTGTGCAACTCGACTAATTCCACAGAATACCTCTACCTCCCACAAGCAACAGGTATCACGTCACTTTGTCTACCAAAGCTAGGATAGGTGGGAGGAAATCTCTTCATCTATTGTTTTTTGTTTTTGTTGGAATTGAACTCTGAGACGTCATGATTTTTAACCGACTTCATTGATCACTATCCTAACAAAGGTAGGGGTATGTGGAATAAGATGGAGATACATAATAGAAATATGATCTTGAAAATAACAGATCAAACATGGACAAGTAAAAATAGATGGAGACATTATTTAAGATAGAAGGTGAAATAAGTAGTTCAGATTATAATCTTGAGATTTTGTAAAGGTCACTTCTTGATTTCATTTTCCTTCATTGAATACACAATAAAAATACAATCTCTATTGGTAAGCATCAAATGCAAGTAAATATAAGAAATCAAGAATTGATTTATAAAATTTGAATAACTGCTAAAAAACACATTAGTACTTAGTGCAATCTGTAGGCTTAAAGGACAGTTTGTTGGCCTTAAGATCATATCCAATTAGAAAATTGGCTTGTGCCATATTTCCAAGTATGGAAATTTGATTTCCTCCTGGCACTATTGTCAAACAAACTATACCTTCCTCCACTTGTGTAAAAATGTTTGAAGTTGACAACTCTAAATCTGCATTTGTAAAATGTGCAACAATCTTTGGAACATCATAATACCATTCTCTAGACTCATAACACAAATCAAGTCCCCCATAAGTACCATCCTTCCTAGTAGCATTGATCGAATGCATCAACAATGATGCCAGGACCAGACACGATAGCATTGTCACCAAAGTTGCTGTGACTAGTTGCATTGGAACTATCTAACAATAATTCTAATGGGATCAAACAATAAGTGAATTTCCCTTTGATTTCATGATGCATTTGGTTGACAATTGAGACATTGCCACCACCTAAGCCAATGATACCAGAAGTGACATTGGTAAATGAGCCACCATTGTCATGTCCACAACCAAACACAATGTTAGGAATTGAAACATGTTTACCAGAACTAGAAGCAAATGTGAAAGTTTCAATTGAAAGATCACCCATAGTGTGAGATAAGTCACCATAACTCACTTGATAATTACATCTATTATTGTTACATAGTGACCCTTGACAAAGTTTATAGTGACAACCAATAGTTTTATAAGAAGAGCTATTCTTGGGATTGAAAATAGGTGTCAATTGTTTGAAACAATTAT
This sequence comes from Solanum commersonii, assembly GCA_029007595.1. Classification (NCBI taxonomy): domain Eukaryota; kingdom Viridiplantae; phylum Streptophyta; class Magnoliopsida; order Solanales; family Solanaceae; genus Solanum; species Solanum commersonii. The sequence continues at coordinate 63,526 of JAJTWQ010000409.1, forward strand.
CACAAGGCTCAAAAAAGGAAGCCTGGGAGAATGACCGATGAAAGGCCTTTTGAGGCGTTCAGATGGAGTGTTTGATGGATCGTGATAAGGTGAAAGAGGAGAATCACGATGTATAAGATCTAGAGTGAAGCCATTTATACTTTTACAACCAGAAATTAAAGAAAGATGAAAGAACGATAAAAGAACCAACATAAGAGTGAAAGCTTTAGTATTAATCTCCATGGTTGAAAAATGATGGAAGAGGAGACAATGTTTAGTACCATTTTATAGGTAGCAAATTATATGTTCAAGTCCAATTGATTAAAGAAAATGTAATAATAGGGGAGAAAGTGAGATTTTGTTACCATTAATTATCAAATACTAGAGTATGAAGTGGGACATTTTGTAAAGTTGACTTTCACTTTCCATAAAATACATGGATATATTAGATTTTATTAGATCATGCCATATATACTCCTTATATTTACATTCCATATTTTCTACTAATAATAATGAGTATAATAAAATGGGAAAATTGTGTAAAATAGCAAACTATTAATTCAAATTAAATGCTATAACCATAGTTTGATTCAATTGCAACCCGTAGCAAACTATTGTCATTCGCCTCTTTCCTTGAAATTCTTGCTCGCCACTCTCGCTTTATCATTGGCAATCTCTCCCTCGCCTCTCTCACTTTTATACAAGCACAAATGTATAAAATGTGTTTGTGTTTGTATAAAGTGAGAGAAAACTGTGTCTATATACATATCTTTTCGTTCGCCTCTCCCCCCGAGAATCTCGCTCGCCACTCTCCCAGATCTCACTCGTCATTCTCACTTTATACAAACACAAATGTATAATTTGTGTTTATGTTTGTATAAAGTGAGATAAAATTGTATATACAAATACAAATACATATATTTTCGTCCTACACTTATAATTATACAAATACAGATCTTTTCCTGCCCATTTTTCTTTTGGCTTTCTCTCTTTCTCGCTTTATACAAACACATATTATATAATTGATTCTTTTGTATATGTATACTGAAACAGATTATACAATTGATCTTTTGTATATGTATACCGAAATATACATATTAATAGCCATAGAAAACATAAAGTTTGCTATGGAGCGCAATTATACAAACTATAGTTATAGCATACAAATATGATTTTTATATTTGCTAAACCTAAAATTTACTCTAATAAAATCCATGAACTTTCTACTCTCTGAAAATATTCATGCAATACAATCCATTGACTTTATAACAATGTCATCATTTGGGAAAATGAACTAATATGATTCTCCGCAATACTCGTTAAAAAAGTGATGCATATATATTGTCACTATCTAATTACAGATCTGACTCAATTAAAACAAACTCAATTCCTATTTTACTAAAATCCGACCCAAATCCATTTTATGACTTAGTAGAAGATGAATTAAGTTATTTTTATTTGGTCAGGTCTGAAGGGGTAAAAAAAGGGAGGAGATACCTTATTAGACATACATTCATACCATATATATTAGTTCTACTTATACTTTTAAATAATTATGTATTTTATAATTAATTAAGAGTTTTCTATAATATATTGAGGAAGATACACCAAGATACATGTATTTTTGCTACCAGATATACTAAATAGGCAGAGAGGCAAGCGAGATGAGGAGAAAGATAGTCATGTATCCCAAATACATGTGAATCACACTAAACACATGTATATGTATGTATTTAGTTGTGATTCGCATGTATCATATACATAGGAAAGTGGCGAGCAAGATGGGAGGGAGGTGAGCAGATTTGTCTATGTTTCCTAGATACGTGTGAATCCACTTGAATACAGTATATCTAGAATAAATTATACCTAATTTTGACCTTATGTATCCCGAAATATATGTATCTAAACATACCTGGATGTATCAAAATCTAGTAAGATTCTTAATATTACAAATATCTAAGTAATTAGATCTAAGCGAGTGGAATTTCGATAAGTTCCACTAAAAAAAGGCAACTTTTTAAGGTCACGTGGAAGTATATGTTGAAGGGTTTGTCCCTCATTTAACTCTGAGACGTCATGATTTTTAACCGACTTCATTGATCACTATCCTAACAAAGGTAGGGGTATGGTGGAATAAGACAGACACATAATATAATTATGATCTTGAAAATAACAGATCAAACATGGACAAGTAAAAATAGATGGGAGACAATTTTTTCATATAGAAGGTGGAATAAGTAATTCAGATTATAATCTTGAGATTTTGTAAAGGTCACTTCTTGATTTCATTTTCCTTCATTGAATACACAATAAAAATATAATCTCTATTGGTAAGCATCAAATGCAAGTAAATATAAGAAATCAAGACTGATCAATAAATTTTAATAACTAGCTAAAAAATCATTAGTACTTAGTGCAATCTGTAGGCTTAAAGGATACTTTGTTGGCCTTAAGATCATATCCAATTAGAAAATTGGCTTGTGCCAAATTTCCAAGTATAGAAATTTGATTTGATCCTCCTGGCACTATTGTCAAACAAACTATACCTTCCACCACTTGTGTAAATATGTTTGAAGTTGACAACTCCAAATCTGCATTTGTAAAATGTGCAACAATCTTTGGAACATCAATAGTACCATTCTCATTAGACTCATAACACAAATCAAGTCTCCTAAAAGGATCATCCTTCCTAGTAGCATTGATCGAACGCATTAACAATGATTCCAAATTCAAGTAAAAATCATCAGGCACATAGGTTAACGTTGTACCAGAATCAATTACAATGTTGCCTAGATCATAATCTGGTTGAGAAATCGAAGAAGATTTGAATTCTAACGTCTTGTTTCCAATGCTGATACCTTTCAAATTTAGATAGTAGAATGTAGGTGATTCCTTTTTAAAGATGAGAGTTGAAATGATGCCAGGACCAGACACGATAGCATTGTCACCAAAGTTGATGTGACTAGTTGCATTGGAACTATCTAACAATAATTCCAATGGGATCAAACAATAAGAGAATTTCCCTTTTATTTCATGATGCATTTGGTTGACAATTGAGACATTGCCACCACCTAAGCCAATGATACCAGAAGTGACATTGGTAAATGAGCCACCATTGTCATGTCCACAACCAAACACAATGTTAGGAATTGAAACATGTTTACCAGAACTAGAAGCAAATGTGAAAGTTTCAATTGAAAGATCACCCCTAGTGTGAGATAGGTCACCATAAATCACTAAATAATTACATGTATTATTGTTACATCGTGATCTTTGACAAAGTTTATTGTGACAACCAATAGTTTTATAAGAAGAGCTATTCTTGGGATTGAAAATAGGTGTCAATTGTTTGAAACAATTATCACAAGGCTCACATTGTGTCCATGTCAAGTCACTACCAGTGTCAGCAATGACAAAAGTGTCTTTTGGGGGTGTACCAATGGATATTTTCATGAGGAATTCACCTTCGTTTGGTGTAAGAGTCGATTGGATTGAAGGAACACTTTTTCCCCCAAAAAAGGAAGCCCAGGAGAATGACCGATGGAAGGCCTTTTGAAGGCGTTCAAATGGAGTGTTTGATGGATCGTGATAAGGTGAAAGAGGAGAATCACGATGTATAAGATCTAGAGTGAAGCCATTTACACTTTTACTACCAGAAACTAAAGAAAGATGAAAGAACGATAAAAGAACCAACATAAGAGTGAAAGCTTTAGTATTAATTTCCATGGTTGAAAAATATATTATGAAGAGGAGGCAATGTTAAGTACCATTTTATAGGTAGCAAATTGTTTGTCCAAGTCTAATTAATTAATAAAAATTTAATAGGGGAGAAAGTGAGATTTTCTTACCATTAATTGTAGGTGGCAAATTGTATGTCCAAGTCTAATTAATAAAAAAAAAAGTAATAGGGGAGAAAGTGAGATTTTCATACCATTAATTATAGGTAGCAAATTGTATGTCCAAGTCTAATTAATTAAAAAAAATGTAATAGGGAAGAAAGTGAGATTTTGTTACCATTAATTAGCAAATACTAGAGTATGAAGTGGGACATTTCGTAAAGTTGACTTTCACTTTACATAAAATACATGGATATATTAGACACTACAAAATAAATATCGATTTGTGGGGTTAAAATTACAAATAGTGGGGGTTAAAATTAAACCAATACATTCATAATTGTAATTAAATTAATTAATATCTCATGGAATAAAAAATACAAAGCTTTGATAAATCATGAAGAAATTAATATAAATTAATGTCAAATGTCTTCAAATTTACAGTAGACTTACATTAAATTGAAAGATCATAAAAACGAAAAAATTGGATACGTTGTCTCTGTGTACACAATATCCGACTAAACTCACAGCTTCTCTAAACACCCTATTTGACTATCGGTTCTCTGCTGTCAAAATAGAAGTCATGGAATATGGTTATTATTGTTAAATTCTTGGTTAATTGTGAGAAGAAGAGCACTTGTTATTATTCGGTTTATTCAATGACCAAAATTAGTTATTCATCAAAGTTTCATTTATTTAATGACCAAAATTAAATGGAGATAGTAATATCTAACAAATACGTACTAGCTAAGAAATTTCAATATCTTTAAAATGTGTTTTTATTCCTGCACAACAGTTTATATGGTTAATGTGTTTCATTTCTTCAATTTGATCATTCCAAAAGTTTTAATTTGTAGCAATTTCTCCTAATTGGAAAAATGAGTCCCTTAGCAAGTTATGTGACCCCTTTTTCTAGCAATTTGAGGTTAAGAGGAATTGAAGTAGTTTAGAGGGATATTTATTGGCTGAGTGATTTCAATGTCAATATTGTCAGGGTGTACATTAATGATGAAGTTAATAGAAAGTAAAGAGTTTTAATTGTTATTTTTGACTTCAATGAAAGTAAGTTATTTCTTCCAAATTCGGTCTTGTTGGGAAAGAAAAAAGGAAGTGACTCAACACATAGAAGGATCATTCAAACAAACTCTGTCGATCGCCCTGCCCTGAACAAAGCAGTTCAAATAGGAAGATACATATATCTGGAAATACCTGAATGCACCAAAATCTAGTAAAATTCGTAATATTGCAAATATCTAAGTAATTAGATCATATGCTGAAATTTCGATAAGTTTCACTTTAAAAAAAAAGAGGCAACTTTTTAAGGTCACATGGAAGAGTATGTTGAAGGGTTTGTCCCTCATTTAAATTAGCAAGGTAAAAGTAATTAGAGGGTGTTTGAATGGATTTATTTTAGGTGCTTTGACTTTTAATAACTCTTTTTTAATTCTTCATGGTGTTTGAAAAAGATGAAAAATAAGCTAAAAACTACAATATGACTTTTAGCTTTTAGCTTATAATAAGTTATTTTAAAAAGGCCAATTCAAACCCCCTCCAAGGCACATTTCCTCTGGTGGTATATTAGCTTAAGAAAACACAAAATTAAAAGATCTCAATTACTAAGTATTGAACTAACAACATTTATATTTACTGATAATTAACCAACAAAACAAGCCTAGTATTTTGTACAATCTGTAGGCAGAAAGGAGATTTTGTTGGCCACAAGATCATATTCAATTAAGAAATTTCCTTGTGCCAAGTTTCCAAATATAACAATTTCATCTGCAGGTACTATTGTAAGACAAACCAAACCTTGCTCAATTTCTGCAAACGTGCTTGATGGCGATAGCTCTAAATTCGCATTTGTAAAATGTGTAACAATTGTTGAAGCATCGATAGTACCATTCTGAGACTCGTAACATAGATGAAAAGTCCCTGATGGATCGTCCTTCCTATTAGCACGAATTGAATTCACCAATGTTGATTCCAAATTCGAGTAAAAATCGTTAGGCAAAAGTGTTGATGTAGTGCCGGAATCAATTATAATGTTACCAGCTTGACCATCACCACCACTAGCATTATCAGAAGGAGAAGTCTTAGAAGATTTGAATTTCAACATCTTATTTCCAACACTGACACCTTCCAAGTTGAGATAGTAGTATGTGGATGGTTCCTTTTTTATCAAGGGAGTTGAAACGACATTAGGACCAGACACAATGGCACTACTCCCAAAGTTGATGTGACTTGTAATATTTGAATTAATTGATGAGTCAAATGGAATTGGGATCAAACAATAAGAGAATTTCCCATTTATCTCTTTGTCCAGTTGGTTGATCATTGAAACTTTACCACCGCCTAAACCAATAATACCAAACGTATAATTATTAAACGTTCCACCATTGTCATGACCGCAACCAAAGGCAACATTAGGAATCACAACATTTTCACCAGAAGTAGAAGGAAAAGTGAATTTATCAAAAGCAAGGTAACCAATAGTGTGTGATTGATCACCATAACTCATTTGATATTCACAAACATTTCCTTTCACACAAGATGAACCCTCTAGTGATGTACATACTTCAACCTTACACCCCACAGTTTTATAAGTAGAGCTTTTCTTCAAATCAAAAAGAGGTGATGATTGTTAGAAACAATTTTCAGAAGGCATGCATTGCATCCATGTTAAGTCACTACCAGTATCATCTATAGCTACAATTTCAACCGGGGGGGTTCCAATTGATAATTTCATGAGGTATTCACCCGGGATTGGTGAAATATCCGATTAAATTGTGTTGGGAGTGTTGACACCCAATTTTGGACCTCCACATTATAGATTAATCATCGAGCTTCTTCAATTTCAAGCAATTTAAAAAAAAAACTAGTTTTATAAAATTTCAAAAAAAATAAAAATAAATTATAATATAGTTTGCAAATTATTTTAAATAGCTGTATTATTTTTATAAGTTTTAAATAATATATATGTTTTACATATTTATGTATATAATTAGTATATTTTATGATTATTCGAAAATCGTCTCGAAAAAAAAAAGATTTTATATTTTAAATATTAGGGATGGTTATAATTTTGAATTAATGAGTTTTATGAAATTCAAAATACTTTCAAGCTATGTTTAAAATAATTTTATCATTTTTCAATAATAAATATGTATATTTTTGCAATCACGTTATTTTATAAATATTTGAAAATCATCACAAAAGATTTTACATTTTAGCTAAACATTTTAGTAATTTACTTTAAGTTATAGTTATAATTTCGAGTTAATTAGTTTTGTAATTGAATTAGTTAGTTTATAATCAAATTAATTTTTTTTTAGTTACTAGGAAGCTCATTAATTAATTTATATTAACTCATCTTGTTTAAATTTTAGCCAAATTCACCAATTAAATTATATTAGGCTATAATTAAAATCCATTTGACTATTATTTAATAACAATTTTAGTCAATTGCTTACCCAATTCAATAGGCCAATTTTGGGCCATTTCCAATCCCATTTTCCCAGCCCAACAATACACAGTAACACCATATAGCAACCACCTTCCAGCCCACCAAGAAATAAAATAAAATAAAATTATAATACATACCCAATTCTCACAACAACAAATACATACAAACAGCAGCCCAAACAAATTTGATTAGTCTAATTTTATTAATTTTCTAATCACTTGCACCTTAATTTAAATATTTTCATTTTAGGTCTCTTCCTCTAAAGAGATAGAATAAAATGGTTCATTTCTTAGTTATTTGTTTAAACTTAATCGATTAGTGTAAATTATTATATATTTTTTTATGTTATTATTTTTCTAAAAATAGTCAAATACATTTTAGTCAAGTCGTAAGTCAATCGCGTGTTAGCGGACACTTCGAATGCTTAAACCCTTCTCGAAGTGTAAATTGAACCCCGAACCTCCTTTGATATTTTCAAATGATTTTTTCTGTTTAAATCTTTGAAAATTATAAGTTTTCTTAATTTTTTTAAAAAATTAAGTGGCGACTCTTTCTAAGTATTTTTCAAATTGTTTTATGCTTAAAACATTTCAAAAAGGTGATTTTTTCTGAATACAGTAAAATTACGACACAACAGAAATGATGACTCTGCTGGGGAATTAATTAAGTTCTAACTATAAGATTTGATTTATCTGACTAATTATATTAATTGTTAAATTATTTATCTTTGCTTAATGTGTTTAAATTGGTATAACTGTCATTGCATTTCAGGACATCTTCATATTATATGTATAGTATATTAAGGACGGTTTTTGCATAATCGCAGCCAAACTTTTTATACTCAACCCTTTTCCAGAAGGATCGGAATTTTTTGGTACGTCATGCGTCCAATGGTTGTCGTGAATTCCAGCCTAAGTTGTCCACTTGGGTTCCCGGTCTTTCAAAAGCCACTCTTAGTCAACTAGAGTAGAGCGAAACCAAATCCCAAATTTAGCGCATTTTGAACTAAGTTGACCCAACACCCAATGCGTGTTGGGCCCATTAAAAGTCCACCTTGTGTCTATTTGGCCTATTTGTCAATAAAAAGACAATCATATTTATGTGTTTAATTGAAGGATGTATATGTCATTTTTAAACAAATCAATTATCAAGTGGGGGTGGGGGTTAACTTACCTTTGTTTGTTTTTCTTGTAGGATGAATCCAACATTTGAGTCGTTGAGAACCCGAATGGTGACTATACCTGATCCTTACCTCCAAGTTTTGTGGAAATTCATGAACAAGAAAAATAAGAAGAAAGTTCAAAGACACATAGGTCATCTCCCATCATTAATGGAAACGGTGGCTTACCCCGACTTGATTGGAACGATGGTGAAATTTTGGGACAGCAACGACATGGTATTTTGATTTGGGGAAGTAGAGTTGACTCCGACTATAGATGAGGTTCTTGCCGATTACGAGAGTGTTGGCATGTGCAACAAAAGGAAACGTCAATCCGATACTGATCTCCTCTTTTCAAAGGTGTGGGATTTTGCCGAAATCAAAGAAAAATTATCACTCGTCAAAGTTGAATGGATGGACAGGCTTCTTGGGTCAAATATTCCACTTTGGAAGTTGTATTATCGATTTGGACGCACAAGAGCTTACGAGAAGTTCAAAGAAGAGTTTGTTTCGGAAGAAAAATGGAAAGAAACACGCCCCCTCGCTTTTGCGATATGTCTACTTGGGACAATGGTGTTTCCCCAAGGACCAAACTACACCATCCATCCAAGTGTAGTAATGGTTACTCATGCTATTTTTTATGGAGTAGGCTATGGGTCTGCAAGAAAATACTATAATTTAGCCCCTATGATCTTATCCGACATTTACAGGGCATTGGATAGATGTAAAAACGACACACATTTTTTTCAAAGGTGCAACCTGATACTTTAATGGTGGATGATGAGACACTTGATCAAAACTCATAATTCAACAGAACCAGATCCCTTGGAAAGACCAAATAGACTCGAAAGTTACGATTGGTGGGTGTAGCGTAATCATTTCAACAGGACTGGAGGCCAAGAGTTTTGGTACCCGAGATTTCAGGGTTTGAAAGAGAAAAATATGCAGTGGTCGATTCAATGCTTGGTAGTAACAAAACAAATTGTAATCCGAAGTGGAAAGGCCCCCTACTTGATATTTGCTGGGTTGAGAGGAACTTGGTCATACGCTCCTTCTCGAGTACTTAGACAGCTAGGAGGGAAACAAGAGTTTCCTCAAATCGAAGACATAACAAGATTTGTGACGGATCATGAAAATGGTAAAGTCACTTTTACTAAAAATATACTTCAATTATGGAAGACTCGAAGGGTATTGGGTGAGCCGGTGCCAAATAGGTTTCATCCGAAATGTTCTAAGGATTACAAAGAATGGTTAAAGAAGAGTCTCATCGAAACTATCGAACCCGGTCCAAACGTTCCCCATATTATTGCAGATGTTGGAGCCAAACATCAAATCCGACTTCATCAACTCCAAGAGAAGTTTGATAGGAATGAGTTAGAGCATCAACGTCGACACTCAGAAGACGCCAAAGTCATAGCTCAGTTGAAGCAAGAGCTACAAAAATGCAGGCAATGTGTGTCAGAATTAGATGATAGCATGGAGCAACAGATTCAGTCGGTCGAGAGGTTCAAACATCAAGAAGGGGCTCGATTGGAAAGAGATCACCTATGGGCGAACAAATATGCTATGTGGGAAGAGGTCAGCATAGCCAAGAGGAGCAGACTTGGTGAAAGATTAGGATGAACTTAGAGTTTGTTATCATCCCCTGCGTGAGATTGCTTTATTTGTACTTTGTCTTGTAATTTATTTTTCAAACTTTTTTCCCCAATTTTATGTTTGTCAAGCATTTTTTAATGCTATTAATGAAATACTTTGGGGATAATGAATTGGCTTAAAAAGACATATACATCCTTCAATTCGCTAGGCCTACCCTTAGCACAAAAGGGTCACATGCATGTTTAGGACGCGATATTTGTTTGTTTACTTGTATGCTTTAACTATTTATGTGATACGTTGCTTTGAATAAAGATATTTTTAGCCCACTCCTTTTCAAAAAAATTCTGAAAATTTCGCAATACCAAATACAAGTCGCAACCAAATGTCCGACCAAAACTCCATGAGTCTTAAGTTTCTCAGTCAAAAATAAAAATCCTACTACCGAATCCTAAGACACAACTCTATCATCTCATGAAAAGTAAAATTGCAGCTAAGATGGAAAAATGCAAGAGTATCGATGGAGAGCTGACTGAAGAGGATTTGAGAATGAAATTGCAGCGGCTCAGACAAGAGATCCAAGAAACCAGAGAAAGGAGAATAGAAGTGGAGTTTGCCACCGCGGTCGTACGAGCAGCAAATGCGGCACTAGACGCGGAGTTTGCTGCAAAAATAACAAAGTGTGTTGTTATAGATGAAGAGACAGTTGTTGTGCGAAAGAAGCACAATGCCTTAAAAAATGTAACTATGATGCTTCAGAAGCCACGTGGAAAACACTCCTCATTTAGCCAAGAGGCCACCAGCATTGATCCCAAAGGCTTTAGACCTGAAGCTGCCGAAGAAGATATTGGGGAGGAAATTGTTTATAGACCTCCTCTACAGGGACGATGGAAAGAAGGGAATGAGAAAATCACCTTCAAAGCATATGAGTTTACCCCCCGTGATTAATGCTATAATCAGAAGAATAATGGCTTGGGTGAAGGCACGTTTTATCTTTTAGGAGCTTTATTGTCTATTTTTTACTTTCTTTGTAATCTTCAAGAAATGAATAAATGAAAATGAGACTTTCTTGGTATTCGAACTACGTAGGGCCTGAATTCTCCTTGGGAGATACGTAGGCAATCTTTCAAGGCCCGGCCCCTATCTTTTAAAAAAATTTCTTTTCCCCTTCATTCTACAAGGAAGCGTTGAGTTCAGATCAACAAATGCCCAGAGATGCAACAAGAAGACCTTAGCTCAACGCAATTTAACCTTTCTGAGTCACCAACCTCAACATAAAAGCGAGCAAATTCCTGCTTGTTCAAAAGTCAGTCCCTATTATTTGTGGGTTAGCATGTTCTCAAACAAAGCAACTTTTATGTGTTTATATGTTTTCAATGTGATATTTTGCATTATTTGTGCTAAATCAAAACTAACAAATTTGCCTTTGAGTTGTTTTTCTCAACAGGTAGTTAGAACTGATCTGTGTCGATAAGCTGGCTGATCATCCTTATTTCACTAGATCTAAAGGTCCTACAGATTCCTTCCCCAATCAAAGTTCACAAAAGGGAAAAGCAACAATGGGTGATAACAACAAAGAAACCAGCCTTACTGATATCGTGGTGGCTCAGTCCGCCCTTGCTGATCAGAATGAACGGATCCTGCAGTTGATGCAACAAATTGCTGAAATGAGTGTTGACAACAAATTGTTGTCAACACTCAACCAAACGGAAGACCTCCAGCTCAAATTCCCCTGCAAACGTGGAACAAGCTCAGAACCCGCCTTTAAGCCCTGCTCATAATCCCTCCATGATTGACCTTACCACCCAAAACCCCCATTATGCTTCAGCCTCTTATCAAACACCAGCCCCTCCTCAAAATACCAACCTCCAAGCACCACTCCATCCCCCCAATGCAAACCACCAAATTGGCCTACCCCCTCACAACCAAAACGCTAATAACCCACGCACTTCCCTCCTTCACAAAAACCAATATACCAACCCCCAGACTTTTCTCCAAAACTATCACGCCCCTTTAAATAGCCAGAGTCCCTCTATTGCTCCACCACTACCGCAAAAAATCGCTTTCCAAACACCAGTCCCCAACGAGCACAACGCCTATGGTTCAGAGCTCGACCACTATGAGGAGAGAGAGAGAGAATGGAGGTCAAAGGAAGGGACCGTCAAGATAGATATGAAGGAAGAAATTAGAAAAGCCATGAAGGAGTTAAACTGCATTCCTGAGGTCACCGGGTTGAGTTATGAAGACCTGTGCATTCATCCGAATTTGGACCTCCCGGAAGGGTTTAAGGTGCCAAAATTCGATATCTTCGGAAGAACGGGGAACCCCTTAGCACACCTGAGGGCCTACTGTGACCAACTCGTGAGAGTTGGGAGAGACGAAACTTTGTTAATGCGGCTTTTTAGCCGAAGTCTGAGTGGAGAGGCTCTAGAATGGTTTACGTCTCATGAAATGAGACAGTGGTCTAGTTAGAACGCTCTGGCTAAGGACTTCATCGAACGATTCGCCTATAATGTGGAGATCGTTCCTGATCGTTACTCTTTGGAAAAGATGAAGCAAAAGTCGATCGAAAGTTATAGAGAATTCGCATATAGATGGCAAAAAGAGGCAGCTAGAGTTAGACCTCCTATGTCAGAAAAGGAAATCGTCGAAGTGTTTGTGCGGGTGCAAGAGCCCGAATATTATGACAGAATCATGTTGCTCGTTGGAGCAAAATTTGCTGAGATAGTCAAGGTAGGTGAAACTATCGAAGATGGATTGAGAACCGGGAAGATTGCCCGTATTGCTGCCTCGCCCGGATCTTCGGGTTTGTTGAAGAAGAGAAGAGAGGATGTGTCCTCTGTCTCCTATGAGGGGAAGAAGACCCCAAGGAAAACCCCATCATACCAAGGTCGTTCTCGACCTTCACAGAGTTCATACACGGCTTGTTATACATAGGCTGATTACCAAAATAGTCTTCCCCCGGGTTATCAAAATACCCCTCCTCTCATTTACCAAATGCCCCCTCCAATTTACCAAACTCCACCTCATCACTATCGGAACGTCGCCCCTAACTGTGCCAATGTTCAGACAAATTACCAAACTCCTCCCCCGACATATCAAACCCCAGCTCCACTTTACCAAAATATCCCCCCGAACTACCAAGCTTCACAACCAAATTACCAAACCAATTCATATCCCAGATATCAAGCCCCCCGTCCAAACACTTCAAATTATCGTCAAATGCCTCCTCCTCAGCAAGGCAATTACGATCTCCCCCGTCCTAGATTTGAGAAGAAACCCGCCAGAATTTTTACCCCGCTCATTGAAAGCCGAATAAAGCTGTTCGAGCAATTAACTACAGCAGGATATATTCATCCAGTGGGGCCCAAGTCAGTTGATACTAGCTCAAAGTTTTACAGACCTGATCAGAGGTGCGCGTATCACTCCAACAGTGTCGGACATGATACCGAGGACTGTATCAACCCGAAACATAAAATCCAAGACCTGATCGATCAAAATGTGGTCACTCTTCAGACGGTCGCGCCTAATGTCAACAGTAATCCTTTGCCAAATCATGAAGGCGTCACTATCAATATGATAGAGATAGATGACGATTGGTGTGTAACGAAGGCAATAGTTCCAATTGTTCCTGATGAACTAGAAATGGCTGTAGCCTCGTTGAGCATTAGAGAAAAGAAAAAGTTTGTGATTCTGACACCCAAAAAGGTTGTTGCCTTGGTGCCACGAGAAATTCTTGCCCGACCAAAATTTGTGATTGAAACGGCTGTTACTTAAGGCATGACCAGATCTGGCAGGTGCTACACACCGGAAGAATTGGCCCAAAGGGGGCAGAAAAAGGACCAAGAAAAAAGGCCGATCAGTGAGGCCGAAGCTGAGGAGTTCTGGAGAAAAATGCAACCGAAAGATTATTCAATTGTGAAGCATCTAGAGAAGACGTCGGCTCAGATTTTTGTGTGGGCTTTATTGATGAGTTCGCAGTTGCATAGACAGGCTTTGATGAAAGCTTTGGATAACACTTATGTGCCTGTGGGTACTAACAGCGACAATTTAGCAGCCATGATAAACCAGGTCATTCGAGGACACCGAATCAATTTTTGCGATGAAGAGTTGCCCTTTGAAGGGAGGATGCACAACAAAGCTCTGCACGTCACCATCAAGTGCCAGGATAAAATTATATGTCCGCTTTCGACTCTCAAGCAGCTGAAATTTGACTTAGGAAAGGTTCAACAAAACCAGGTCAATGTGAAAGCTTTCGATGGAGTGCAGAGAGACACGATAGGGGCAGTAAATTTGGATGTTCAGATAGGGCCTGCAGAATTCAATGTGGAGTTTCAGGTGTTGGACATCAATACCAGCTACAATTTGCTTCTAGGAAGACCGTTTATCCACATGGCTGGGTGTGCCGTCTACTTTTCACCTACTGTTGAAATTTGTTTGGAAGGACCATGAATTGGTCATTTATGGTGAAGGGAGCCACTCCAATGGGTATGCACCGATCTTTGATGATATCTCTCGAGGTTGTGATTTCTATACGGTGGAGCTAGTAAATGCCACCGGTGATGACTTGGCTCCACACCCCCCTATGCTTGTCGTATACAAGATGGTTGCTACTGTCATGCTCCAAAATGGTTTCGAACCAGGTTTCAGATTGGGAAAACATTGTCAAGGAATTGTCAATCCTATTCAGATCCCCTCTAAAGGAGCAAAATTTGGTTTGGGATATGTCCCAACAGATGACGAAGCTGAGATAAAGAACAAGAATGTTGATCAAACATTGGCCAGACCAATTCCTCATCTGTACCAGTCATTCCCGGTGTAAGGATATGTCAATGATGATAGTCTCGGGGAAGGAATCTTGGACCTTTTTGAGGAGATTGATGCGGTCTTCGAGGAAGAGGCTGGGACATCAGGCATTCGGGACGCAGAACCTAAGGAGCAATTGCAAAATTGAACTTCCACACCACTCATGATTTCCCGCTCATATGGGTAGAAAGGATATGTGTTTTGTTTATTTTTAAAATCGGTGGTAGTTCGGAAGAGGCCCGAGACCCACCTTTTATGCAATTGTTATTTGTTTGAAGCTTTTAAATTTCCTTGCGATGTTTAAAAAGGCAAAATGGCCCTCGGCCATGGAGAAAGTTTATGCTTGTCTTTCAATTTAAATGAAAAGCCTCTTTTATCAAAATTTGTTTACTTATCTATTTATATTTTACTTTCCTAACTTTGTTTGTTTATGATTTGAGTAATATTAATTTAAAACTTGTCAATGTCATGTCATGAACCGAGTGAACAAAATGAGGCAGGTGATGATGAATGCAAGGAATATGAAGAAGAAAATGAGGTACCCGAACATATTGCTGAAGAGTTTCGACAATTCGACAATCAACACAAGCCAAATCTTGAAGAAACTGAAATTGTGAATCTCGGAGATGAGGAATGTGTCAAAGAAGTCAGAATCAGTGTCTATCTGACTGAAGCCCAAATAAGAGACCTGGTTCATTTGCTCAGGGAGTACATTGATATATTTGCCTGGTCTTATAAAGACATGCCAGGGCTCAGCACGAATATGGTGCCCCACAAGTTGCCGATCAATCCAGATTTCAGTCCAGTAAAACAAAAGACTCGAAAGTTCAAGCCTGAGTTGAGTTTAAAGATAAAAAAGGAGATTACAAAGCAGATCGAGTCCCATGTAGTGGAAGTGATGCAGTATCCGACTTGGTTAGCTAATGTTGTTCTGGTTGCCAAGAAAGACAGAAAAATCAAAATTTGTGTTGACTACAGAGATCTCAACAAAGCTAGCCCGAAAGATAATTTTCCATTGCCAAACATTCACATCCTCGTTGATAACTGTGCTAAGCATGAGATGCAGTCTTTTGTGGATTGTTATGCGAGTTATCATTAGATCCTGATGGATGAAGAAGATGCAGAAAAGACAGTTTTCATCACGCCTTGGGGTGTATATCATTATCAGGTGATGCTTTTTGGTCTCAAAAATACCGATGCTACTTATATGAGGGCCATGACAACCATCTTTCACGATATGATTCACAAAGAGATCGAAATGTATGTAAATGATGTCATAATCAAGTCCCGCGAGAGTTTGGATCACTTGACTCACCTGAGAAAATTCTTTGATCGTCTGTGTCAATACAATTTAAAGTTAAATCCCGCCAAATGTGCCTTCGGGGTGCCAGCTGGCAAGTTGTTGTGATTTATAGTCAGCAGAAGGGGCATTGAGCTTGACCCTTCCAAGATCAAGGCGATCCAAGAATTACCTCCTCCGAAGACAAAGAAGGAGGTGATGAGTTTTCTAGGAAGGTTGAACTACATCAGTTGGTTCATAACTCAATCCACCATGGTGTGTGAGCAAATCTTTAAGTTATTGAAAAAAGATGCCTCAACCAAGTGAACCGGAGAATGTCAAACTGCTTTTGATGCTATCAAGAACTATTTGTCCAATCCACCGGTGTTGGTCCCTCCTCGAGAAGGGAGTCCACTATTGCTATATTTGTCAATCTCGGATAATGCATTAGGATGCGTGCTTGGTCAACATGATGAGACTGGGAAGAAGAAGCGATCTATTTATTACTTGAGTAAAAAGTTCACTTCATATGAGGCTCGTTACACTCTTTCGGAAAGAACATGTTGTGCTTTGACTTGGATCGCTCAAAAATTGAGACATTATTTGTCTTTCTATACCACGTACCTTATCTCCAGGATGAATCCGTTGAAGTATACTTTCCAGAAAGCAATGCCAACCGAGAAGTTGGCTAAATGACAAATGCTTTTGAGTGAGTTTGACATTGTGTATGTGACACAAAAGGCGATAAAAGCACAAGCCTTGGCTAATCATCTTGCGGAGAATCCAGTTGATGAAGAGTATGAACCGCTTAAGACTTATTTTCCCGATGAAGAAGTAGCGTTTGTGGGCGAAGATATTTCTGAAGCATATCCTGGTTGGAGAGTATTCTTTGATGGAGCGGCAAATCACCAAAGAAAAGGTATCGCAGTAGTCTTAGTGTCAGAATCTGGTCAGCATTATCCTATGGCGGCTAAACTCCGATTTAATTGCACAAACAACATGACTGAGTATGAAGCTTGCATCCTTGGTTTAAAGATGGCAATTGATATGAACGTTCATGAGCTTCTAGTTATTGGAGACTCAAACTTACTGATTCATCAAGTTCAAGGAGAATGGGCTGTGAAAAACCCAAAAATCACACCGTACGTGCAGTATATACAGAAGTTGTGCAAGAGATTTCGCAAGATTGAGTTCAGACATACTCCCAGGACACAAAATGAGTTGGCCGATGCTCTGGCCACCATTGCCTCAATGATCAAACATCCAGATACAAGTTATATTGATCCAGTAGGTATAAAGGTGAAAGAGCAGCCTGTCTATTGTTCACATGTTGAAGTGGAGCCAGACGGTTTGCCTTGGTATTTTGACATCAATAAGTATTTAGAGGACGGAACTTATCCTGAGAATGCAACGTTCAACCAGAAGAAATCGATACACCGTATGGCCCTCAATTTCTTTGCAAGTGGGGAAATCCTTTACAGGAGGACTCCAGATTTAGGTCTTCTCAGATGCGTTGATGCTAATGAAGCCGCGAAGCTTCTGGAACAGATACATGCCGGAGTTTTTGGTACTCACATGAATGGGCTCACTTTAGCGAGGAAGGTCCTTCAAGCCGATTATTTTTGGATGACTATGGAACATGATTGTTGCAAGTTTGTGCAGAAATGTCATAAATGTCAAGTGCACGGTGATTTGATTAGAGTGCCACCTCACGAACTTAATGTTATGAGTTCACCTTGGCCTTTTGTGGCTTGGGGAATGGATGTCATTGGTCCAATAGAGCCAGCCGCCTCTAACGGACACAGATTCATTTTGGTTGCCATTGACTACTTCACCAAGTGGGTGGAAGCAGCTTCGTATAAGTCAGTGACCAAGAAAGTTGTAGCTGATTTTGTTCGCAATAATTTGATATATAGATTTGGAGTACCAGAATCTATCATTACTGATAATTGAGCTAATCTCAACAGTCACTTGATGAGAGAGATATGTGAACAATTCAAGATTACTCACCGGAATTCCACCGCCTATCGTCCCCAAATGAACGGAGCTATTGATATACCGTGAGTTTATGGTATTTCTAATACATTTAACTTACAAGTTGTGTGTGTCTAGGGCCTTATCGTATTGGTTTTTATGTGTTTTATTATGTTTTTGCAAGAAAGATGTTCAGGCGTAGAAGTATTGAGACAACTGATCAGATTGCAGAAAAAGAGCATTCACGGAGCCGATCTACGGACCATAGGTCCATTAACGGTCCGTAGGTGATGATCGTAGATCAGCAGCCAAGGGACGAATGACAAATCAGGGAAATCTGACCAAGTGTGGAACCACGGTGTCAATCGACGGTCCGTAGATCATCATACGGACCGTCATTGTCAAACCGTAGAAAGAGACAGAGAGGGTTCCGACACGATGTTTGAAGATTCTAAGTATGGAACTACGGAGGATCGACGGACCGTGGATCAATCTACGGACCGTCTTGTATGTCCGTCGTTTGCTTGAGACTGATTTTTGAGAGCTCAAATATTTTCCAAGTCCTGACTTACGGAAGGGACTTACGGACCGTAGATCAATCGACGGTCCATAAGTCAGTCTCGTGGATTGAAGACGCGTACCTGAACAGACTTTTCTTAAATTGTTTCCTTTTTAAATTAGGATTTGTTTTTTTTATAAATAGGGCATGTAAACCTCATTTTTAGAGATTAGACATTATTATTCTAGTTTTACTTTTGACTTTGGAGATTGAATTACAATTTTTGCAATTATTAATTTTACAAGTTCGTTTTGAAGATTTTTGGCTTTGCAACTCAAGTTGAATTTCTAGATTTATTATTCTCTTTACGTAAGTTCATGATTTCTTTATCTAAAATTATGAATTGTGTTCTTGCTGATATGAGTAACTTAATCCACAGCTAGGGTTATGGGAACCATGAGCGATTAAAAAAAATATGAATAGTAACTAAGCAATTCGTGAATAGTGTTTTGCATGTATTGATAATTCTTTCGTTTAGAAGTCTTTTTAACGGTGGCCAACGTTAGAACTCGCCTTGTTGCTACTTGCCGGATCAAGGAGGTAATCAACAAGAAAAGAATTATCAACATAGATTTAGTGTGATACTATCTAATAGACTAGTGTCGATTGGTGCGAAGTAATAACTAAGTCAAACATCGATTATGATGTCTAATATAAGGTAAAGGTAAGGGTTAGTAAAGTATACACACGTAGCCGGATCAAGGTGCAGGGTGAAATTCTCTAGATGCCGGATCAAGGATTTAGAGATACCTAACTTATCACTTTGCATGTAATACACTAGGAAATGATTGTTGTTACTAGGATTATTGCGTTATGAGATTATGGGGAACACGTATGCCCTAGTTATTTCTCTCATCTTGATAACAACCAAAAATTGATTTTTGTCTGATTACTGATTTCTTTAATAAATTCTTATTATTTGTTTTATACACACAAACCCCCCCTTTTAATTATTTGTCTCTGGAAGTTCTTTGACTAATTGAATATAATTGTCGGTTAAAGTAAAGTCTAAACCATTTTTCCTTGTGGGATCGACCCCAACCTACAAGTTGGGTTCTTTACTTGATAACGATCGCTTATACTTCTGTAAGGAAGTGTAATTTGAGCGTATCAGCTGTAGAAGCCGCCAACAAGAACATAAAGAAGATTTTGAGAAAGATGATTGACAATCGCAAAGGTTGGCACGAGATGTAGCTATATGCTTTGTTGGGTTACAGAACGACTATCAGAACATCAGTCGGAGCAACTCCGTATTTGTTAGTGTATGGGACAGAAGCAGTTATACCTGCAGAAGTTGAAATACCTTCATTGAGAATTATCCAAGAAGCAGAATTGAGTGATGCTAAATGGGTTCACAAACGGATTGACCAGCTAACATTGATTGATGAGAAGAGAATGGTTGCCATTTGTCATGGTCAACTGTATCGACAGAGGATGATTCGTGTTTTTCACAAGAAAGTAAAAGCCAGAACATTTGAAGTTGGTCAGTTGGTTCTTAAACGCATTTTTCCTCATTAGGATGAGTACAAAGGGAAATTCGCACCAAATTGGCAAGGACCCTACATGGTTCGTAAAGTGTTATCTGGAGGTGCCTTAGTCCTTTCGGAGATGGATGGCACCGAATGGCCAAAACCGATCAACTAAGATGTTGTCAAGAGATATTATGTGTGAAGCTTCAGCTTGTATTTCTGTCATCCCCTTGTAATCGTTCTATTTGCTTGTAATCACTTTGTTTAGAATTTTATCCCTCTTGTAATGAACTACGTCTGACCTGAATTCTCAAAAAATAAGATACGTAGGCGGCCTGTGTCGGCCTCGGTCACCCCTCTGTCCCTTTTAAATATTTCCTTTTGTATTTGAACTACGTTTGACCTGAATTCTCAAGAATAAGATACGTAGGCGGCCTATGTCGGCTTGGTCGGTCTTTGTAATTTCTTATTTTGTTAATCCTCGAGAGGGGGAACCACATTTGACCTGATTCCTGCCTCAACGGGAAACGTAGGCGCCGCAACGGCTCGATCATATTTCCCGTAAGATTTCTATTTTTCTTTATGATAGATATTGGGACAGAATTTTTGAGAGGGACTCAAAATTTCTCAGGAAGAAGATCTCCTCAAACAAAGCCAAGACTGAAGTTTCTTTGAGATTTGCAACTGGGACAAAATTTTTGAGAGGGACTCAAAAATTCTCAAGAAAAAGATCTCTCCAACAAAGTCAGGACTGAAGATACTTTGAAAGTCGCAACTGGGACAGAATTTTTGAAGGGACCTCAAAAATTTCGTGATTTGATCACTAACGGTTAAAGATACACCAAGACAGTTAATTGGGACATAAATTTTTGAGAATGACCTCAAAAATCTCAAAAAGGGTCATCGGCAGTTTAGAGCAACTTTGAATACTTCCCAGCAAATAATCAGATTGACCTCGAAGCATCAACCTCAAAGACGTTCATTAAGCTTGACGTGACATGACATTTGGCATTGGACTTTTCCAAATATTACTTTGAAAATCTATTTTCCTTAAAAGCTTTTCATTCATGTTCTAATTGTTTTTGCATAAAAATATTTTGTCTTATCTATCAAGACGCGGGAGATCGGAGAAATCAAACGAAGATAGCAAGACAAGGAGCAGACAACCGCAGAGATCGACACAGATCAGTTCATTTTAAACTAACAATTTTACGTGAATACGGGGAAATACTTTATCTTTGCTTATATCAAAGATTTTGAAACATGAATAACATTATTTCATTCAATTCCCAACAAAGCGAAGATCATAATGAATATTGCGACTATGTTCGGAGATGGAACAAAGGAAGACCTCGAAGAAAGATATATTTATTTTTCAGCAATTAAAGATACTTAGAGGACATTATCTGCATCATATTATTGGACATGATATTATTACTACTCGAAGAGTCATTTATACCGTATTGTCAAATGAGATGATATCGCTACTCCGAGAGTCATTTTTTATTATATTATCGATTGAGATGATACTGCCACCCAGAAGATCACCTATGTTGTCCGGTGAAAAATTATCTTCGTTCGGTACCAGGGATGACTTCATCAGAAAAGGATTCATGCATTGCGGGAAAATATCATGCATAGCAAGAGAAAGAACTCATGCATGTCGGGAAAAGATCATGTATTGCAAGAGAAAATGATTCATGCATTGCGGGGAAAGATCATGCATAGCAAGAGAAAGAATTCATGCATCGCGGGAAAATATCATGCATAGCAAGAGAAAGAAGTCATGCATCGCAGAGAAGTCATGCATTGCAAGAGAAAGAGATTCATGCATCGCGAAAAGAGAATCATGCATCGCGGGAAAACGATTCACGCATCGCAAGAAAGATTCGCCCATCAAAAGAGAATCAACATCAACTGCATCATTTTTCTTGCAAAGACGACATCAAGAAAACTATCAACATATTACATCTGCTTATTTTATTACTTCATCATTAAAAAAAAAGAATACATTGAAGATTATATTACAAATACAAAATACGAGCTTTATTTGCTTTACGTCAGAATAGAGAAAGTTGACGTCGAATGTCCAAGGAGAACAATTAAGTGTCAACACGATAAAAGACACTGTCTCCCATTTGAATAATATTTTTATGCTAATGAGTTTTATCTCAGTCTTTGTCGAGAACATTCGAAAGGATGAATTCACCAAAACAAACCATAGATGCGGATGACATATAAAAGGGATGCAACACAACGTGAAACTTTTTCTTAGCAGCGAACTGCGGACATAGTCCAAAGAGGAGTGCCAAACTCTCAAGACGCGAGCAGAAGAGCAACCTCCACCACAATCAAACCATACCCCTATCAGAAGGCATGTGGGTTTATCTTTAGATTTGTCAGTTTAGTTTCGCATCCGAAAAATTTTGTGTTCACAGGAAGCAATTTTCCAATCTGAGTGACAATGCACCAAGAGCCTTGAAAATTATGTCCGTGTAAATTCTTACTATGGGTGTGAAGTGCACCACATTCATGGCTAAGAGATTGTAAGTCTCTTTTTCATACTCGACTTACTTGTCACTCTTCCAGAGCCAAAGGTTATCTTGCATAATAGATTTCCTTTTGAACCGATCGAGTCGAACTACAAGCAACTTAATTTCCTATGTTGAGAACATGTAGGTGAGCTCAATTCCAACATCCTCTCTCAAATCTTATTGTCGAGCATTCCAGTCTCTTCATAATTCGATATCGGGATGACTTTCAAATCTTTTCCTAATCGTGCGTCAAATCAAGTGTATCGAACTACTAGTGGCCTCGATTATTGTATAGCCTGAGATATTTAGGAAACCCATTTGCGGGATTCGACCATAATTCATAAAGTTCGTACCAAAATCCTTTTTCTAAAGATGAATATATGGTCGGTCAAAAATGGATTTGTCAATTTCATTTGTCTCGAATTGCTTTCATCAATCCAAGTCAAACGAGGGACAGTTGTTGACACCCAATTTTGGACCTCCACATTATAGATTAATCATCGAACTTCTTCAATTTCAAGCAATTTAAAAAAAAAAACTAGTTTTATAAAAATTCAAAAAAAAATAAAAATAAATTATAATATAGTTTGCAAGTTATTTTAAATAGCTATATTATTTTTATAAGTTTTAAATAATATATATGTTTTACATATTTATGTATATAATTAGTATATTTTATGATTATTCAAAAATCGTCTCGGAAAAAAAGATTTTATATTTTAAATATTATGGATGGTTATAATTTTGAATTAATGAGTTTTATGAAATTCAAAATACTTTCAAGCTATGTTTAAAATAATTTTATCATTTTTCAATAATAAATATGTATATTTTTGCAATTACGTTATTTTATAAATATTTGAAAATCATCACAAAAGATTTTACATTTTAGCTAAACATTTTAGTAATTTACTTTAAGTTATAGTTATAATTTTGAGTTAATTAGTTTTGTAATTGAATTAGTTAGTTTATAATCAATTTTTTTTTTATTTACTAGGAAGCTCATTAATTAATTTATATTAACTCATCTTGTTTAAATTTTAGCCAAATTCACCAATTAAATTATATTCGGCTATAATTAAAATTCATTTGACTATTATTTAATAACAATTTTAGTCAATTGCTTACCCAATTCAATAGGCCAATTTTGGGCCATTTCTAATCCCATTTTCCCAGCCCAACAATACACAGCAACACCATACAACAACCACCTTCCAGCCCACCAAGAAAATAAAATAAAATTATAATACATACCCAATTCTCACAACAACAAATACATACAAACAGCAGCCTAAACAAATTTGACCCCTGCACGTTCTTCTTCTTCTTTCACGTAGAATCTCGATCCAGCAACTCACGTGACCCCGAACAGTCCAGCAACGCAGCTGGACAGAATGCGTGAACGATGCAAACGACCCCATACGCGTCTTTTTCTCTATCACACGTCGACAAACATCAACTCCCACAGCTTCCTCTGCAACAGTCGCCCCTTTGATCTTTTCATCCGGATTTTAGGGGATTTCGTTTGAAATCTTGTACAAAGAACAACTTTTTCCCATCCTTAGGAAGAAAATTTTGATTTTGGGGATTCGATTGGAAATTCCTGTTCTACCCTTACCCTTTTCGATCTCCCCCCCCCCCCCCCCCAAGAATTGAACTCCAATTTTTATTTTTATTTTCATCTATATAAACCTCTGTTATTTCACTGTAAGAGGGGAGTGGAGTTTGAGTTTGAGTTCTTTGGCAATAGTGATTTTACACTAAAAATTTTATAGTTAGCTTCCTTATTCTAAGTTCCGAGAAGGTCCTCACTCAAATTTTCTTGGTTTGCTATTCGTATTTGGCTTTTGTGGCGGAAGAATTGCTGCCTTCTCAAACTCGTCATCCAGCTCACTGCTCCAAAAAGGGTAACTTCGCCTCCTCTTACGTTTTTGTTTTTGATATGGTGTGCTATGTGTTCGATATTTGGTATGGAATTTGTTATTAAGAACATTTGGTTGCTACGCTTTTAAGTCTTTGCTTTAGTGCCGTTTTCCTGTGAGGTTTTTTTTTTAGCAGTAAAAATGATTCAAGCATCAATGAAGTCACTTTAGTATTGTATGTTAGTCCTTAGACTTGTTGGCTCGATTTTGTATCTATAAAAGCTAGCTGAACTTGTTTAATTTGCTCGAGATGATCCACTGTTCGATTGGTTTCAACTTTGAGTGTGCTAAATGTATAAGTTCTATTTCGTCACTGCCTAATCGTAGCCTTGGCTGTCCAGATTTTACTTTTTCATCTTGTCTTAATAAATTTTACATAAATAATGCATATTAGTTTGTAGTTTGTTGCAATCATGGTTATAGATCGGGTCTTGTGTAAGTGTAAATTTTTGCACCAAAAGGTGAATCTATCAAATTTGGTGTTGAGAACTTGCAGTAGCTTTCTTTTCTCTTTCTATTTGTGATGGTCAAAGCTTGCTTGTTAATCTCTTGGTGATAAAGTTTATTATGGAAAGTGTAGAATAAAAGATTAGAACAAAGAATAAATCTTGCTTGCTACAGATTAGTGGTAGGTAATTTTGTCCTGACCACTTTGATCTAAGGGATCATTGGCACGTGATATTGGTTGGAGCTATTTTTATTTTACTGTGTTGTTGACATCTATATATAACTAATACTAGTATAAAAGCATGCTGGCCTAGTGACCCGGAAATACAATATTTGCCCAGTTGTCTTCATTAGGAAATTATCTCCAAAGCTCCCTTTTGTTTATATGATATTAGTCAACATGTATACTAGCTGAGCATCCTCATTTTAGGGCTAATGAATGTTTGCTAACAATCTGGAAAGCCATAGCAATTTATAATATATTTTTTTAATCCCTTTACATGTGATATGAATGAATATTAATCCTTATTATTTTGTCTTGCATGAATTCCCTTGGCTTGAGTCTATTGGACTCCCCTTTGTCGCTTGTATCTTGAGTTTGGTTTGAAACCCAACACTCCTCTTTATCGAGTCAACCTCACCATTGGAAGCATATGGAATTCGGAGAGGGAATCTATGTCATAAGGGAACAGAATTACAGGTGTATAGAGGGCTGAGTGTTAAATTGGGCTGTATACAGCATTATACACTAATATACCAGCCACTATATAGCCCATATACATTTGATGTCCGTGATACAGGTTGGAGGCGTCAAAGTGAACTGTGTACAGTCGTTATATGGGTTGATATACACGAAAAAAGGCTAAAAACGACCGATATACACTAATATACATGATCTGTATACCAAAAATGGGTTTTGTTTAAACCCCAAAAAAAGTAGCAAATTTTGGCCCAAGAAAGGCCCAAATTTAATTTCTCCCTTACTCTTTAATTATTTAATTGTGATTACTTATTATTTGTTGTTTAACTCTAACTTTAGAATTTTTAATTAACTTAGTTGAATTCCCCAAAAGACGAACTATTTATCTGAATCGTTTTGTTTCTAACGAAATTTATTTTATCAACTCTTGTATTTTCACTTATAATCTTTAGTCAAAACTTTTTCTTTTAGTTTAAAATAGCTTTTTCATAAACCAAAAAATGGCTCAAATAAAAAATCAACTAATTTAGTTTCGTTAAAATTCTTATTACTTGTCTCTAAATCAAATATTTCAATTAAGGTCTCATTTTTCCTAAAAAATAAAATCGCTCTTTGTTTAACTATTTTCTCAAAGATAATCTAATAGTGTAAATAAATAAATAAATAAATACTTAGTTATTTTCTCAAAAAGGTTAGTCAATTAATTCAAAAAATGATTTTTCATACTTTAATTTATCAAATTGGTTTAATTTATTTTTAAATGAACTAAATAAATTCTAATTAGTCTAGTTTTATTAATTTTCTAATCACTTGCACCTTAATTCAAATACTTTCATTTTAGGTCTCTTCCTCTAAAGAGATAGAATAAATTGGTTCATTTCTTAGTTATTTTTTTAAACTTAATCGATTAGTGTAAATTATTATATATTTTTTTATGTTATTATTTTTCTAAAAATAGTAAAATACATTTTAGTCAAGTCGCAGGTCAATCGCGTGTTAGCGGGCACTTCGAATGCTTAAACACTTCTTGAAGTGTAAATTGAACCCCGAACCTCCTTTGGTATTTTAAAATGATTTTTTCTGTTTAAATCTTTGAAAATTACAAGTTTTCTTAATTTCTTTAAAAAATTAAGTGGCGACTCTTTCTAAGTATTTTTCAAATTGTTTTATGCTTAGAACATTTCAAAAAGGTGATTTTTTCTGAATATAGTAAAATTACGACACAACAGTGAGTAGCAAGGGAACTCTTCTTGAAAAAAGAAGCATGTGAAAATGACCAATGGAAGGCATTTCTAAGGCGATTTGATTGAGTGTTTGACAAGTTATAAAAAGGTGAATGAGGAGAATCACGATGGATAAGGTCGAGAGTGAAGCCATTTCCAACACGATAACGGATTGTTTTGCGACAAGAAATCAAAGAAAGATGAAAAAATGTTAAAAATACAAATGTTGAAAAAAGTGTATTCATCTTCATGACCATATTGTTTATGAGATATGACAAGTATTATTGATGAAGAAAATTATATTGTGATTAGCATCATTTTATAGGTAAAATTAAGAAAGTGAGAATGCATGTAAGAATGTGGAAAGTCAAGAGAAATTTGTGATTTTGGGTGAATGCATATTAACTTGGAAGAAATGTTAAAAACACCAAGTTCAGAGTAATTAGAAATGAAACATTTTTCTAGAATATAATTAAGAGACCACTTCAAAAATGATTCATTTAATATCTACCCCTCCCCCCCCTCCCCCTAATTATTTTTCATATTCACACTGTGGACAATACTAATGCATTTATTTTTTGGACATTAAATTATTTAGCTTTCGTTTTAGAAATACGTACTTACATCTAAGGCTGGCAATTGGACAGAACCGGATCAACAGGACCGGTTTTATCGAAATCGATTCTCGCTACCGGATTTAGTTACCGAAACCGGTTTTACCGGAAATTTCCAAATGTTCCGTCCGGTCCCTTAGTTACCGGATAGGAACCGGTTTAGACCGGATCAGAACCGGTTCTTACCGGATTATTGTGTACCGGTAATTTTTTTTATTTTTTTATTAACTTTAATTATTATATAATATAATATTATTAATTAATAAAATTATATTATTAAAAAACTTCAATTTAAAACTTTAAACTTTAAAGTTACTTTAAAGTTTCAATTGAATTTAAGTTTAAACTTTAAAGTTTAAAGTTTAAAATTGACTTTAAAGTTTAAATTTTAAAGTTTATATTAAATTTAAAGTTTAAAATTGACTTTAAAGTTTAAAGTTTAAACCATAAAATTCAATTTTGTATTAAAGTTTAAACAAATATTAAAATAGTTGAAAATTAAATTTCTAAAATGACTTGGATTAAATATAAGAGACTATTTTTAAAAAAATCAAGGCAAATAACTGTATATTTATTCAAATAAATAAATTGTACAATATAAATATTAGAAAGAGACAAAGAGTACATAATTTAGGTATTGAATATTAATTATTGTACTAACAATTGAAATTTTTTTAAAATCTTTTTGTAACTTTTGTATCATTTCAAAAGAAACATTTTTTGGAACTTGTATTTGTCGTTCTTCTTCCATTGCCTCCATGCCATCATCACTATTATCACCAAATATTTCATCTATTTCGTCGTCTATTTGGCTATTTAATTGTGGTAGTACGGTGTTTCTTCTTTCGGTATTGACCCAATTTTGAAACAACACCGATATTTCCAAATTATCCTTTGCTAATGAATATCGATGATCTCCAATTATAAATCTCGCCGCACTAAAGGCTTGCTCCGAAGCGACCGATGATGCTTGAATCGCTAGCACATCTCGAACAATCCTAGCAAGGGTCGAAAATTGATTTTCACGATTCTTCCACCATACTAATATTGGAGCTTGAAGTTGTCCTTCTTCATGCCTAATCTTTTCCCCTGCCTGATTGAAATATAAATCAAAATCATTATTAGGAGATGATTCAAGCTCAAGATAATCATCCACCCAATCATCCGTATTATCACTTCTAGGTTTACAAGATGGAGGTTCAACTATTGGAATATTTTTCCCCCATAGATTTATATGTATTATATAACTCTCTAGCTTTTATATATATGCTACTTTTACAATCTTCAACACTAGGAATTTCATCATCTTTAATTTCTAAATTTGCATAAATCTTTTCAACACCTTTTTATTTGTAATTTGGGTTGAAAGTAGTAGCAGTCAAATAGATTTGAGGAATAGGAAAAAAATATTTTTTGAATTTTTCAATCATAAAAGCAAGGGAATCTTCAAATCGATCTTTTCCTTTATATTTTGCAAATTTAGATGAAATAACACAAATATTTACTAAAACAACAGAAATAGTTGGATAATATTGACCAGAAGCAACATTTGTTGCTTTATAAAAAACACTTAAAATTCAATAAGTTCTTTTGTATTTTCCCAATCTTCATAGCCAATTCTCAAATTCGAGTCCGCATTATGAGCATTAAAAACTAATTGTACCGGCTCTTGATAAATATAAGCAACTTGAAGCATTTCAAATAAAGAACTTCATCTAGTGCATACTTCTTTTGGAACTTTTCTATATTCAAGTCTATATTCTTTACAACGATTTTTAAATTCTGTAATTCTAGCTTTTATTTTAGCTTTAAAAATCCAATTACAAGCAAGTCTAATTTTTTCACAAGAAATTCCAAATTGAGAAATACCATCTTTTACTATCAAATTATACACATGTGCGGCACACTTAATATGAAAAGAATCATTATCAATTGGACAAAGTCTACATTTTAAATAATCAATTGTTTTTAAATTATTAGAAGCATTATCTAAAGTGACACTCATTATTTTATCACATATTCCATAAAATTGTAAAAAAATAGAGCTTATTTTTGTTGCTATATAAGAACCGATTTTAGTTTCTTCAACATATTTATATCCTAATATTCGTTTTTGTATGTTCCATTCATAGTCAATCCAATGGACAGTAATTGTAAAAAAATCATTACCATTAGGACTACGTCCCATATTAGAAATAATAGATAATCTACCATCATAGTAAATAAATAAACAACAAAGAAAATAACAATATTCTTTTTTATATTTAAAAATATCACTTTTAATTGTACTTCTTGGAATACCTTCATAATCTGGGTTATACAATTCCCAAATATACTAAATAAAACCAGGATGTGAAGGAAATGAAAAAGGCAAACCACAAACAGCAACCATTTTAGCTAATTATCTACGATCTTTTTCTTTACTATATGTGCGGTGTGTGCTTCGGCTAGCCGGATTAGTCATATTTAATACATTTTGAACCATATTAGAACCTCCAACTCCCATAGAATTTTCAGGTATGAGTATTCCATTTCTATTAGCCCTTTCTATATCATCTAGGCAAGCAAATTATATATTACACTTTCTCAAATGTGTTCTTAGTCGTCCCGTTCCCCCTTGTATACCCGTAGTTACATGTTCCATGATCAATTTACATTTCGTGCAAGTAACAGTAGTTTTTTCCTCATTTTGTACCAAAAATTTCCATAATAAAGATCTTTTAACACGTACAGCGGTCTTTGAAAAAGTAGGTAAAGAGGGGACTTCATCTTATTCCGCTAATTCGGTAGCCGGACTAGTAGGGGTAGGGGTCTCATCATCTTCCTCGTTTATTTCTACTTCCTCATCTAATTCTTCCTCAAAATTAGCAAAACATCTATTTAAAGTTTCATGATCTACTTCATTTTTGGAATTAAATTCAATAGGTCGTGAGTCTCGTGTAAAAGAAGTTTCATCAACATGAGTATAATCATTAGTATTAATTCTAAATCTAGGAGGTGGCAAATTTTTAGAATTAGAACTACTTTCTCCTCCCCTATTATTTTTTCTTTCCGACATTGGTCTTTTATCACTATATTTTTCCAAATTCAAGTTCAAGTTTAAAATAATTAATATTATGAAAAACAAGCAAAAATAATATAACAAAAAAAATAAAATAACTTAATTAATAAACAAATAAAAAATTAAAGTTGGAACGAATGTACCGAACGTCTACGTAAAAGTAGAAGTCTAACCAAAGCCGAAATTGAGAGATGCCAATTGAAACTTCCGATTTACTTCAAATAAATCTCCAAAATTCAAACTCCAAGTCAATATCACAAAATAATAATTATAAATTTATGAGAGATTGAAAATTAAGAGATTTTATAAAATATTAATGAAATAGTTTGTAAATTTGTGATTTAATGAAAAAATATGGGTATATTTATAGTGTTAAGGGGTAGAGAGGGGTGGGGGGCAGTTTGGAGCTGTTTTGGACCCCAGCCCAACGGCTAAAAGGGCCCAACGTCTAATTATAACGTTCAACTTTTAAAAAATAATAAAAATCACTGTTGAACCGGACAGGAATCGGTTCTTACCGAACCGGATCAACCAGATAAAAATCCGAGTTCCGTTTTGGTACCGATTCCGGTACCTATAAGACCGGTTCCTTACCGGTTCAACCGGTACCGAACTTACCGGTACGGGAACCGGACAAAAACCGGTCCAATTGCCAGCCTTACAGTTACATCACTATAATTATGCATGTCATATGTTTGCATATACAAAATAATTTTCTCTACTTGAGAAACTCGTGATAGATGATTGCATTAATTTTGGAAAAGCTTTTTCCAACTAAAACTTTCGAAATAGGCCTTAAGATCACTGAAAATTGGATTTATATAATTTGTACAAACTCATCATTGACTATTAATTACTAGTATAATTTATAATATTTAGTATGGAATGAAAACTAATTCTTGTATTTCAAATAAAAATTTTATTGCATATAATTAGTTAAGTAATACATATTTTAATTTGAATTTTAGCTATTAAATTTAAATTATTTAGTTAATATAAACATCGGTAAAACGGTAAATTTGGTCATTCTTGCTCTTGGCCATGTTTGATATTGAAAATGCGGACGTATGCCCCTCGGAACCAAGTCACGCAATTAATAAGGTCTTAAAAGACGCCCACAAAATTTTTCGCCAAAAACAAGTTAAGATCACGTATCACTTAAAATCCATGGACAATAGCACACTTAAAATGGGAAATTGGGTCATTCTCACTTTTGACCATGTTTGAACTTGAAAATGAGGACGTCTTTCCCTCGGAACAAAGTCAGGCAATTAATAAGGTCTTAACGAACACTCATAAAAAATGTCGGTCAAATACTAGTCGAGATCACGTATCACCCAAAATTCATGGTCTATGTCACACGTAAAATGGTAAATTTGGTCATTCCTGCTCTGGGCCTCGTTTGAACTTTTAAATGAAAATGTTTGCCTCTCGGGACCAACTTGTGCCACTAATAAGGCCTTAATGGACACCGACAAAAATATTGGTCAAAAACCCATTGGGTTCACGTATCACCCAAAATATATGAACTATAGCACACGTAAAACAGTAAATTTGGTCATTTCTGCTCAAGTTCTATTTGAACTTGAAAATGCAGACGTTTTCCCTAAGGACCAACTCACACCATTAATAAGGTCTTAATGGACACCCACAAAATTTTTTGGCCAAAAACCTCTCGGGATCACGTATCTCCCAAAATTCATGGACTATAGCACACATGAAATGGTAAATTTGGTCATTCCTGCTCTAGGCCTTGTTTGAACTTGAAACTCCGGATGTTTGCCCCTCAAGACCAACTCACGCATATAATAAGGTCTTAGCAGATGCCCACAAAAATTTTGGCCAAAAATTCATCGGGATTACGTATCAGCCAAAATCCATGGACTATATAGCACACGTAAAACGGTAAATTTGGTCATTCCCGCTTTGTGCCTCGTTTGAACTTGAAAATGCAAGCGTTTACCCCTCGGGACAAACTCATTCCATTTAAAAGGTCTTAACGGACGTCCACCAAAAATTGCGATCAAAAACCCGTCGGGATAATGTATCACCCAAAATCTATGGACTATATTACACATAAAACGGTAAATTTGATCATTCCCGCTCTATGCCTCATTTGAACTTGAAAATGCGAATGTTTGCGACTCAGAACCAACTCAGACTATTAATATGGTCTTAACGGATGCCAACAAAAACATTTTAGCCAAAAAACCATTGGGATCACGTATCACCCAAAATCAATGTATTATAGCACACGTAAAACGATAAATTTGGTCATTTCTGCTTTAGGCCTCGTTTGAACTTTAAAATGTAGACGTTTACCCCTCGGGACCAACTCACGCCATTAATAAGGTCTTAACATACACCCATAAGAAATTTCGGCCAAAAATCCATCGGGATCACGTATCATCCAAAATCCATGAAGTATATCACATGTAAAATGGTAAATCTAGTCATTCCTACTCTAGGCCTCATTTGAATTTTAAAATGCAGAGGTTTTCCCCTCGAGATCAACTTACACCATTAATAAGTCTTAATGGACGCCCACAAAAAATTTCATCCAAAAAATTGTCGGGCTCACATATCACCCAAAATTGATGGACTACAACACATGTAAAATGGTAAATTTGGTCATGATTTCCGTTATGGGCCTTGTTTGAACTTGAAATTATGGACGTTTGCCCCTCAGGACCAACTCACACCATTAATAAGGTGTTGATGGATGCTCACAAAACCTTTTGATCAAAACCCCTCGAAATAACGTATCACTCAAAATACATGGATTGTAGCACACATAAAACGGTAAATTTGGTCATTCCCGCTCTTTGGCCTAATTTGAACTTGAAAATGCGGATGTTTGCGCCTCAGAACCAACTCAGACTATTAATATGGTCTTAATGGACGCCCACAAAACATTTTAGCCAAAAATCCATTGGGATCACGTATCACCCAAATCAATGTACTATAGCACACGTAAAACGATAAATTTGGTCATTCCCGCTTTAGGCCTCGTTTGAAATTGAAAATGCAGATGTTTGCCCTCACGACCGAATCACACAACTAATAAGGTTTTAATGGATGCAAAAAAAAAAATCAGCCAAAAACCAGTTAGGATCACGTATCCCCCAAAATTCATTGACTAGAACATAAGTAAAACGGTAAATTTGGTCATTCTTGCTATGGATCTCATTTGAACTTTAAAATGTAGACATTTTCCCCTCGGGACCAACTCACGTCATTAATAAGGTCTTAATGGACACCCATAAAAGAATTTCGGCCAAAAACCCTTCGGGATCACGTATCACCCAAAATCCATGGAGTATATCACATGTAAAATGGTAAATTTGGTCATTCCTATTCTTGGCCTCATTTCAACTTGAAAATGCAGATGTTTGCGCCTCGAAACCAACTCAGACTATTAATATAGTCTTAACGGACGTCCATAAAACATTTCAGCCAAAAACTCATTGGGATCACGTATCACCCAAAATCAATGTACCATAGTACATGTAAAATGGTAAATTTGGTCATTCCTGCTCTAGGCCTCATTTGAAATTGAAAATGCAAATTTTTGCCCTCACAACCAAATCACGAAACTAATAAGGTTTTAATGGATGCACACAAAAAAATTCGGCCAAAAATCCATCAGGATCACGTATCACTGAAAATCCATGGATTAGAACATATGTAAAACGGTAAATTTGGTCATTCTTGCTCTAGGCCTCGTTTGAACTTTAAAATGTAGACGTTTATCCCTCGGGATCAACTCACGCCATTAATAAGGTCTTAACATACACCCATAAGAAATTTCAGCCAAAAATCCATCGGGATCACATATCACCCAAAATCCATGAAGTATATCACATGTAAAATGGTAAATTTAGTCATTCCTGCTCTAGGCCTCATTTGAATTTTAAAATGCAGAGGTTTTCCCCTCGGGACTAACTTACGCCATTAATAAGTCTTAATGGACGCCCACAAAAAATTTCATCCAAAAAAAAATTGAGCTCACGTATCACCCAAAATCAATGGACTATAACACACGTAAAATGGTAAATTTGGTCATGATTTCCGTTATGGGCCTTGTTTGAACTTGAAATTATGGACGTTTGCCCCTCAGGACCAACTCACACCATTAATAAGGTGTTGATGGACGCCCACAGAAACTTTTGATCAAAACCCCTCAGAATCATGTATCACTCAAAATACATGGACTGTAGCACACATAAAATGATAAATTTGGTCATTCCCGCTCTTGGCCTAATTTGAACTTGAAAATGTGGATGTTTGCGCCTCGGAACCAATTCAAACTATTAATATGGTCTTAACGGACGCCCACAAAACATTTTAGCCAAAAACCCATTGGGATCACGTATCACCCAAAATCAATGTACTATAGCACACGTAAAACGATAAATTTGGTCATTCCCGCTCTAGATCTTGTTTGAAATTGAAAATGCAGATGTTTGCCCTCACGACCAAATCACGCAACTAATAAGGTTTTAATGGACGCACATAAAAAAATTCAGCCAAAAACCAGTCAGGATCACGTATCCCCAAAAATCCATTGACTAGAACACAAGTAAAATGATAAATTTGGTCATTCTTGCTCTAGGCCTCGTTTGAACTTTAAAATGTAGACATTTTCCCCTCGGGACCAACTCACGCCATTAATAAGGTCTTAATGGACACCCATAAAAAATTTCGGCCAAAAACCCATCAGAATCACATATCACCCAAAATCCATGAAGTATATCACATGTAAAATGGTAAATTTGGTCATTCCTATTCTAGGCCCCGTTTGAACTTTAAAATGCAGACGTTTGCCTTTCGGGACCAACTCACGCTATTAATAAGGTCTTAACGAACGCCTACAAAAAATTTCATCCAAAAAATTATCGAGCTCACATATCACCCAAAATCCATGGACTACAGCATACGTAAAATGGTAAATTTGGTCATGATTTTCGTTGTGGGCCTTGTTTGAACTTGAAATTGCGGATGTTTGCCCCTCAGGACTAACTCACGTCATTAATAAGGTCTTGACGGACACCCACAAAGTCTTTTGGCCAAAAATCCTCGGGATCACGTATCATTCAAAATACATGGACTGTAGCACACGTAAAATGGTAAATTTGGTCATTCCCGCTCTTGGCCTCATTTGAACTTGAAAATGCGGATGTTTGCCCCTCGGGACCAACTTACGCCATTAATAAGGTCTTAACGGATGCCTACAAAAAAATTTAGCCAAAAATCCATTTGGATTGCGTATCATCAAAAATTCATGGACTATAGCACACGTAAAATGGTATATTTGGTTATTCCTGCTTTGGACCTTGTTTGAACTTGAAAATGCGGATGTTTTCCCCTCGGAACCGACTCACGCCATTAATAAGGTCTTAAGGGACGCCCACTAAAAACTTCGGTCAAAAATCCATTGGGATCACGTATCACCCAAAATTCATGGACACATAAAAAGATAAATTTGGTCATTCTCGCTCTGGGCCTCGTTTGAACTTGAAAATGCGGCCGTTTTCCCCTCGGGACCAACTCACACACCATTAATAAGGTCTTAACGGAGCCCCACAAAAGAAATCGGCCAAAAACCCTTCGAGATCATGTATCACCCAAAATTCATGGACTATAGCATAGAAAAATGATAAATTTAGTCATTCCCGCTCTGAGTTTCATTTGAGCTTGAAAATGCGGACGTTTACCCCTTGAGACCAATTCACGCCATTAATAAGGTCTTAATGGATGCCCAAAAAAAAATTTGGCCAAAAACCCGCGGGAATCACGTATCACCCAAAATCAATGAATTATAGCACATGTAAAACAATAAATTTGGTCTATCCCGCTCTGGGCCTCGTTTGATGGTAGGTAAGTATTTATCAAAAAAATAGTAAATATTGAAGTGGTGTCACTTAATTCAAATAAGATTTAAAAGGTTGATCTTGTAAATATTTATAATATTTGGATTAATCGCATGGTCAAATCTTAAAATATCATCAATTTTGTCGATCTTCAAAAATTTTACACTAATGAAAAGTCCAAATTTGTGCAAGATACTAGCTTCATAGTGTGCATGATGTTATGAGATATATTATAAATTTGTGGGAGAATCGTTGAATTAATTTATAAAATTTGGAGGTCTTAAATTAAATAAACACATAAATATTCATGAACTATCATTATTATTCTGAAAAGTCATCTTTTTAAATTATATAAATATATACTAGGACTTTTTAAAAATAGCGTAAGAAAATTTTACAGTATAATAGGACCTAATTCAATCTTGGAAAGAAACACTTATATACATCCCTTAAAAATATAAGGGACAATATTTATTTATGGGCATTGATATCATGTCAAAGCCTTTTTTCTTTGATTATATTTTCTTATTTTTCTAACAATTCTGTTAATTATATTTATGTTAATGATCGATTTTTACAACTTGTAAACTGTTAGAATATGAAATTTTACACAAAAGATTTGATTTTAGCAATCAGAATATTGCAAATGAAATTTTTACATTTACTAATTTATTCTACACCAAAATCATATCTTAATTGAGGATAATATATTTTCCTTATTAACTAAATAAATTATCAAAATTCAGATTAGCTAATTAATTAATGTGATAATTACGTAGATGTACATTGATAATTTTGTTCTGAAATGCTTGAAAGAGAACAGAAGAAATGATCTTTTATAACCATTAATTAAAATATAAATAATTTTTTATATGTTATTTTTAGATCGATTTAAAATAAATTAGTAAAGGATTACAAAACGAATAATTTTCATTCCAACTTTATAAACAATAAGATATCCAATAAATAAACGAAAAAAATTATCTAATTACACAAGTATTTCTATTATAAATACTAATCTACCACATTGTTTGAAATAATTATCTATTATCTCACTAATTAATAATTTCGTATCCTTTAGATTTCAAGTCAGATACATGTATTAAAAATGTTAGATATATTTATCTCTGATACTATATATATTCTGAAATACAAATACATAAGGAGAGAAGCGAGTGAGATTGGAGAGAGATAAACAAAAGTGTTGGTGTATCTCATGATACATGCGAATCACACTAGATACATATATCTTTTATTACAAATACATTTTGAAATACAAATACATTGGGAGAGAGGAGAGTGAGAAAGGGAGAGACGGGCGACATAGGGGAATTGTGAATAATGAGAGAGTTAGTGTATTCCAGATACATGCGAACCACACTTGGATACAGTGTATCAAAAACAAATTACACCTAACTAGACCGGCATGTATCCGAGATACATGTATTTAAGTGTTTGAGTGACAGATACATGTATCTAGCGAAGTAAATGTGATATGAAAGATAATTTTGAAAGCTAAAGTGAAGACACATAATTAAGCTCTAAATTAGTGAGGTTTTTTTTTTTATTTCGATTTCCCATCCGGTGTCCGGTACCTACATTGAAGCCCGACTAAAGTGAGGTTTGTGTTATTTGCTCATAAATACACATGCAATTTTCCTTCCGACTAATTTATTCAATGTCTCTTTTATAGTCTTCATTAAGAATTATCCTCTTTTAAAAAAATTGTTCAATTCTGGACAATGTTAGACTCAAGCTTAATGTTTACTTGCATTTTTTTTTCAATCTTACCTATAAAATATTATATTCTTATCTAACGTTTATAATTACTTAAAAAAAATTAGAAGAATTTTTTCTTCAAAAGTTGGCAGAAAAAATGGGAGAGAGAATTACAAGAAATGAATCGAATTACTAAAAGTTCATATAATTAACCAACTGAGGTCCTAAGATTCTTCTAGATCGTAATCTAACTTTTTCTCGTAAGATTTTATTTTGTTTTCTTAAAATGAATGAACCCGTGGTCTATAATATTTTTAAAAAAAACATTTACTAAATAAATATACGCAAAATTATTTCCATATTTATTTCTTAAATGTGATGATCAGAACGTCCAAAATATTTTACCTTTAATAAAACTGATTTTTTCTGATATTGAATTTATGTTCACGTTATAGTTAAGGTTCAAAATCAACTAAACCTTGATATCC
This sequence comes from Solanum commersonii, assembly GCA_029007595.1. Classification (NCBI taxonomy): domain Eukaryota; kingdom Viridiplantae; phylum Streptophyta; class Magnoliopsida; order Solanales; family Solanaceae; genus Solanum; species Solanum commersonii. Next base: position 102,224 of record JAJTWQ010000409.1, read on the forward strand.
GCTAAGGTAATTTTTTCAAAAGAGTGGCATATGATATGATTTTATTTAAAGAAATCTAAATAGTACTTCTACTTGTCCACTTTAAAAAATTGAGAGACAAGTTATCTTATAGTTCTTATAATTATTTTTCAAAATATTAAACTCATTATATTTAATGAGTGATATAATAAAATTATAATTCTATTTATTTGTTTTTTTAAAAGTATACCAAGTTAATACTTGTCAAATAAAAATAGACTACGTCATTTTCATATATTGGAATCAATGCATAGTATATATACGTATTAAGTAATGGAAGCTGATATGATAAAAGGAAAAGCTTATATTAAATGAATCTTTTTTTACGTATAGTCTCTTAATAACATTCATGTTTATGGTAAGTGAAACTCTTCATTTAACTTAATTTCAAAATAAAAATAAAAATGTTTCATTTACTTACTCTGCATTTGGTATATATATTTTATAAACTATTTCTTCCAAATTAATTAATGTTCATTCCCCCAAAATCCCATATTTTCCTCAACTTTACATATTCTTATATGCTTCACACTAAGTTAATTTTACCTATAAAATTATACTAATCACAATCTAATTTTCTTCATCAACTCTCATAAAAACTATAGTCATTATGAAGATGAATACTAAAGCCAGCACTCTTTTATCTACATTTGTATTTTTAACATTCTTTCATCTGTCTTTGGTTTCTTGTCGCAAAACAATAAGTGATCGTGGTGAAAATGGCTTCACCCTTGATCTTATCCATCGCGATTCTCCTCATTCACCTTTTTATAACCCGTCAAACACTCAATCAAATCGCCTTAGAAATGCCTTTCATCGATCATTTTCACGTGCTTCTTTTTTCAAGAAGAGTTCTCTTGCTACTCCCAACACAATTCAATCAGATATTTCACCAATTCCTGGTGAATACCTTATGAAATTATCAAATTGGAACCCCCCCGGTTGAAATTGTAGCTATAGCTGATACAGGTAGTGACTTAACATGGACGCAATGCAAGCCTTGTGGAAATTGTTTTGAACAATCTTCACCTCTTTTTGATTCGAAGAAAAGCTCTACTTATAAAACCGCGGGGTGTGACGTTGAAGAATGTACATCAATAGGGAGTTCATCTTGTGTGAAAGGAAATGTTTGTGAGTATCAAATGAGTTATGGTGATCAATCACACACTATTGGTGACCTTGCTTTTGATAAATTCACTTTTCCTTCCACTTCTGGTAAAAATGTTGCAATTCCCAACGTTGCATTTGGTTGTGGTCATGATAATGGTGGAACGTTTAATAATTATACGTCTGGTATTATTGGTTTAGGTGGTGGTGAAGTTTCAATTATCAACCAATTGGATAAAGAGATAAATGGGAAATTCTCTTATTGTTTAATCTCAATCCCATTAGATTCACCAATTTCCAATGTCACAAGTCACATCAACTTTGGGAGTAGTGCCACCGTATCCGGTCCTAACGTCATTTCAACTCCCTTGATTAAAAAAGATCCATCCACTTTCTACTATCTTAACTTGGAAGGAGTTAGTGTTGGGAATAAGACGTTGAAATTCAAATCTTCTAAAATTGGCTCGGGAGATGAGGAAGGTAACATTATAATTGATTCAGGCACAACGTTGACTTTTCTACCTAACGACTTTTACTCCTCTATGGAATCAACATTGGTGGATTCGATTAGTGCTACTAGGAAGGAAGATCCATCAGGGACTTTTCGTCTATGCTATGAGTCTGAGAATGGTACTATCGATGCTCCAACGATTGTTACACATTTTACAAATGTGGATTTAGAGTTATCGCCATCGAGCACATTTGCAGAAATTGAGCAAGGTTTGGTTTGTCTTACAATAGTACCTGCAGATGAAATTGCTATATTTGGAAACTTGGCACAAGGAAATTTCTTAATTGGATATGATCTTGTGGCTAACAAACTCTCCTTTAAGCCAGCAGATTGTACTAAGTACTAAGCAATTTGTGTTTGCTATTTAGTGTTAGTTTTTTTCTTGTTTAATGTTTGGTCTTTTCATCAATGTTATTATAATTAGTATTAATACAAATTAATGTTGTTGACCAATTCTCTTGATGTCTTTTATATATTTCAATCTTATGCTAACGAATGAATTATCTTTTATTAATTATCAAAGTAAGGTAAACGTAATATTGTAAATTACTCTTTTAATATCAAATTTGAATGGTTGTTTGTAAAATTATCACTATTTTTTTTATTATCAAGTTGTATTGCCAAAAATGTTAAAAAAATAATTATAGAAGAAAAAGAAAAGAGTATATATGGAATGAATCTAATAAAATATAGTATTTTCTCAATTACATAATTTGATGGGAAGTGAAATTCAACTTCACAAAATTGGTAATGGTAACACAATCTCACCTTATCCTCTATTCCATTATTTTTACTTAATTAATTTCTACATTAGTCTCTTGACATACATTTTTTAAATTAATTTCTGTGTTAGTCTCTTGACATACACATTTGTTTAATTAATTTCTATATTAGTCTCTTGACATATACTGTTTAACTTAATTAATTTCTATATTAGTCTCTTGATATGCATTTTTTTAATCTATAAAATGGTACTAAACATTGTCTCATCTCACATCAATATTTCTCATTATTCTCCAAAAACCTTGTCAACTCCTCTAGCCATGGAGATTAATACTAAATCTTTCACTCTTATCCCAATGTTAGTTCTTTTATCATTCTTTCATTTTTCTTTGATTTCTTGTGGTAAAAATGTAAATAGCTTCACTCTGGATCTTATCCATCGCGATTCTCCTCTTTCACCTTTTCACAACCCATCAAACACTCCATATGAACGCCTTCAAAATGCCTTATATCGGTCCTTCTCCCGTGCTTCCTTTATAAAGAAAAAGTATGTTAATCCAATCCAATTGACTCTTATTCCAAATGGAGGTGAATACCTCATGAAAATCTCAATTGGAACTCCCCCAATAGACACTCTTGTCATTGCTGATACTGGTAGTGACTTGACATGGACACAATGTAAGCCTTGTGTTGATTGCTTCAAACAATTGGGACCTATTTTCAATCCCAAGAATAGTACTTCTTATAAAACTATTGGTTGTAACAATAAACTTTGTCAAGGGTTTATATGTAACAATAATACATGTAATTATGAAGTGAGTTATGGTGATCAATCTCACACTATGGGTGATCTTTCTATTGAAACTTTCACATTTTCTTCTACTTCTGGTCAAAATGTTTCGATTCCTAACATTGTGTTTGGTTGTGGACATGACAATGGTGGCACATTTACCAATGCCACTTCTGGTATCATTGGCTTAGGTGGTGGCAATGCCTCAATTGTCAACCAAATGCATCAACAAATCATAGGGAAATTCTCTTATTGTTTGATCCCATTGGAATCATTGTTAGATAATTCCAATGCAACTAGTCACATCAACTTTGGCAATTGTACGATTGTATCTGGTCCTGACGTTGTTTCAACTCCCTTGATTAAAAAGGAACCATCTACCTTCTATTATCTAAATTTGAAAGGTATCAGCATTGGAAACAAGACGTTAGAATTCGTATCTTCTCCGATTTCTCAACCCTTGAATTTGGAATCGTTGTTGATGCGTTCGATCAATGCTACTAGGAAGGATGGTACTTATGGGGGACTTGATTTGTGTTATGAGTCTAATGAGAATGGTACTATTGATGTTCCAAAGATTGTTGCACATTTTACAAATGCAGATTTAGAGTTGTCAACTTCAAACATTTTTACACAAGTGGTGGAAGGTATAGTTTGTTTGACAATAGTCCCAGGAGGAAATCAAATTTCTATTTTTGGAAATTTAGCACAAGCCAATTTTCTAATTGGATATGATCTTAAGGCTAACAAAGTGTCCTTTAAACCTACAGATTGTACTAAGTATTAATGTTGTTAGCATTAATTCAAATTTTATTTGTCATTTCTTGATGTCTTAATATTTTCTATGTGATGCTTACTAATGGTATAATTCCCCCAATGATTTTTTTGGTCCTAGGTGTGAAGAGAACTAGTTTAGTGACATGCGTAGCACATATAAGCGTATATATATATGTCACATTAATTTAACATATATATATATATATATATATATATATTTAAAAGTAGCAATTAACAATAAAAGTAAATATAATATTTGCTTAAATGAGGAAAATGATAATTATGACTTTCCATCATATTAAAACGTATGGATAGAAGTTAATTTATAATGGAATTGTCAAATGATATGTGCTAACTGCTAACATATATGGGGTGAGGATAATTACTTTTACTGGTTGAATGGTTAAAGTAAAATTATATTTTTTGCACCAAGAAAACCTTTTAATATACAAATTAGAAATCATTTTTGGATTGAAATACAATTATAATAGAATTCAAATAAAGTAAGAAATTCGGGACAGATCCTAATAAAGAAAAAAAAAGGAAGAGATTGCTAAAAATTTGTCAGGAGGCAAAAAGAAAAGAAAAGTGTCATTAAGAAAAGGACAAACAAAATTTTCTTTGAACAAAGCTTAAATTATTTTCTTAGAAAGAGGAGGAATAAAGAAATAATTAGATAAATTATAATTATTTTTCATTGATGGTAAATAAGTTAAAAGATTATTATTAAAAATTAAAATAAGATAAAAACATACCTATTTTCACAACCCATCAAACACTCCATATGAATGCCTTCAAAATGCCTTGTATCGGTCATTCTCCCGGGCTTCCTTTTCTAAGAAAAAATGTGTTAATCCAATCCAATCTACTCTTATTCCAAATGGAGGAGAATACCTCATGAAAATCTCAATTGGAACTCCCCCAATAGACACTCTTGTCATTACTGACACTGGTAGTGACTTGGCATGGACACAATGTAAGCCTTGTGTTGATTGCTTCAAATAATTGGGACCTATTTTCAATCCAAAAAATAGTTCTTCTTATAAAATTGTTGGTTGTAAAAATAAACTTTGTCAAGAAGTAGGGTCATGTAAGAATAATACATGTAATTATGAAGTAAGTTATGAAGACCAATCCCAAAGCCTAGGTGATCTTTCTATAGAAACTTTCACATTTGGTGAAAATCATGTTTCAATTCCTAACATTTTGTTTGGTTCTGGAAATGCCAATAGTGGCACATTGATCACTAATGTCCCTTCTGGCGTCATTGGCTTAGGTGGTGGCAATATCTCAATTGTCAACCAAATGCATCATGAAATCAAAGGGAAATTCTCTTATTGTTAGATAGTTCCAATACAACTAGTCACATCAACTTTGGTGACCGTGTAGTTGTATCTGGTCCTGACGTCATTTCAATTCCCTTGATTAAAAAGGAACCATCTACGTACATTCTATTATCTAAATTTGAAAGGTATCAGCATAGGAAATAAGACGGTGCAATTCAAATCTTCTCCCGTTGGTGGTGGTGGTCATGATCAAGGTAACATTATAATTGATTCTGGCACAATGTTAACCTATGTGCCTGACGCTTTTTACTTGAATTTGGAATCAACGTTGATGCTTTCGATCAATGCTACTAGGAAGGATGATCCTTCGAGTTCTTTTGGTTTGTGTTATGAGTCTAATGAGAATGGTACTATCGATGTTCCTAAGATTGTAGCACATTTTACAAATGCAGATTTAAAGTTGTCAACTTCAAACATTTTTACACAAGTGGAGGAAGGTTTAGTTTGTTTGACAATAGTACCAGATGAAGATCAAATTGCTACTTTTGGAAATTTGGCACAAGCCAATTTTCTAATTGGATATGATCTGAAGGCCAACAAACTGTCCTTTAAAATGATGGTGAACAAGTTAAAAGTTTATTATTAAAAATTAAAATAAGATAAAAACATACTTAATAGGGTAAATTACTGAAGAAGTTTGATTTTGTTGCCTATAAAATGATACCAAACATTGGCTCATTTTACATCATTCTCCAAAATTTTGTCAACTCTCCAATTCCTTAGTCATGAAGATTAAAGCTTTCACTCTTATGCCTATGTTAGTCCTTTCATCTTTCTTTCACGTTTCTTTGATTGCTTGTCGTAAAAGTGTTGATGGCTTCACCCTGGATCATATCCATCACGATTCTCCTCTTTCATCTTTTTACAATCCATCAAACACTCCATTTGAACGCCTTCAAAATGCCTTCCACCACTCAATCTCCCGTGCTTCCTTCTTCAAGAAAAAAATTGTCAATGCAATCCAACCAAGTATTATTACAACCTCTGTTGATGGATACCTCATGAAAATCTCAATTGGAATAACTCCCCCTATAGACATTCTTGTCATCATTGATACTGCTAGTGACTTGACATGGACACAATGTGTGCCTTGTATTGATTGCTTCAAACAATTGGCACCTATTTTCAATCCCAAGAGTAGCTCTTCTTACAAGATTATTGGTTGTAACAATAAAATTTGTCAAGTAGATGATGGTTTTCTCACATGTAAGAATAATACATGTAATTATGAAGCAATTTATGATGACCAATCTCATAACGACATAGGTGATCTTTTTATTGAAACTTTCACATTTGCTTCTACTTGTGGTGAAAATAATTGTCTTTGGTTGTGGAAATGCCAATAGAGGTAGTTTCACTAATGCCTTTTATCTCGCATCATTGGCTTAGGTGGTGGCAATGTCTCAATTGTCAACCAAATGAATCAAGAAATCAAAGGGAAATTTTCATATTGTTTCATCCCATTGGAATCATCAACTAATTCCAACATGTCTAGTCATATCAACTTTGGTGACAACGCTGTCATGTCAGGTCCTGATGTTGTTTCAACTCCCTTGATATTAAGTGAAGAGGAACCAAGCTTCTATTATCTAACTTTGGAAAGTATTAGCATTGGAAATTATAAGACTTTGCCATTCAGATCTTCTAAAATTAGTCCCAACGATCAAGGTAACATTATAATTGATTCTGGAACAACATATACGTTTGTTCCTTTAGACTTTTACGCGAATTTGGATAAAACATTGTTGTCTTTGATTAATGCTACAAGGAAGAATGATCCGTCTGGGTTCTTAAAGTTATGTTATGAGTCTCAGAATGGCACTATCACTGTTCCCAAGATTGTTGCACATTTTACAAATGCAGATATAGAGTTGCCAACAACAAACACATTTACACAATTGGATGAATGTTTGGTTTGTTTCACAATGTTGCCTAATGATGAAATTGCTATATTTGGGAACTTGGCACAAAAGAATTTCTTAACTGGATTTGATCTTGTGGCTAACAAAGTTTCATTTTTGCCTACTGATTGCACTAAGCACTAAAGGGTTTGGTTTAAAATGGGGTGACAAGTAATCTATACATATATTGAATTAGCTTGTAATTCATTAAACCATCCCATTGTTTGTTGGTATTTAATGTCATTTTGTGCTTAAAGATCATTTAGGTGTTTAATGAGATTTTTTTTTATGACTACAATTGCTTTGTATCAACGAATACAATTGTATTGAAAGTATTACATTTAGCTATATGTTAGAAAGATGAGAGAGACTAGCGAAATTTGGGGAGAGAAGAGAGAAAGTATGAATACATGTTTTATTTGTTGTATTATCATGAATACTATTGATACAATTTATTTGTATCATTGAATAAAATTATAATAAGTGTATTAACAAATAAAATTTATATTGACTAATACAATTATATCAACTTATACAATGGGAAAAATACAAATCATCGTGAAACATGAATTGATACAAGATAGAAATACAATTGACACAAATACAAATGTGTCAGTATATGATATTGGATACAAATAGTTAGAAAAAAAAAAATCTTTCACCTATATTTCACATGGAGATGATGAATACATGTTGTATCAAGTTGGAAATTAATTGTACAAATTGATACAATCGATACAATATATATATATATATTTGAACATTGTTTGGGAGAGGGGGGGGGGGGGGTGAAGGAGAGAGGCGAGAGAGAGCAGAGTGGGAGGGGAAAGGTGAGCGAGAGGGGAGATAACAATTTGCTATAAAATAGTAACTATATATAGCTACGAATTACAATTCTTTTAAATATATATATCCACTATATAATAAAAGGGAGTTTAGGCCCAACTATAATATATAATATTCAAGATTGGGACTTTCTTGAATATTATATATTATATTTATTATATAGTAGAACTTGGGCATAAACTCCCTTTTAAAATAATATATATATATATATATATATATATATATCTCACAAATGGAAAAGTCCCAATCAAGGAAGCAACATATATCATTTACAAATGACTTAAAAAGCATTAAAAATTACAATAATTACCAATTTAAAATATTTAAAAGCTATATAATAAAATAGGTTGACTCTTAGAATTCTATTAGGCTCACATATATTAGGACAGAAAAATAACACATATTATTTTAAAATTACCAAAAAAGTATTATAAATAATAATAATTAACAACTTAAAATATCTGAAAGACATTTTAAAAGGGTTAATTTTGTAATTTTATCCATATCACATAAATTAGGATAAAGTCACCAGTAATCTACGTTATTTCAAAGTTACATAAAAATATTATAAATCACAATAATTAATAACTTAAAACATTTTTTTTTTAAATATGAAAATTTGGATGACTCTCCAAATTTCATTTGTGTCACATAAATTGAGACAACAAAAATAACATATATTGGGTCCATTTTAATTTATTTGTCTTATTTTTTTATTTTTTTATATTTACAAATTGCATAAAAATACTATAAATCGTGATAATTGACAACATAAAATATGTTTTGAAAAAAATACAAAAAATTCCACTGATTCTTGAAGTGAATCTATCATAAAAATACTATAAATCATGATAATTGACAACATAAAATATTTCAAATATGTTGTATGTGGGTAGTCTTATTATACCTTAAATAGCGTCAAAGAAAGTACAGGTTTGTGATAAAAAAATGAATTCCTTTATCCACGCAAACAATCGCTTCAAAAATTCGGTTATTAGCCCCAAAACATACCATTTATATTATTGGGCCCGTGCATAGCACGGGCAACATTATCTAGTATATATATATATAAAAGGGGTAAAATTCTGTTTCTTTGACCAAAGCTTTAGCAATTATTTTCTTGGAAAGAGGAGGGAGAAAGGGAAAATTACTTTAAAGAATTTTGACTAAAAAGTTTTACAAGGTTAGCTTAATATGGCAAACAACAAGAGAATATATTAGAAGTCAAATCTAGAGAGAACCTCTTGAATTATGTCAGTTGTTATAATTAATTATCACTATACTACAAAAGAAAGTTCAAAATTAGTGTTTACAAAGTCAATGAATTGCATTAATTATACAAATTCTTACTAGTAAAAAATATGAAAGGAAAATACGGAGTATATATCTCATAAATCTAAATAGATATAGTAACTTAATTACATATCAATGCCTTCTATGGAGAGGGAGACTCAACTTTCAAAAATCTACTTTAATAGGTCGTTTGACAGAGTGTATTAGGAGAAATAATGTATATATTAATTCTGTGTATTAATAGTATCTTATTTTATATACTTTTTCAACCTATCTACATCTTATTGTGTATTGAAGTGTGTATTACTAATACCATAGATTTCTAAGTATTAGTAATGCAACAAATCTAATGTATGCAGTAGCATGATTAAAGACTAAATTACCCCTCAAAACCCTTTTTACATCTTTTCTACTATAATTGTGGAGGATATTTTTGTAAATTAATATTTTTATGCAATACACGCAATTTTTAATACACCAAACCAAACAATGCATAAAAATTATCTATGTATAATCAATGCAAACATAACTAATGCAACTCTATTTAACATTATTTTTATACACTCTACCAAACGAGGCATTACATTTATTCATGACAACAAAATCTCACTTTCTCCACTATTAAATTTTTACAACTTAATTAGTTAATTAGTCTTGACATACATTTTGTCACCTATAAAATGGTACTAAACATTGTCTCCTCTTTCATCATTTCTTATAATTCTCCAAAAACCTTGTCAATTCTCCAAATCCCTAGCCATGGAGATTGATACTAAAGCTTTTACTCTTATCCCTATGTTAGTTCTTTTATCGTTTTTTCATCTTTCTTTGGTTTCTTGTCATAACAATGTAAATGGCTTCACTCTGGATCTTATCCACCATGATTCTCCTCTCTCGCCTTATCACAATCCATCAAATACTCCATTTGAACGCCTTCAAAATGCCTTCTATCGATCATCCTCCCGAGCTTCATTCTTTAAGAAAAAATCTCATGTTAATTCAATCCAATCGACTATTACTGCAACCAATGGTGAATACCTCATGAAAATCTCAATTGGAACTCCTCCAATAGATATTTTTGCCTTTGCTGACACTGGAAGTGACTTAACATGGACACAATGTGAGCCTTGTGTTGATTGCTTCAAACAATTGGCACCTATTTTCAATCCCAAGAATAGCTCTTCTTATAAAACTATTGGTTGTAACAATGAACTTTGTGATAAAAAAGTAGGGTTTCTCTTTTGTCAGAATGATACATGTAATTATAAAGAGATTTATGGTGACAATTCTTATACCATAGGTGAACTCTCTAGTGAAACTTTCACATTTGCTTCTACTTGTGGTAAATATGTCTCAATTCCTAACATTACCTTTGGTTGTGGACATACCAATAGGGGCACTTTCACTAATGTCACTTCTGGCATCATTGGCTTAGGTGGTGGCAAGACCTCAATTGTCAACCAAATAAATCAAGAAATCAAAGGAAAATTCTCTTATTGTTTGATCCCATTCGAATCATCATCAACTAATTCCAACATAACTAGTCACATCAACTTTGGTGACACTGTTGTTGTGTCAGGCCCTGGGGTTGTTTCAACTCCCTTGACAAGAGTTCAAACCTTCTATACTCTATCTTTGGAAAGTATTAGCATTGGAAATAAGACTTTGCCATTCAAATCTTCTAATTTTAGTTCCATCCCTCCACAAGGTAATATTATCATTGATTCAGGTACAACACTTACGCTTGTCCCTGTTGATTTTTACGCGGATTTGGAGAAAACATTGGTGGCTTCTGTTAATGCTACTAGGAAACAAGATCCATCTAAGTCCTATAACTTATGTTACGCATCTGAGAATGGCACTATCAATGTTCCTAAGATTGTTGTACATTTTACAAATGCGGATTTAGAGTTGCCACCAACAAACACATTTGTACAAGTGGCTGAAGGTTTGGTTTGTTTTACAATGGTGCACGATGAAGAGGTTTCAATTCTAGGGAACTTGGCACAAATGAATTTCTTAATTGGATTTGATCTTGTGGCCAAAAGTTTCATTTTTACCTACTGATTGCACTAAGCATTAAGGATTTTAGTTGTGGATGGGGGTGACAAGTTATATATGCTTATACATGTAATGAATTTGGCTATTGGCCTAACTTGCTACTATATATTAATCTTTTATTACCCTTTTGAGAATTATATTTATTTCATATGATGCTTAGAGATCTTTTATGTGTTCAATAAATGATTTGAAATTGGAATTAGATGTTTAATAGGTCACGTAGTTGCTTTTTCTCAATGAAATGTTTTGACAATATTAGTAGCATGACAGATTCAAAAAATTTAAAGTTGTGGCCTTGTGGGCAGTGGCGGAGCCACCTTATAGTTAGGGGTTCATCTAATTCTATTCGGTGGAAAATTATATTATTTATACATGGTTAAAATAATTTTTTAGGTATGTATAATAGATGTCGAACCCCCTTCGATTACTTTGTGTGTCTATTTGCTTTTTCTAGATTTTGAACCCCTTTATTGAAAATTCTGGCTCCGCCACTACTTGTGGGGTGCACCAGCATATGAAATATAGGCACCCACAAATTACCACTGCACTAATCAATTACTTGATTTGATTGGAATTTGATGAAAAAGAAAATTTGAAGTTGAAATTTTAAAAGTATTAGATTTTGTATATACACATGAATTTCATTCGAGAAAAAATTGAAGTCATTTAAATGAAAATTAGTTATTTCACCGGAAATATTTCTTAAACTTTAAATTCTCTAGAAAACATGAAATTAACATTGGACAAAATTTTGTAACTAAACAATTTTTTTTTTAATGTTAAGTCCCTTAAGCTACAAAATATAAGAAAATTCATTAAGCTATGAATTAGCTCAGAATTATCAATAAATTTTTTAGCAAATTCCATGTTTCCCGTAATTTCAAACTTGAAGTAACAATAATAAATAGATAAATTTAAAAACTTTTGTTCGATATTCAGCTTTTCTTTTTCTAGGGGCATAAAATTTTATCATTAACCTATCAATGTGAAATGTCACTTGAATAACTTATTTTTCGTACTTTTATTAGCAAATTCATTTTCTAAAGAAATAATAATTATATTTTAGATAAAATATTTTTTTGATTGCATATATTTTCCACTTTAGAAAAGAGTGACACAATTTCTAATCAATTTGGATAGAGAATGTCTTTGCTTTCACCTCCTCTCCCAATCCCAATTCTCCATAGCTCTACACACCATTATAGTACTCTTCGTCTTGTTAATCTCCAAAAGTCTCCATCTTTACACTTCTACAGCAACCTTAAGCTCTATATCGGAGCTTCTGCAGTTCCCCTTCACCGGAGCTCGGCGAATTTTCCGGCGTCCGGCGAAGTTCTTCGTCGAATTGCTGCTTCTGCTGTTCTTTTTATTAGTTTGGGTTCGACCCTTTTCGCCTTTACGGCTGTTGCTTCAACCCATGTTCCTCCTTCAGACCCTTGTGTAACTCAGCTTCAGGAACAAGAATCTCAAGGTAATGCTTTCTCTGAAAATTCCAAATTATTAAAATGTTTGACATTTCTATATATTTTCATGAATTTAAATTCATTGAACTATTCAAATTTTAAACTATGATGTGATATTTGTGTCAAACTGATTTCCCAACTATTACTTTTCTTAGTAGTACTCTACGACGGTTCAATTTGTTTGTCTGGCTTTGACTTGACATAGTATTTAAGAAAATAAAGAAAAGGCTTTTTAATCATGTGGTACTAATAAACTATAGATATGTCGAATGTACCAAAATGTGTTCTAATATTAGTGGTCATAAGCATGTCAGGTGAAAGGTTGAATTAAAGAGTTGCCAAAAAAATGAAGAGGTGTTTTTTGAGATAGACTGAAAAGGGATGTAAGATAAATAAAGTGAAACGGAGGGAGTAGTATTTTATTTCGATATCGCTATGTTTATGTAAGTAAGATATATGTCAAATTAACATCTTGAATTGTGTATCTAGACGAATGTCGTGTCATTTAGTATGGAAAGGAATGAGTTATTTCCTCTCGAAAAAACAGAGCAATGAATTGTAGGTGAAACTCAGCAGTGGATTGAGAATTGTTTTCCAGAATGTAGGTCATATATAAATACTAATTTGTGAAAATGCAAGTACCTTGTCGAAGGTTTACCACAGAGAGAAAGAGAGTTTATCCTGTCAATTGTTGTGTCATATAGCACGGAATGAAAGGAGTAATTTTCTCCTAGAACATATAGAGCAAATGAACTGCAGGTGAAACGCAACAGCAGATTGTATGAGAATGTAGGTTGTATAGATTATGCTATGAAACTGCAAGTACCTTGTGTCCTTGTCGAAGATTTTCCAAAGAGTGTCACTTTATTAAAAAGAATAAAAAAGGTTTGCCCGAGAGAGTGAGAAAAGAGGAGGGAGGGAGAGGGAGAGGCAGAGAGATAGTGTGGTACCACTAGAGCTATACAAAGATCGGATAAGCTTAGTTATTTGGGTCAATTATGGCTACTGAGTTAGAGAAACATTATGCTCTACATGTTTGCCCATGTTGCAGTTTTGTCATAGATATGGAGAAAGTAGTCTAGACCTAATTGCAAAAGTGGGTACTATTTATTTCTTCTTTGTTTACTCTTACAAGCTAGTGTAAGGGTGCCATCCTTATCACCTCGAGCATAGGCAACATAGAAAAGATAGAAACTCATATGCTGGCATTTGGCAACAGTTGTTCTGTTCTTCCTTCCCTAGTTAGCTTAACATTAGTAAAAAAGGATGTCCATGTGTTTAAGAGTTGGACTACTATCACGTCAGACAAAGTGTGTGGTGTTTATGAAGTTCCATAATGTATTGAACTCTTTTACCACTGCGCCACGGTATGTACAGTGGCAGCGAATTCTTTGGCATTTCAGTTTTGTAGTCCATAAGGATCTTTTTATAGTTGTAGAGTTGTAATTACAGGAAATAGATGATATTGCAGGGGGATACAGACCTAAATTATTTTTTTGGACTTCCCATTGGAAAAATAACACATTAAGAATTGCACCCAAAAATGTGCCTAGGGATCAATGAAGTGAGGAGAAAACCATGAGGTCTCATATTCAAATCTCAATGGAGGAAATAAAAAACAAACTAAGTGATTCCTTCCCATCTACCTAGGCATTGGTGGGTGGAGTTATGTGGTACTTTTGTTGGTAGGAGGTAGTAGGTATCCGGTAGGAAAGAAAAACATTAAGCATTGTAAAATATGTAGTTCTGACTAGAGTCTTAAAGCTTCTTATATGATCCAAGCATTACTCTAGTTTTATTTTGTACATGACACTTCCATATGTTTGTAGATGTAAAAAAAATTTCAACTTAGCAGATTTTATGTCTTATCATGTGAACTTTGTCCCTCACACATACATATGACTTTTAGGGTCTATTTGAAAAGCCACCTGGTAATTGGAATTGGTGTAATTACTGGGGTAGTAATTACCAGCCTAGTAATTACACAGTCTAGTAATTATGCTGACCTGTTTGGTTGCCAAATGTTGTGTTTCGATGCACAATTGCAATCATAAAATTATATTAAATTTTAAAAATAAAAATTAATTATTTAAAATTTATACTAGAAAAATAAAAAACTTTATAAATAATATTAAATTAAATATTTAAGAGATATATTCTTTTTTGAAAATATATTACTTAATAAACATATGTTTTTAACTAATATTATGAAAAAATTATTGATTTATATTTTTTAAAATTAATATATTTCAATTGAATTGATCATAAAAACTAAAAGTATGAAGTTTCTACGAATATCGTGAAATGCATGTTTGATAAAAAGATTAATATATAAATAATATGTCATAAATTATTAAATATTCGACAAAAAGATAATCTATCAAGTCTAATTAAAAAATGACTTGCAATGTGAATTCAATATTACTAAAACAAATTAAACTGAAAAATATAACATAAGTTATAAATTCAAAACAAAAAATTTAACATAATACTCTTATAGCAAATTTCAACATATCATACATAAATATGATTTATTTTTAAAAAAAAACGTAAGTCTATAACCTTACTTAACAATAGATTCTATTTTAATTTAAAAATTAGAATACTAATAAAATTATGCTAATGAGAAAATAAGCATGGCATAAAGAAATAGATAATATGAAAAAATTGCATAGAATCATGTGAAGTAAGGTTGAAAACGAGAAGAAAATGAAATATAATAATATAAAATAAAAAATAAACTTCTAGAAATTTTTAGTATAATAAAAATAAAAATAGAACTTAAAATAATATAAGTGAAAAAAATTTAAAAACAAAAAAATAAAAATTGAATTAAAAAGAGAGAAATTAAAAAGTAATCAACTGGTAATTACAAATTACCAGCAATTCACAGGCAGAGTGTAATTACCCCCTGTCAATTACACCAATTACCTGCTGACCAAGTAATTACCATGTCCAACAAAACATGACAGACAATGTAATTATACCAAATCCAATTACTAGGGTGTTCTTCCAAGCAGGCCCTTATAGATATCTATTATTGATTGGGAAATGGGAACCTAAATGATGGGATCCATGTCTACAATATCAATTCTTTTGCTATCCCAAGGTTTATTCTAGATGGGAGCTACATGTGAAATCTCATCTTCAACCATCCAAGTCGAACCATGATGCTTAGTGTGAAACATATGAATTATCATTGTTGTTCTTGTTTATTGCATTTAATGTTTTTCTTCTTAATGTTATTGAGTGTTGCCCTCATTTTGCTATTTGCATTTGATAGTATTGAAATATAATGTCTTGTTTATAATCTATCAGAGTTTCTTCTCTCTCTCTCTCTCTCTCTTTATTCTTTTTATTTTCTTATTTTAATTCTGGTGGCTTGGACTTTGGATTACACAGGCACTGGAGTTGGAAAATCAGAAAATGTGGAGGATATCGATAATGAAGAACTTCAAGCAGCATTTGAGAAATGGAAGTCTAAGAGATATGCTTTGACTGTGCCTTTAAGAGTTGTTTCTCTTAGTAACTCTTTTCCTCCTGTATGGCTCAAGGTCTGCTACTCTGCTCGATATCTCACTTTTTTACTTTCCGGATATGATCATTTCAGACCTTGTGTGGTGTAAAGATTGTATTTATAAATTGTAATATAGGATCAAAGAGAAATTGTGATGTTATGTTGGTCTTCTCTTGCATAGGAGCGGGGGTTTTACCCTGTGCGCCCA